>SRMA01026302.1:3485-49072 GCA_007224835.1 Danionella cerebrum | reverse complement strand
AGGAATGTTTTAGAGGTGAAAAGAGTGTCAGACAGGGTGATCAGTTTGAAGTTAGAAATTGAAGGGGTGATGTTGAATGTAGTGAGTGGTTATGCTCCACAAGTAGGCTGTAAGTTGGAAGAGAAGGAGAGATTCTGGAGTGAGTTGGTTGAGGTGATTGAGAGTGTTCCCAGAGGAGAGAGAGTAGTAGTGGGAGCAGATTTCAACGGGCATGTTGGTGAGGGCAACAGAGGTGATGAGGAGGTGATGGGCAGGTTCGGTGTTAAGGAAATGAACCTAGAAGGACAGATGGTGGTGGACATTGCCAAGAGGATGAATATGGCTGTTGTTAATACTTATTTCCAGAAGAGGGAGGAACATAGAGTTACCTACAAGAGTGGAGGTAGGAGTACGCAGGTAGACTACATCCTATGTAGACGAGCCAATCTGAGAGAGATCAGTGATGTTGCTGGTGGTCAGGAAGAAGAGGGGAGAAAAGATTGAAAAGAATACCAAAATAATGTCAACGAAACACCATTCACCATTATTGAAAGAATAAACACATTCAATTTCAAACCGCTACAATATTTGCATGAAATAGATCCAAACTTTGTTTATTAATTTTATCTCATGCAAACAGCACGAGAGTGCGTATGCTACTTGTGTATGCTATGCTGGAAGTAGCGGAGATGAGGATGTTGAGGTTCAGTTTAGGAGTGACGATAAGATTAGGAATGAGCACATCAGAGGGACAGCTCAGGTTGGTTGTTTTGGAGACAGAGTCAGAGAGGCCAGGTTGAGATGGTTTGGACATGTGCAGAGGAGGGATAGTGGTTATATTGGTAGAAGGATGTTGGAGATGGAGATGCCAGGCAAGAGGTCAAGAGGAAGGCCAAAAACGAGAAATATGGATGTGCTGAAGAGGACATGAAGTTATTTGGTGCAGGAGTAGAGGATACTGAGGACAGATTCTGAGTCTTTCATGCTTATTTGTGTAATCCTGTATTCCTTTTTTGTGTGCTGAAAACGTGATGTTCCTCGCAACACCCTTAGTTCAAGCTCCGTCTACTGACCAATCAGATTAATCGCGAGTACAGTTCATCTCTATGCAGATCGGTGTGCTGCCTGACCTGGAAGTAAGAACAGCAGACCCACACTGAAGAACAATCAGAGAAAGTGTGTTTTAGTCGATTACAATGTTGGGCGATGTCAAGCAATATGAGCTTCAACGATATCCATAGTGAAACATCGCGATGAAAGATGGCATCGTCCCAATCACCAACTTAGATATGAGCATTGCTGTCTAATAAATGCTGACGCAGCAGTATTAGCGGTTATGCTAACCAACCCAGGATTCCACAAAACATCTAAAATCGGTTAATAATGTCGACGAAACACCATTCACCATTATTGAAAGAATAAACACGTTCAATTTCAAACCACTACAATATTTGAATGAAATAGATCCAAACTTTGTTTATTAACTTTATCTCATGCAAACAGCACGAGAGTGTGTATGCTACCTGTGTATGCTAACTACCACAGTAAATGTGTTATTTCTACACGTTTACGGTGGATTCATTCGCTTTCAAAAAATAGCCTAATTTTTTGTACAAATGGTCATTAAAGTCTTAACTTGCTTTACATCTGCTTGTCTAACTGCTGGAACGAGATTCTGTGTGTCAGCGGAGCTTAGTTAACACTCAAGACAAAAGTGAACGTGCGAAGTTGGTATATCGTAAACCAAATCTATGTTGTAAACATTGAAAGATGCTGTGTTCGACAGGTCGTCTGGAGCTGAGGATCCCATGGAAGAACCTCTACACTCAGTCTGTGGAGGCCACACTGGATGAGGTCTACTTGCTCATCGTTCCCACTGCCAGTAAGGGCTTTCGGGCATCTGCATGATGGACTCAGAGAGGTCTAATCACATGAGCTTAGCATGTAAACATACCAAATCAGGAATATCTATTAATTTTATTTATAAAATTAAACTTAAAAGTTGTGCACCATAAACATAAACTAAAAAACAAGATGTTTTAAACAAAAAAGGTGAATAAATTTATGAAAAAAAAAAAAGGTTTTATGCCATGGTTTGTCTGATTATTTTTATTTATTATTTAATCTGTTTTTTTTTTTTGTTTTTTTTTGCGTTTTAGTTGAAATGTTACCGTCATTTATTCTACAGAAACCTCATTTGTGGAGCGCTACTTACTGAGAGACATTAGTCCAAATGTAACCATCCAAAGTAAACATGGAGTTGCATCTTGGCTTTTTTCTGGTGTTTCATTTAATAAAATATTTTTAATGCAAGAATGTATGGAGTCTGGACGACTGCTGTGAGTGAAAATACGTTTAGTTTGTGGTGTACTTCAGATTGAGACTGTCTGGAAACATAAACGATATGATGTTAGAGACACGTGCATTAGTGATTGACTTCTACATTCAGTTTGTACGCTACGCATCCGATACACTTTTACACTGCAGTGCGGCCCGAAACTAAGTTCACCCCCCGACTGTGTCACTTGAACCCGGAACCATTTCTTTGGTTAGTCACAGAGTTGTGGATAAACGATACAGCACCGGCTGCTTTCATCGTCTCAGTCATTGTTTCAGACAGATATTATTAATAACTTTATTACGTTTATGTTGGCCGTGGCATAAACAACAACAATAATTAGCTGTGTTTTTGATGGTTTGAACACTCTCTGCTTAACGTCCGCTGGTTCTTTGCCTTCACCTCATGCAGTAAAACAGATGAACCCTGCTGACTGGTGATTTATTTATTGATTTATTTTGCATATATGTTGCTAATGAGCAGGGTAGAGCAACCTGTCCTTTCTAGAAGCTTCTGAAAGCTTTGCTTTTCCTCCTTGTTCCCTGCAGGTATACAGTATGATGCAGAGAAGGAAGAGAAGCAGCTACAGGAAGCTCGACAACGAGAGCTTCAGCGCATCGAGGAAACCAAGCAGAAAGCTGCAGAGAAAGGTGCGCCCCACTCTCTCCTGTGTGCATGAGGCTGTGTGTGAAACAAGTGTGTCTCACATGGCCGGCAGAGTGAAGTTAAACTGCAGCAAGCTCCCCCCTGTGGCTGGCTACAGAATGATTTCTAGCCATTACAAGACTATTCGCCCCTTTCCAAAACCCCATAATGCCTTGCGCGCAGACATTTTCCAGTTTTAAAACAGAATGGCGGAAAAGAAATCCCCACAATTTCTGGGCCATAAAATTAAATGCAGTGGGAATTTTTGTTCGCCTCCAGATTGTGCAAGCGAATCAGGGAAAGATACGGCTCAGCAGAAGAAATTCATAGCAGAATTTGCTCTGATCACTTAGGTGACCCTCTCATATCTTTAAGTTTAAATACTTAATAAGATAAGTATTATATCTTAAATATATATATATATATATATATATATATATATATATATATATATATATATATATAATACTTAATAACATAAGGATAACAACTTCTTATACAATAAAAGAAGAGTCATGCACTGAAGTATAGGAAAAAAATGTAGTCGTAGCTGCCACAGTTTTCCTTGAGGATGATAACATCAGAGAAGCATAAACACATGTTTCAAACTAATTACAGAATAAACAATTGGGAAGCACGCAGAGAAGTGGGACAAACATTCTTCAGTCACAAAACCGATCAACTTCCACTTAATTTGGGACATTTATCACATATTTTAGGGCAGCTATCACTTCTACTGCCATTGCCTCGCAAAGGTAAAATTTTCACTTCCGCCACATTCCGGAACCTTTCACATTGGGTGTGTTTTTCGAGTTTGGAACCTTCTGAATTGGAAAAATCCAAACTTTAAAATAATTTCCATAGAAATTCTGTTATATACACCAAAGGTTTCAATGGTTTTCGAAAATATCTATACAGTGAACAACCTTTTTTGTTTTGTTGTAAGCTTATTTTCATGTGGTTCCCCCTAAAAAACTAGGTGGGACCATGTGATTGACGCCTACACTGAACAGAGAAAACTTACCGCTGGCATCACGTCGTGAGAAAGATCATTTACGCTGCCAAATTCAGAGAAGTCGTTCTCAAATTCTTGTTTAGAATTACATAAGTTTTCTATAACAGTTGTGTGTGAGAGGGGTGTGTGTGTGGTGGAGCCCTGAAACCATAATGGTTCCATCCCAGTCACATGTGCGTATGTGCACCTGTCAGTGGCAGTGCCCAGGTCAGCTCAGCAGTTTCCTCATATTAGCCCAATGGCAGAAGGCATGTCACATGTTTTAAGCTCAGACACAAAAAAACTGTTCCACTTGAGCCTTTGTAACTGCTCTGTTTTAGCGTCACAAAGAAAAAAGGGTCTTCTGTGCGGTCCTACTCACATACCTCAAGTACAAGCATAGGGACACTGCTCCCTTACTGGGTGGAGGATTGTACTGTCGAATAGAAATCTGTTAAGACTCTGGTGTTCTTAGCTTATTTCGGTTTGAACAAGGGTTTGTCAGTGTTTGCAGCCGAGCGATAAACAAACCATGCTTTCACCTGCCTCTGAGCAGAAGTGTTCAGATCTGCTGCTTTCAGAATGGAGAGATGTTTGCCTGGAATGATACGAAAAACATGTGATGCTTCCAGCAAGACAATGTCCTCAAGAGTAGAAGATCCTTCTCTGGGGTTCATGGGGAGTTAGCGCTGTGCAATATGGACCAAATAATCATATTGCGATTTATTTTTATTTTTTGAAAAAATATTGTGATTTTATTTGCAATTTTCTTTTTTCTTTTTAACCAGCTACATACATTCTAAATGTATTCAGTGCACAAGAAGTGCATAATAAAACATTTCACAATGAAATAAATAAAAAAACTATAGTAAAATTGTCTTCAATACAGATAACATAACATAAATTAAGATTTAATAACCTCAACACTAGCTAATAGTGCATACTGTGCACAGTTGTACTAACTGCTTGATTAACAAAACTAAATAAATTGTCATAAAAACAGACAATATAAAAGAAAATAAAGATTAACTAACCTGAATTCCAGTCATAACAATACATTAAAGCAAACATAAATCAAAAGCAAAAAAAAAAAAACATTGCTCTCTTAAAAGTTTTTTGCTAGAAAAGCAGCATGCCCCATCATTTTCCCCTTAAACACTAAACACTCTCTCCGAAGGTGAGCTGGTGGCAGGAATACAAAGATTCATTGTGCGCAAGGTGAGCTCTGATTGGTTAACATATTAAAATAATGCACTCAAGAACATATTCTGAATAAAATAAATAAACAGATAAAATTGAAACCTTACGCGGTTTAGAAGTTGCATGTGATGTTTTTTGTGATTAATTGCACAGCCCTATGGTAAATGCTGTCGTAGATGTGGAGAGACTTGTGTGTCTTCTGTCTGCTGGAGACCCCAGCAATGTTAATCAACCATTTGATTTAAAATTCGGGGACTATTAACTGCTACTGTGCCAAGGATTTAATTGTGCTGTGGATCTTTTTGTGTGCGTCCAGAGAATCCAAAGGCCGAGAAGCAGGACACGTTTGTGGAGAAGCTGGTAACTCAGGTGATCAAGAACCTTCAGGTGAAGATCTCCAATATTCACATCCGCTATGAGGATGACGTGAGTATTCCTGACACTCTGCTGCTTCTGCTATAAGAAAGGGATGCTTGCTTGCTCTTGGGTTTAGAGATCTGAAGAAAATGTCTTGGCAGAATGTTGTAGCCACTAATCAAGGTCCTTGTACTGCTTTCGATGATCTCATCAGATGCTGTCAGATCTACAGTTGATCCATGTGGCTTTTTCTCTTCACAATAAAGTTAAATACAACGTTGCTTTAAGTTGAGTTTTCATTGTCCATGGCTAGCATATGAACACTGTCTTAAAATGCTCTTTGATTGAAAATATGTAGAAAGATTTTTGATAGCAACATGATTTGCATTTGTCCGTCTGCTGCACTTATAGTTTTCATTTAAATGTGATCGGGAGCATTTAGTGTGTTTGCACCATGCGCATGAGTCAGAACTGTTCCTCAGGAGCTCTCTCTGTCCATGTTTGCAGGTCACAAATCCCAACGTCCCACTCTCCTTTGGAGTCTCTCTACAGAACTTCAGTTTGCAGGTACGGGGTGATTTATAGATTCTCTTGAAACCCTCAGAGAAAGTATTATAGTTTGTCCATTAGGGGTGTAACGTTACGCTAAAATCGTATTCGGTTCGGTACAGTGTCTTGGAGAGTTCGGTTCGGTTCATTCGGTTCGGTACAAAACAATAAGAACTTACAAAATCTTTATTTTGAAAAGCTGCCAATACACAATAGAATTCTTGCATAAAATAAATATAAAAGTGACACATTTGGGTGATATTTTAAATAAATTGCACTCTTTATAAAGAAATATACATTTTTTAAATAAAAAATGAAATACTGCAACTAGTTAGGACCTGAAAACTTTTAACGCTAGCAACAGCTTCAGCTTGTATATCAACAAAACTAACTATTCAAGTTTTAAGTTTTTGGCTAAAAAGATGAACCTATCCACATTTTCTGAAGAGAACACAGATCTGGTTGCAGTGACAATATCTCAATGTTAGAAAATGTTAGATGTGTTGCCTGCCCGATCTCCGTGGAACAATGTCGGCATACAACTTTAAATTTATCCACTCGTCTATCCCTGTTATGTATTTAACAGAGAAGCCAAAGTGTTCCCAAACAGGAGACCGTAGTGAGGTGGGAGGGTCTTCAAGCTCTGGCTTCTCTTTCGCTGTTGCCATTTCTCACAGCTACCCGTGCACCTTTACTGTGCGTCACTCAATAGCGTCCATGCGGAAACTCGCCTAGGAACATTGTTCCGCTGTGCTTAATATCACGCTAATAATAAATTTATATTATTTAATTAAAAAAATATACCGAAACGGTACGCAAGTGTACCGAACCGAACAGGCCGCACCGAAACGGTTCAATACATCCCCGTGAACCGTTACACCCCTATTGTCCATCTAAGAAATGTAGTTTTAATGAAGAAGTTAGATATTGGTGTCACTCATTTCAAAGCTTTTCTGTTGACTTTCATGGAAAATGTATTGATATTCAATCAATAGACCGAAACACAGGGTTCTGGAAAGTGCTGAAAGATGTGGCATTGTTTCAATCAGATGGTGGCACTGCTTGGTTTGTTTAGATGGTGTTATTCAGGTCATGTGTAGGGCTCTCTACCTTGTGGCAAAAGTCCTCTGTGGGATTCTGTCTTGATTTCTGGCCAATAAAGCAGAGTAGCATCATGAATCGGCGTCACTGAACAAGCTCAAACTACAGAAAAACTAGTGGACCACCCCCAGAAGATGACGCAGCAGTCCAAATCGTAACTGATTGTGGAAACATCATCCTGCACTTAGAGTAACTTTGATTCTGTTCCTCCCTCAGAAATGTGGGACTTAAATACTTATTCACTGATGAACAGTCAGTTCTTTACAGCCCAGATGACCGGGTACAGTGCAGGACCCATCTTTGTGGTGGCAGCCTGTGAAAGGAACTGTGGCACACTCCTTCCCTCCGTAGTGCTAGAGTCTCCTTGGGCAAGAGAGATCAACCCTGGACCAATACGGAGGCCTGGAAATGACCAAATTGATAGTGACAACTGGCAGAGATTTATCTTCCTGGAATCCACCGATCCCAACTATGCCATAACTGAATTATCCCCTTTTGCTATCCAAAAGGGAATAAAAGGATTTGCAGGAACTGTGAAGATAGTTAGGGAACTATGATCAGGCCAAATCCTCGTGGAATGTGCCAGGAAGTCCAGAAAACCTGATCAAAGCTAAGGTAATTGCTAACACTAATATGAAAGCATTCCATCACCCCTTCTATTAATTCAGGCACAGCAGTAATACTCACGAGAGAACAACTAGATGATGTAGAAGATCAAGAAATAACCAAAGAACTTGCCCCTCAAAATCCTAATTCAGAAAGAAGGCCAGACCATTAAAACCGGCACCTACATTGTGACTTTCAATAATCCTTCTCTCCCTGAAAAAAATGCCAAAAATTTGGACATGGAGCAGTAGACTGCAAAAGTAAACCAATCTGTGGAAAATGTGGAGAAGAGAAACATGATAATGAATGTCAAAAGCCAACATATTGTGTAAATTACAAAGGAAATCATCCAGCCTTTGTCAAATCCTGCCCACGTTGGATCATAGAAAAGGAGATAAAAAAATGTTACTCAATTTGAAAGGAAAAGAAGCTATCCTGAAGCTAGAAAACTAATGGAAATGGCACAGGGGCCCACTGACAATAAAGTCATTGGCAGAGATACTTAAAATCCGGAAAAAATCCATTAATGTCCTAAGTGATCAGAGCCTATCAAAATCAAAGAACTCAAGTAGTCAATGTCAAGACAAATCCCTATCCCAACCCAAACCAGGAAAAGTGTGTCATGAGTAAAACACCTAAAAGAAACTAAGTCAAAAGTTAAAACAGATTCTGAACAAAGTCCACTTCCCCTTGATTATTACACCAAGGAAGAACTAGAACCAAAAGATCCCAGATGGATTCTACACAAAACCAACTGGCCGCTCTTCAAATTAGAGAAAATTTTTGAGAGTAGATGTTCTGTTGAGATGATTTCTGCTTGTTTTTTTTAGACGGCCGATCAGAACTGGAACCCCTGTCTCCTGGACGAGAAAGCCAAGCTGTTTTTTAAGGTTCTTCCTTTCACTTTCCCCACAAGTTGATCAAAGTTCTCCTTTTTTCAGATCATCAGTGCTGTTTTTATCCTTGTAGCTTGTTCGTCTTGACAATCTGTTTGCTTATTGGAACGTGAACTCTGAACTTTACTCCCATCATAAACCAGGAGAGGCGCTGGTAAGTTTCCTTCATCCAGTACTTAATTTGTGTCTGAGCTTGCTCCGGGACCTTTGCAGGTCGGGAACAGGTCTATCAAAAGCTGTAAAGAAACTGTGTGTAATATCTAATTTTATCAGGGTTTTGTATCTTTTTGAAGTGATGCTTATTTCGGATGGACTTTAAAGAGTAAAATAAAAGACGGGTGAAACAGCCGTCACGTGATGATGCAGTGCTGCTACAGTGAATGATTTGGGTGGTATTCAAAAGTTAACAGAAACCAAGCAATAGTGGCCGCGGCAGAGCAGAGTTCATTAAAGCTGCTGCAGATTCACAGACTCGGTTTCTCTGCTCAGTAGCACGAGACCCAAACGCTTCTATTAAAACTGTGTTCAGTAGCAAACTTGCAGCATTGCTATTTGTGTAAAAAAGATGTTTTACTCCACGTTCACTGAAGTGCACCGCAAAATGAGACGGGATCGCTAAGGGCCCGTCTGCAAAGTGCCAAACCCTCAAGTTTTACCAGAAAATGTTAAATTGCCAAATCAAGCCACTGCTCACAATAATGTATTGTTGTATATTTATTTGTACTTTTAACATTAAAGATTTGTGATTATTTAAAACCCTGGTTGGATTTTGATCATTGGGCATTAGCACAATATTAAGCCTAACCTAAATTCAAAAACTTGAAAATGTTCTACTTTTCTTAATAACATTCCTCCCGGATCAACATCTTTAACCAAAAATGCCCAAAATAAATGTATTTAACCTGAAGGCTCCAGGTGCCAATTTATCCTTACAATATTAAGCAGAAAATTGGCCAATTGTTTTAAGACCCTTAAAATGCACCAAATTAAAGTCTTAAACCCTGGAAGGGCTAAAAATTTCAGAGGAACCATGTTGAAAAAATTAGTTGAGCTCGAGATGTTGTGCAAAGTGGTGAAAAAATTCCAGACTCAGGACCTTTTCTCTCTCTCTTTGCTGGAATAGCGCCCTCGTGGTGCTCCAGGACAAATTAGGCACTGCATGTAATTACCGTATTTTTCGGCTCATAAGACGCACCGGCACATAAGACGCACCCAATTTTAAAAGAGGAAGATCTAGAAAAAAAAGATTCTGAACCAAAAACTTTTGTAAAATATTTTATATCAACTGTGTAAAAGTCAACAGCCAAACATGTAACATGAACAGATAGTAAACAGTAAAAGTAACAAAAAAAGGCTGTAATGTTTCACTTTGCCCCCACTCATCACAGTAACAGCCAGTTACACAGCCAGTAACATTGTCACTACATTACTAATAATAGCCAGTAACATTGTCACTACATTACTAATAATAGCTAGTAACATTGTCACTACATTACTAATAATAGCTAGTAACATTGTCACCACATTACTAATAATAGCCAGTAACATTGTCACCACATTACTAATAATAGCTAGTAACATTGTCACTACATTACTAATAATAGCCAGTAACATTGTCCTTACATTACTAATAATAGCCAGTAACATTGTCACTACATTACTAATAATAGCCAGTAACATTGTCACTACATTACTAATAATAGCCAGTAACATTGTCACTACATTACTAATAATAGCTACATTACTAATAATAGCCAGTAACATTGTCACCACATTACTAATAATAGCCAGTAACATTGTTGCTACATTACTAATAATAGCCAGTAACATTGTTGCTACATTACTAATAATAGCCAGTAACATTGTCACTACATTACTAATAATAGCCAGTAACATTGTCACTACATTACTAATAATAGTCAGTAACATTGTCACTACATTACTAATAATAGCCAGTAACATTGTCACTACATTACTAATAATAGCTGGTAACCTTGTCACTACATTACTAATAATAGCCAATAACATTGTCACCACATTACTAATAATAGCTGGTAACATTGTCACTACATTACTAATAATAGCCAGTAACATTGTCACTACATTACTAATAATAGCCAGTAACATTGTCACTACATTACTAATGATAGCCGGTAACATTGTCACTACATTACTAATGATAGCCAGTAACATTGTCACTACATTACTAATGATAGCCAGTAACATTGTCACTACATTACTAATAATAGCCAGTAACATTGTCACTACATTACTAATAATAGCTAGTAACATTGTCACTACATTACTAATAATATCCAGTAACATTGTCACTACATTACTAATAATAGCCAGTAACATTGTCACCACATTACTAATAATAGCCAGTAACATTGTCACTACATTACTAATAATAGTCAATAACATTGTCACTACATTACTAATAATAGCCAATAACATTGTCACTACATTACTAATAATAGCTAGTAACATTGTCACTACATTACTAATAATAGCCAGTAACATTGTCACCACATTACTAATAATAGCCAGTAACATTGTCACTACATTACTAATAATAGCCAGTAACATTGTCACTACATTACTAATAATAGCCAGTAACATTGTCACTACATTACTAATAATAGCCAGTAACATTGTCACAACATTACTAATAATAGCCATTAACATTGTCACTACATTACTAATAATAGCCAGTAACATTGTCACTACATTACTAATAATAGCCAGTAACATTGTCACTTCATTACTAATAATAGCTAGTAACATTGTCACTTCATTACTAATAATAGCCAGTAACATTGTCACTACATTACTAATAATAGCCAGTAACATTGTAACTACATTACTAATAATAGCCGGTAACATTGTAACTACATTACTAATAATAGCCAGTAACATTGTCACTACATTACTAATAATAGCCAGTAACATTGTCTCTACATTACTAATAATAGCCAGTAACATTGTCACTACATTACTAATAATAGCCAGTAACATTGTCACTACATTACTAATATTAGTCAGTAACATTGTCACTACATTACTAATAATAGCTAGTAACATTGTCACTACATTACTAATAATAGCTAGTAACATTGTCACTACATTACTAATAATAGCCAGTAACATTGTCACTACATTACTAATATTAGCCAGTAACATTGTCACTACATTACTAATATTAGCTAGTAACATTGTCACTACATTACTAATAATAGCCAGTAACATTGTCACTACATTACTAATAATAGCCAGTAACATTGTCATTACATTACTAATAATAGCCAGTAACATTGTCACTACATTACTAATAATAGCCAGTAACATTGTCACTACATTACTAATTGTAGCCAGTAACATTGTCACTACATTACTAATAATAGCCAGTAACATTGTCACTACATTACTAATAATAACTAGTAACATTGTGACTACATTACTAATAATAACTAGTAACATTGTGACTACATTACTAATAATAGCTAGTAACATTGTCACTACATTACTAATAATAGCTAGTAACATTGTCACTACATTACTAATAATAGCCAGTAACATTGTCACCACATTACTAATAATAGCCAGTAACATTGTCACCACATTACTAATAATAGCCAGTAACATTGTCACTACATTACTAATAATAGCCAGTAACATTGTCACTACATTACTAATAATAGCCAGTAACATTAGAACTACATTTACTAATAATAGCCAGTAACATTGTCACCACATTACTAATAACAGCCAGTAACATTGTCACTACATTACTAATAACAGCCAGTAACATTGTCACTACATTACTAATAATAGCCAGTAACATTGTCACTACATTACTAATAATAGCCAGTAACATTGTCACCACATTACTAAAAATAGCTAGTAACATTGTCACTACATTACTAATAATAGCCAGTAACATTGTCACTACATTACTAATAATAGCCAGTAACATTGTCACTACATTACTAATAATAGCCATTAACATTGTCACCACATTACTAATAATAGCTAGTAACATTGTCACCACATTACTAATAATAGCTAGTAACATTGTCTCCACATTACTAATAATAGCTAGTAACATTGTCACCACATTACTAATAATAGCTAGTAACATTGTCACTACATTACTAATAATAGCTAGTAACATTGTCACCACATTACTAATAATAGCTAGTAACATTGTCACCACATTACTAATAATAGCCAGTAACATTGGAGTGAGAGCCTAAACGCAGGAGGAAGGTTCAATCAGTTTATTTAGTACTCCACTGAAACTGTTCAAACAGTGTGAGTCGACAATCCAAGGAAAAAGTCTCTTAGATAAAAAATATATAACAGAGATGCACGCAGCAAACATAGCTACATGTGGCGATCTTCGTCAAGCCAAAAATAAAATAAAACAAAAGACTGATAAATACAGACAGGAGGAGAAAAACTTCACAGACTTTACCAAACGCGAGACAGAACTACTTGAAAACAATGAACCCGTAACAAGGCAAAGAAATCAAGACGCTTAAATACAAGGCCTAATAAGGGCAATAGAAAACAGCTGAGCGCGGGGGGCGCGCAGGGAAAGCTGGGGAAAAGGGAGACGCGCGTCTTGGCGCGCATAGGAGAAAAAGGAGAGACGCGCGGCTAGAGAGAGAGAGAGAGAGAGAGAGAGAGAAAGGAGAACCTCTAACAGATGTACCGTTGAGAGATGATTTGAGTTTATTAAAGAAGCGTTTCAGTCTTTGAGAGCGTTTTGTTTTCCTCACGCGAGCAAGAGAGAGAGAGAGAGAGAGAGCGCGCGCTGTGCACGCTGTGCATCTGTGCACCTGACGTTAACACATGGAAACAATTTTAGGCTTGCTGTTCTAATATAAATCCTTTTGATTTTTGACATAACTCCATTAATGAAGGATCAAACTATCCAAATGAATGTTTGAAAGTGAACCCCTCACAGACTGAAGACGATGCAGATCGATCATCATCTTATCGTCAGGCTCAAGAAACTACATAAACTATTAGCATTTCACATCTTGAAATGTATTTTAGCGTGAGAAATCGGGTTTGTAGCGTGAGAGATCACTCAAATGCGAGAGCGAGAGTTTAATGTGTGAGAAACGGCAGCGCTCGTGAGTATGGATGCGGAAGCCAAAGGCATTGTGGGAAATGTAGTTTTTCCCCCCATTTTCGTTACGACCGCGCTATGGCAGAGATGGGCGATGACGTCAGCGTGCAGCGCTGGGTAAACAAATATGGCCGCGGCTTCAGCCTAGCTCCGGAGCTCTTACGCCTCTCATACGGCCGTGACCGGACTTCGCGGCGCTCTGCATTTGGTCTATAAGACGCACCAACTTTTCCCCCTCAGTTTTGGGGAAGAAAAAGTGTGTCTTATGAGCCGAAAAATACGGTAATTACTTTGACAATAAAGTAATGAAAAGAGTAATGTGATTACTTTTAAAAAGAGTAATCAATAATTTAATTACACATCATATATTTATATTGTGAAACAGGGCTGTTGCTGGAGGCCTGCTGTCTTATAATGTAAGATGTTAATCTGAAATCGTCCGGAATGTTTCATGAAGACTGAAGATAATCTGTGTGAGGCTCCAGGAATAAGTCAGAATTTGTTTCAGTTGGTTTTCTTTTCCAAACAACACATTTAAAAAGTCCTGTTTTTAATAGGAGTAGCATTATTGTTTTTGGGATGGTTAGCATTATTTTGCTCGTTTATTTGTGACATTCAGATGTTTTCTTGTGTTTGCAGCGATGCATGAAGCCCAGCGGCACCCTCCAGACCGGCGTCTCTCAGGATTACCACTTCAGTCAGTTCCTGCTGTCACTTTCTATATATATATATATATATATATATATATATATATATATATATATATATATACACTTTTTTTTAAGGGTCTAAAGCACATGTGTCAAACTCAAGGCCCACCATGTAATCTAATGTGGCCCGCGAGAGCTTAACCTCTTAAGCCCGAGAGTCCCCGGTACCGGGGACTTGTCCCCTTGTGCGTTACATTTTTCGCTCATAGCTCACTAACCCTGAGAATAACCCAGACATATTAAATACTGTTGTGTTCAGCGGAAACTCCTCTAAAAACGTATCTAATTCAATTTCATATCCGTGAACCACAGCTCTAACGCCATGCAAATAAACAACAACATATCCGGAGTATAATTCATGACCAAGTTTTTGTTTATGTGCAATATGTATCCACAATATAAACGGAAACACCAAAACCATGGCATCAAATGAAAGCTAACAACCAGCAGAATCCAGCGATATGCAACTCATTTACATTGCATGAAGTCTTTTAGAGCAGGGAGCGAAAGTTCCCCTAAAAAAAAGCCAGCAAAAACAAAGCAAGCATGTAAATCTTGTCTTACCTTTGCCGTTTTTTCAACAAAAAGTAATTTCCATAGTGATAAAAGTCTGTTTGTTGTTATGTCCGGTCGATAGCTTCGCGGAAACTCCATTTTGGCTCTTTTCTGTAGCTCTGTGCTCGCAATAACATCACCAAATATGGAAACACTCGCCGTGCGTAAGAGCACAACTCTCTACCCAGCACGTCCTGTGATTCGTCTTGGATCCCGTCAGTCTCAAAATGGTTGTCATCATTGGCTTCTTCAGATTCAGAGCTTTTCAGCGATATATAGAGCTCCCGGATTGGACAGATGGTCGGGGGGTAGGGACACGTGGAAGCTCAAACGGCGAAAGCACCTGTGCATGGGAGGTTACGCAAAGCACGCGCAGATTGCGTAAATGGGCTTCCATCCCCCTTTTACAGCGTTTCTTTAGGAGTTTTTTGTTGAAAGCATGGCCCGTAAGCAAGAAAAGAAGACTATGAACGTAGCGGAAGCTTTGGACAAGATTTTTTCCATATTTCAATTATTGTGCCAAACTGTGCCAACATGGATTACGCCTGAACTTTGTTCAATCAAAACCTGTACAGAATATTAGTTTCTTGTAGTATGGAACACCAAACTTGCTACAGATGTCCTTCACATGTAGTGGTTACAATTGATTGTGTTTATTTGCTTGTTTACAAGTAAAATAAGGAGATATTAGAGGAAACGTGGGGTTTTTTTAGGCGGAGTTCATTTTTTGGCCATTCCAACATCAATTACTCTTACCCAGTGTTCTTGACTGTCAAATTAACTCATCCATACCACTCCCCAAGAACCTATCTTCATTTTGATACCAAGATTTGTAGTTCAGACCTTGTAAAAGCTGAGAAATACCTTAAAAAGTAAAAGTATAGGATTTTCGGAAAATAGGCCTCAGGGCTTAAGAGGTTAAAAGTTTTGAGTGTCTAAAAAAATAAAAAAATGAAAATGGGGGAAAAAAAAACTACATTTCCCACAATTTCCCTTATGCGGTAGTCGCAGCTGCCGTTTCTCACACATTGAACGTAAGACTCACGCACTTGAAAGATCTCTCACGCCACACCTCTGATTTCTCACGCTAAAATAAATTTGAAGATGTGAAATGGGCGGAGCTAATAGTTTATCTGTGATCTGTTTCATGAGCCTGATGATAAAAGATGATGATCGATATGCATTGTCTTCAGTCTGTGAGGGTTTTTTTGGCTAAACAAATTACAACAATGCTATTTTTCTTTATTCACGTGGACCGTTTGATCCTTCATTAATGGAGTTATGTTGGTTTTCATAAGCTGACAAAAGAATTTTCACTTGAATAAGTTATAAATAATGAGTTATTTAACATTAAGGAGTAGTTACATTTATTTTACATTACATTCGATTACATTGTTTTACATGTATAAGTTACAGTTGGCCCTTTGAGGACAGCCATTATGCTAATGTGGCCCTTGGTGAAAATGAGTTTGACACCCCTGTTCTAAAGATACACTGACCTCATGATTTCGTATGTATCTTGATACAGGGTTCACGATATGATCACAAAATAAAAAAAAAACAATTTCATTTCTTAAACAAATTCAATGTTTCATTTCACAAACAATAAATTAGAACTATGTCTTAATTTAAAATAACAATATCTTTAAAAGATAAAACTTCACTAAAGATTAAAATAAATTGTGTTATTTACGTTAAAAGCTGGCACCTAAGATTGAAATTCTTAGCAGCTAAAAGTTGAAAAGGCCAAACTGTTAAATAAAGTAAAACTAAAGATATAGTTTTAGCTATACACACACGCACGCACGCACACACACACACACACACAGAACACATCTGATGCAATGTTTGGTTGGTCCTTAAACCGACAAAGACATATAAGGAGGGCCGCGCTCTCGATCAGAGGGGTTTGGATTCCTGCTCTGTTCAGTTGTGCATTTTATGAGCATTATGAGAAAAATCTTTTCATAAACAGTACAGTTGTTGCTTTTTGAGCAGTTTAAAATGTACTGTTTCTTCAGCATGTCAGCACGACACATGGCATCATGCTCCTCCTTAGCTCCTTTTGCACCTCAATAGCGCAGCCCTGATGGCTTTGTGTTGGTCCAGATAGCGTTCCAGCTTGTCCATCTGGCTATCCTAAGTAGGGAACCCCTCTTTTTAAATCTGAAAACTGAAGTGCTGCCATACAGAGTGTTGTCTATTTCTATTTCCTTTCTCAGTTCTACATTAACTGTAATTAAACTGTAAATGTGTTAACCTTTTATGGTACATCGACAACATTCTGCAATTGTGTTTATTTATTAAATTGATTACTTAGTTTAAGATGTCTATAATGAAACATTAATCAACATTGTTTCTGTGTTTCAGTTTTTCATCCGATATCTGCCAGAGCCAAGCTGCGAATGAACCCTCGCTCGGACGTAGATTTCTCAGCTCCGAAAGTGGACCTGGTGGTCAGCCTTCCTGAGGTGGCTTTGGAGCTCAGCCGGCCTCAGGTGCATACATAAGGGAAAGTAGCAATTCACATTGTGTGAGACAGAGAAGAGAATGAGCGGAAATAAACAGAAACTATTCGTTGTTTGGAAATCAATCCACTTCTCTTTAAAATGGCTTTCAGACACATGATTTTAGCCCCAATTTGTGGTTTATGCCCAGAATCACAGGCAAATCATCGATGCTTCTCAAATATCTGTAGCTGTCTCCGAGGGTCACTATCATGCTGTGTGTACTGACTGAAATAATGTCTTTGATTATCTGCAGCCAATGAGAGAGCAGCGTTTGAACCCGATAAATGAATTAAAAATGTGTTTTCTCCCATTTGTGATAATTCTATCACTTCTATCCTCACTCTCTTTCACATGAGTGCTTGATTGCGAGACGCAGTTTGAGTAGACGGACAAAGTTCTCTGCGATGCCATCTAAGGCCATGCCATTGAAACCCTATGTTGCTGATCTCTCGTTCAGAGTGAATTTAGCAGTGACTGGATGCTGCACCTGCAGTCTGAAGAGACCCAGCTTTACTTTCGCTTCTGGGGGTACAGCTCCTCGTTTTGTTCTCGAGCGTCGTCTACTGCTGCCTCTCTCGGCTGAAGACCAAACGAGCCAATCACAGCAGTTTGATGCACTCTGTGGGGAAAAAAACTGTGCAATTCTTGAAAACTGACACAGCTTTTCCGGCTGGTGTGTAAGGTTTCATTAGCGCTTGTGTAATTAAGATTATACATAAGCTGCATACAGCAGATGCAGAGGTGTATAAAGGCCTTTCAGGTTTAAATCTCAGCAAGATGGATCTGGTTCTGGACAGTTCTTTCTGTTTTCGTTGTGCTTGCTAGGTTCAGTCCTAAAAATGATTGCAATTGTTTTTGAAATGTACTTCACTTTGTTACATAGAAGGCTGCTTTTCAACAATGAGTTACCAGTCCAAACAGAAGCCCTCTGTGTTTCTTGTGTTTCCAGTATGTCAGTATTCTGGAGCTGCTGGGCTCTGTGGACATGATGACCCGGAACCTTCCTTACAGGAAATATCGCCCAAACGTGATGGTTCACTCTCATGCTCGGCAGTGGTGAGTGCCAGATACATGTTGCATGATTAAAACTGTTTCTTCAATTGATGTGAGACAATAGCGCCTGTCCAAGATGGTCTCATGCCGAAGGAGCCAAAAGGATGATTTTATTGTTTACCATTGAAGGTTGTTGGCATTGACAAGGGGTTTCGGCACTGAAAATAAAATATATTTTTTCGATGTGATTCCATTTTTCCCCAATGCCAAAGCGATACTTCAATTCCAAAATGTTGGTTCCATATGTCTGTAGGGAAAACCTGGTCTATAGGAGACATAAGAAACGGCGACAGAAAGGTTTGTGATTTATAAACAAACGGCAGACATGCATCAAAATCTCAATACAGGAAACAGAGCGATGCTTTGTACTAATGGCTTTTAAACAAAAATAAATCTTTAACAATACATTTCATTTTCCTGACTTAAAGTGCCTACTATCCTCTACACCCTCAAGCACTGAATAACTCTGAAGCCTGTCTCCTTGTTTCCACTGGGACCCTGCAGTGAAAGCATTACCTTTTTCTTTCTTTCACTCCTATACAGAGGATTTTTGACCATGTAGATGAGATTCACTTAGTCCGCAATAATGTAATGTAATATTACAAAGAATGCAGAGTAATAGTAAAGAATGCAAAATAACAGTGAACGTCCACGCTATAAGATGACAGGGTTCACCCAGAAATACAAATAAACCCCCCCAAAATATGTTCAAGAGGATTTACTAAATAATTTAATTGCTGTGATTAATTACAAATATCCCTTACAATGAACCCGCTTTGGAGAAAAACAACACCCATACATGATTCGAAAACCTCTCAGTTCTGGTTTTAATCCATCCAGGATCACATTTAACATCGTAGCTCTACATGGGTTTTTTTTCTCTTTCTCTGAAATGCATTAGTTGTGAGGGGACACAAATGCCCCCCAGCTTGGATTAGTGCAGCTTACCTGGACTCACCACTTTCAAAAAGAGTCACAGATATGTGTTATTACGATCACATTTGTTTATTTAAACATAAAAACACATCACGTTTAGGTTTTTACTGTTTTACTTCTTTGCTTTTTCGATAAAGTGCTTTAAATAAATCTTTATGGTCTGAGTCCATCTTTCTGGCGTCACCTCCTCCAGTTAGGCGAGTATATTCTATTCATACCACGAGCTGGAAAAAGAATATTTTCTTCTGTTTTTTGAAGGCTGATTTATATCTGGATCAAGCTGAACTTTTAAAAGCTCTGTTCTTTTGCTGAGCCATTACCTGGTAGATTCCGACAGTATGTTGTTTCATTTCTCGCTGGTGCTTACTCTTCTTACCTTCTGCAGCTCATCACATCATCTGTGCTGTTGCACCTCTGTCGACTGGGCACTTTTTTGTTGGTTATTTTGCGCTGTTCGACTTGATTGTCGGGCATGGACCTTCAGGAATGTATCCGCACTGGTTCGTTTCTGTTTCAGCTCTATGGGCTTTTGGATCTCCTGTTCTCATTGCAGTTGTACAGCTGTGTCATCACCTGTCCAGTGTGGACTACACACCGATACAATGTTTCATGCAACAACGCGACTTGATTGAAAACCATGAGCGCCAACCAGAGCTCACGCATCTGACCAAACGACTGGTGCCAACGAAAAAAGTTTCGCTCTGCCATAACAGATCAGTTTTTCACAAGGAGAACGACCAATGAAATCTGGCTCTTTTGATGTGAGTAGGACGTAAAAGAGCCCTCTGCTGAGAAGCATCTGATGTTTTGCGTGAATCTTATTTCAGGTCTGTGTGTGGAGAAGTCTTTCTGCAGGGGATCAGCAATGCTGGCAAGGATTTGTATATTTGTTGCGTTGACAAATGTCGCATACGCAATTCCAAACTGGATTGCTGGTCTTCCTGGAGCTGTGCTCTTGGAACTCGGGGTTCAGCCCAGCTCAGGGTTTTCTTTTGACTAATAGGTAGTGCTCTGAGTCTCTTAAATATTCACAAATTCATGCAAGTGGAAATGGTTACAGTCCTAGAATTTTCAAAAGAGATCATTTGGATAATGATTTGATTCCCCATGATTTTCCACAGACTGACCATGGGGCTGCTGTGCGTGAACTGTGTAAAAACCCTCAGGTCAAGTATCCTTTAGGTCCTACGTTATAGTTCCACCATGAATGAAAGGGGAACTGACAGGAACTTAAATAGAACTGACTTAAATAGAACTGTAGTAAATGATTTGTTCAAGGGAACACTTGAGACTTTTAGCCCCCTGCCTTGAGCTCCTTACAGCACAATTACACCTATATTACGACTTCTTTGGGAGCCACGGCAGGAGGTTCAGCAGGATCTTGACACCTGGCTTAGTTTGAGAAACATGCATCACCCTTTCTTTTGTGCGGAGCACTAAAATTGTTTGACTGATCTTCTACAGGTGGCGCTATGTGATCGTGGGTATTTTAGAGGTGAACGTCAAGCCTCGGCTGCACATGTGGTCCTGGATTCACATCCGCCGCCATCGGCAGCATGTGAAGAAATACAGAGAGCTTTACAAGAACAAGATGACGAGCAAGAAACCCGCCGAGGGTTTGCTGAAGGAGCTGGAGGTGGGAAGAGCGAAAAGATGAGGAGCACTTGTGTGTTTTGTTCTACGAAAGGAGACATGAGATCTTTCTTCTGATGATGAATGTGCCTCATTGATGTAAACTCATTTGCATTTTTTTTTTTGCAAAGAACCAGATGCTGAAACATTGTAATGAACAATAACATCCACAGAACGTTTTTAAAAAATAATAGCACTCCAGTTTTACCATTATTTTACCTGTGCTTCAGTAGTCAGGGAGAAATTATTCACTTCGCGTCTCTGAGCTCTGGATACATAACCACTAAACTAACAGTTAAATGCAACCGAATAATACAAAAAAAAGGAATCAAACTGTGAACTTTAGTTTTAAGTAAACTTAACAGAAAATAAACTTTTCAACTGAATCCGCTGATGTACTGCTTTCTTTTCCACACAAAATACTGAGCAAAAGACGCATCAATTAGCTTTAGCTTAGTGCTCCACTTTAAAGGGGGCATGACATTGTTGGATTTTTATTAATATGTTGTTCACATTGGTCTAATTGTATGGGAAATGTGATTCTTTTACTGTAAATTAAAAAAAAATGTAAATAATAAAATATTTGCATTTTGATTCGGTAAACTTCATAACTACTCCCCAGTTACTCACCTATTGCTTACAGATTTGCATATTCATGACATTCCTTTAACATAGCAAGTTCAATTCAATAATCAACAAATATTTTTTTTATTTATTTATTGTTTTATTTTTTGAGTAAAAACATTCAAGCCAAATTAAAAATTAAAAAAAAAAAACTCAAAAATAATGAAAAAAAATATATTCAAGATTTCGTCCTGTTCACCTCAGTTTCATCATGGTAATTTCATTAATTAACTTCATACGTTACACATTTTCCGTCTCGTGCACGTTTGTTTCTGGAAACGAGAGACTGAGCTTGGTCACTTGATCCGGTAGTGCCGGTCCACATTACCCTGCGTTTCTCGCAAAAGGTACGTTTTCCACTAGTTATCTCATTTACAAGAATACATAAGTTAGGGTTCGGTTTAGGGGTAGGGTTAGTTGCGAGTGCCAGGTGACATGATCCGGCACTGCCGCCGTCTGTTAGCCAGTTTAATAATAAAAATAATAATAATGCCTTCAATTTATATACTGCTTCACACTTTTCTCAGCATTATTCTTTCACTCCACATTCACACACTGGCGTTGACAGAATGTGGATCAGCACATTCTGTCTCATACTCCCATCCACACAGGACAATGTGGATGAAGGCTACAGTGGCACAATGGTCCTGGTGGGCATTGAGCCCCCCCTTGCCACCCTTCTCAGTTGTTATCCATAACGACATACTTTACCAGATATGGACACACTTTCCCTGAGGTTTGAACCCACCGCCTTTACGTTGCTAACACAATGGTCTACTAAAGAGCCACAGGAAAGCTTTTAGCACCACAAATGATGATATTGTCACTGTACTTCTATTAGCATTATCATCACTTTATGGAGCGCACATTCTATATGAAGATGGATGTCTTCCGTGAGACAAAATTCTTCTGTGAGACAAATTAGACCAGTCATATTAGCCGACTGCTTAAATACTTGGAAATTAGAAGAATAATGTTCCTCACCTTGCAACCATGAAGAAAAAAAAATCAGAATCCAATCAGGGATTTCTGTTAGTCACCACAACTGATCATCAGCTTCAAAAACAAGCTGTTCTCTGTGTTCATCTACAAAGTGGCTAAAAAATCTGATCACCTTGTGAGTAATGGTCATATGATAAAGACGTCAGTAAGAAATATCAAGTTGTGAACAGGAGCAAATACATTTTTGATGCTTGGTTCCTCCGTACAGGAGACAGAGAGAACCCTGGATATATTTAACATCACGATGGCCAGGCAGCAGGCCGAGATGGAGGTAAGACTTAGACTCCAAGAATGTGCTCCAGGCAGAGCACTCTGCAAGTGCTCATGATTTTTATGTTGCAGGCGTCAAAAGCAGGGCTGCGCATCTACCGCCCTGGAGTGAAGGTGGAGGAGGAGCAGTCACAGGGCTGGATTGGCTGGATGTGGAGCTGGACCGGTGACAGCTGCTCGCAAACCAAAGAGACCAAAACTGCAGGTTGGACTGACTAGTTATCTTCATGTAGAGCCGTTTTGACTGAGGACATGCATCGACCTGCAGTCCTGTGATCTATAGGAGCTCTATAGTGCCACCTAGACATTAGCACCAACTGGATAATAAATATTGGCTCTATAGCGCCATTTAATGCTTTTCAGCCTATAGTGCATGAACAGTTTATCATAGGCGAATGAAATTTGGTACACACGTGTAGAGTACCAAGACTTTATAAAAATAATATGGATCACGTTTCCAAAGTTGTTTTTTTTTTGTAAAAACCTATTAAAATGGCCTCTTTTGCTCTATGGCTTTTTTATCTGTTCATCATCATCATCAGTATGAATGATCTATGCATCAGTTTTATGCCATATGGGATGTTAAATTGTGACTGTGTTACACTATGTGCACACAGGCCAGCGAAAGTAGAATTCTGCATTACTTCCATAAACAGGAAGTAGTTAATAACTCAGCCATGCAATGTCTGATGGGGTTCAAATGTGCCTGCGTGTTGAACAAATCCATATAATGACCTGCAGTGTCAGTAATAGCACCACCTAGTGGCACCATGGAAAATACTATTTCCTTCTATTTCAGATCTTCAAAATGCATGTATTGTTTTCTCTCTGTAACTTTTGAAAGAGTGATTGCTGAATGTTTTCCGTAAGCCCCTCTACACAAGGGGCTCACCGCTGCCTCTCTCACACAGGTTTTGATGGACTGATGACTGCAGCAGAAAAAGCTAAACTCTACGCTGCCATTGGCTACAGTGAGACTGCGGTGAACCCGAACCTGCCAAAACATGTAATGTAGATAACCCAGAATCCATCGTAATCTTTTTCACTGATTTATAGAAAAAAAGTATGAAAAGACATTGAACATTTTAACAGTGATCAGACAAAAGCAAGCTCCTGTTGGTTATTTAAAAAAAACACTTCTATTTAGTTTTATTTCTGCTACTCTTCGATGAATCGCTCAGTGGTTCGGATCGTGTTGATGTTTGTGTTGCTCATGGCAAAGATTTTAGCATGTGTATGACGTCACTCCAGCTTCTGGTTTACATCTATGCTGCGTGACATTACAGTTGTGGGCAGATGGATCATGGATGTGCTCTGCTTTTTTTCAGCCCAAATTGTGATTGTATGCCAGAGGACCCAGAGTAGTCAGGATTTCATATATTCTTTATTAGAGCAGAAAAAAACAAAGTGGCAGATATCCAGCATCAGAAGCAAAAGACACAGCTGTTCATGGAACTTCCTCATGGTTTTACTGCGTTATTTATTGAATCATCTTTTTAATGAGTTTATTTCTTTCATTTTTTCTAAACCTGTGAAATTTCCTTTCTGCATCATCACTAATGATCATTCTTTCCTCATTAACCTCAACTCTGCCCCTGAGATATTTTACCTCTATGCAGAGAGGGACCAAACACTGTCTGAATAGAGTTCATTTTATATCTGTGTGCAACATTTACCATGTAATAATAAAAGGGATGGGGCTAGGGAAGGATGATGGGGGGTCCGTGGGGAGCAGAGTTCAGTGGAGAGACAGCTCTGGGAAAAAGCTTATTCCTCAGTCTACTGGTTCGAGTCTGGAGGAACCTAAAGCATCTCTCTGAAGGTAGAAGAGAAAATCAGGTGAGAGGAGTCCTCAGAGTATTAGGTGCTTGTCAGAGATGGTGTTTCTTCTGAATGTCCTCAATGGCTGGTAGTGGAGCCCCTGTGAGGCTTTTTCACAGCAGCCGGCTGCAGTGCCTTATGCAGCTCCCATAGCAGACTGTGACACTGTTGGATAGGATGCTCTGTATTACGCAGCAATACAAGTTTACAAGGATAGCTGAAGAAAGCTGGATCTTCCTGAGCGTTCACGAGAAGAAGAGGTGCTGGTGAGCCTTCCTCATCAGGCTGGAGGTGTTCTTTGAGATGTGATTCCCCAGGAACTTGAAGGATGGGACCGGCTCAAGTGACATCCCATTGATGTGGATGGGTTCGTGTGACCCTCTTTTCTCCTTCCTGAAGTCTACGATGAGCTCCTTGGTCTTTTTGGTGTTAAGGAGCAGATTATTGTCCACGCACCAAGTGGCCAGATGCTGGAACTCCTCCCTGGAGGCAGTCTCAATGTTGATGGTGATGACACTGATCAGCAGGGGGTCCATACATTGATCTGCAGTCGTGAGTGAAGAGGGAGTAGAGTGGTACCACAGCGCTCAGTATACATCCCTGTGGTACCACAGTGTTGATTGTGGAGGAGCAGATGCAGAGGTCTATTGGAAATAACAAACTTGGGGTAATATACTTCAAAAGAAATAAATAGAATCTTCACAATATTCTAATTATGTGACCAGCACATGTATTTAGAGTAAAAGAAACAAGTGAAGCTCTACAAAGTGACGACCCTCTGGTGATTCTAGTGTTCATTGCGTAATATTGATGAATACAAGCCAGTCTGCCCCTGATCAGAGATGTATTAGGCCTGATAATCCTCCCGCGTGGAACCCACTGCTTTTATTTCTGCGCACCCATGATGAATCGTACAGTAAACGAACACATTCTCATGGAGCAAATTTTATATTGACCCAATGAATCCGTCTGCCGTTTTGTGTACATTGTCTCGACTTGTGTGATTGCTTTCAGTTTGAGAACATGAAGATCGATTTCCATCTGCTCCGCTTGTGTCTGTCGATCAAAGAAAGTCAGAAGAAAGCAGAGATCATCAAACTTTCCATCATCGATCTCAAAGCCATGCTGACACAGAGACCTGCCGCACAAGCCATGAAGTAATAACTCCACTTCACTTCACTGCTTTTCATTTCATATTCATTTCCCTACATTGCGCCTTCTCTTCATCTTTTAAGTGTGCTCTGTTTCTTTTAAGAGGATCCTTGTTGGGCAGTAACACATTGCATAGTTATTTGGTCCTGTTATTACCGTATTTTGCGCCGTATAAGACGCACCTTTTCTTCCTTAAAACTGAGGGGGAAAAGTAGGTGCGTCTTATACGGCGAAGGCAGAGCGCCGCGGAGCGTAGAGTGGTCATGGCAGTAGGAGAGGCATAAGAGAGGCCGCGGCTTTGGCCTAGCTCCGGAGCGTCGGCCATATTTGTACACCCGGCGGTGCGCGCTGACGTCATCGCTCATCTCTAGCGCGGATCGTAAGGAGCAGGTATGAAACATTACTGCCTTTTTTGTTACTTTTACTGTTTACTGAACGTTTATGTTACATGTTTCGCATATAATTGTTCTTAAAACTGCTGTTAACTTTTACACAGTTGATCTAAAATATTTTACTTTAGTATTTGGTTCAGAATCTTTTTTTCTAGATCTTCCTCATTTGAAATTGGGTGCGTCTTATATGCCGGTGCATCTTATACGGTGAAAAAACTGTACTTTTTTAGAAGAACTACCAGCAATTGCATCCACTTATTTGGATTATTGCATTAAAAAAACCCTGCAAGGAATCGGCAAGATGCACATACATTTTGTAAATGTGCATAAAAAGTTATGGGGGTGTGGGGGATTAATTGACTGATTACATTGCACAACATCTGAAATGTTGCTTTGAACGTTCTAAAATCCCTAAACTCTGTCGTCAAAGTGGTTCGGGATCATCTCCTCCCAAAGAGCTGTCTCCGCCTCCAAACAAGCAAACAGAGGATTCGTCCTCGTGGCATCACAGGGAGAATAATCACACAGCTGTGTTCAGATGTCGCAGAAATACATTTTGAGTGGTGGATTAAAGCACAATGTTGTACTTCTGCGCCAAGCATACGCCACAGACGCGAACCCGTCTGAACACTGAAGCCTGATTGAACTTTCCAAAAATGTGATCATAACAGTACCTTAATTACTTTTGAAACAGGTCATTAGCAATCAAGTTTACATTTATTTACATTTCCAAACTAACTGGTGATGAACTGTATTTTTTTTTACTAGTTATATGAATATTATCACATTACAATATTCTCTGCCTCTGCCTTCTCAGTTTCTTAAATGCCCCTCCAAAATCCTTCAGTCACTCTTTGGTCCCCTTAGATCTTAGCATTCCAAAGATCCAGCACCCACCCTCCCCCCAATTCCACTGTGCTTCAGCGCATCACATCTTGCTTCACTTCACTTTCTCTTGGCTTTGCAGTAACTGCATTGTTTTTGTGTCAGGATCTCTGCTCAGCTCTCATCGTTTGAAGTGTGTGGTTTGGCCCGGGGCATGTCTGCGCCCATTCTTCTATCTCCTCGCCTCGAGAGCAGCAGGAAGGAACACACGTTGCTCAAGCTTATGTTTGAGACCAACCCCCTGGATGAGCGTGCAGATCAGAGGCTCCACATTGAGTCCCAGCCCCTTGAGATCATCTATGATGCTGTGAGTAGTTTTGTTAATGCACTTTTCCACAAAGATGAGCGTCTGAACGAACATGTTGAATGAAGACAAATGATTGAAGCATCTGATTGACTTTTCGAATATCTCTATTAGGAGGTTAACAATAAGTTACATTTAACCGTCAGTTACACGAGTGAATTGTGAACTCTCATGTTGAAACAGAATCGTTCTTGTAATGTTTCATCATTTATGTTTTCATTCCTGCAGCATTTTCCTTCACTTCATATTTTCATGTTTTTTGATTTGTTGTCATTTTTCTGGACAGAGATGAGCTATATGATGTTCACACACACCTGATGCCTAGATAGCAGATATCACAGATATCTAGCATCTAGAATGTAGAGATAAACTTAAGGGGGAGGGCAAGGGAACGAATCACAGAAAGAATGGTTCTTTTTTGCCAAAATGAACCCAGCATGAAGCTAAATAAATATTCAACAATGGGCTCAAATAATAAGGAATACCGTATTTTCCGGCTCATAAGACGCACTTTTTCTTCCCCAAAACTGAGCGGGAAAAGTTGGTGCGTCCTATGGAGCGAATGCAGAGCGCCACGAAGTCCGGTCACGGCCGTATGAGAGGCGTAAGAGCTCCGGAGCTCCGGTGCTAGGCCGAAGCCGTGGCCATATTTGTACAGCCGGCGCTGCGCGCTGACATCATCGCCCATCTCTGCCATAGCGCGGTCGTAACGAAAACGGGGGAAAAAACTACATTTCCCACAATGCCTTTGGCTTCCGCATCCATACTCACGAGCGAAACTACAGAGCTCAGCTGCCGTTTCTCACACATTGAACGTAAGACTCTTGCATTTGAGTGATCTCTCACGCTACAAACCAGTGGAAAAAGAAGGAGCTTCAAGACGAGCACATCATCCCAAACTCAAACCTTTATTTTTAGCCTCCTTCAGCGTCCCAAAACAAAGGTAAACAATATACAACAGGGTAGCGGTCCAAGGGGAAGAGCAGCGCACACACTCGTCTCTCCCTCTCCTCGCACACACTTTGGGGCTGCTCTTAAAGGGCAACATACATACAAATACAATGTGGTACATAGACCTAGCAGTGGACGTTACACTTACATTAAGGAGTAGTTACATTTATTTTACATTAAAAAAATTAATTAATTATTAAATAATTATTATTTTACATCTGAGGGTGCCCAGATTCTTTTAAAGGTTTAAAGGGGGGCTCGACTAAAAAAGTTTGAGAACCACTGTATTATTACTAATGTGGGGGCAATCTTACTAGCTATTATTAGTAATGTAGTGACAATGTTACTGGCTATTATTAGTAATGTAGTGACAATGTTACTGGCTATTATTATAATGTAGTGACAATGTTACTGGCTATTATTAGTAATGTAGTGACAATGTTACTGGCTATTATTAGTAATGTAGTGACAATGTTACTGGCTATTATTAGTAATGTAGTGACAATGTTACTGGCTATTATAGTAATGTAGTGACAATGTTACTAGCTATTATTAGTAATGTAGTGACAATGTTACTATTATTAGTAATGTGGTGACAATGTTACTGGCTATTATTAGTAATGTAGTGACAATGTTACTGGCTATTATTAGTAATGTAGTGACAATGTTACTGGCTATTATTAGTAATGTAGTGACAATGTTACTAGCTATTATTAGTAATGTAGTGACAATGTTACCGGCTATTATTAGTAATGTAGTGACAATGTTACCGGTTATTATTAGTAATGTAGTGACAATGTTACTGGCTATTATTAGTAATGTAGTGACAATGTTACTGGCTATTATTAGTAATGTAGTGACAATGTTACTGGCCATTATTAGTAATGTAGTGACAATGTTACTGGCAATTATTAGTAATGTAGTGACAATGTTACTGGCAATTATTAGTAATGTAGTGACAATGTTACTAGCTATTATTAGTAATGTAGTGACAATGTCACTAGCTATTATTAGTAATGTAGTGACAATGTTACTGGCTATTATTAGTAATGTAGTGAAAATGTTACTAGCTATTATTAGTAATGTAGTGACAATGTTACTAGCCATTATTAGTAATGTAGTGACAATGTTACTAGCTATTATTAGTAATGTAGTGACAATGTTACCGGCTATTATTAGTAATGTAGTGACAATGTTACTGGCTATTATTAGTAATGTTGTGACAATGTTACCAGCCATTATTAGTAATGTAGTGACAATGTTACTGGCTATTATTAGTAATGTAATGACAATGTTACTGGCTATTAGTAATGTAGTGACAATGTTACTGGCTATTATTAGTAATGTAGTGACAACGTTACTAGCTATTATTAGTAATGTAGTGACAATGTTACTAGCTATTATTAGTAATGTAGTGACAATGTTACTGGCTATTATTAGTAATGTTGTGACAAATGTTACTAGCTATTATTAGTAATGTAGTGACAATGTTACTAGCTATTATTAGTAATGTAGTGACAATGTTACTGGCCATTATTAGTAATGTAGTGACAATGTTACTGGCCATTATAAATAATGTAGTGACAATGTTACTGGCTATTATTAGTAATGTAGTGACAATGTTACTGGCTATTATTAGTAATGTAGTGACAATGTTACTGGCTATTATTAGTAATGTAGTGACAATGTTACTGGCTATTAATAGTAATGTTGTGACAATGTTACTAGCTATTATTAGTAATGTAGTGACAATGTTAATAGCTATTATTAGTAATGTAGTGACAATGTTACTGGCTATTATTAGTAATGTAGTGACAATGTTACTGGCTATTATTATTGATGTGGTGACAATGTTACTGGCTATTATTAGTAATGTAGTGACAATGTTACTGGCTATTATTAGTAACGTAGAGACAATGTTACTGGCTATTATTAGTAATGTAGTGACAATGTTACTGGCTATTATTAGTAATGTAGTGACAATGTTACTGGCGATTATTAGTAACGTAGTGACAATGTTACTGGCTATTATTAGTAATGTAGTGACAATGTTACTAGCTATTATTAGTAATGTGGTGACAATGTTACTAGCTATTATTAGTAATGTAGTGACAATGTTTCTGGCTATTATTAGTGATGTGGTGACAATGTTACTGGCTATTATTAGTAATGTGGTGACAATGTTACTGGCCATTATTAGTAATGTAGTGACAATGTTACTGGCCATTATTAGTAATGTAGTGACAATGTTACTGGCTATTATTAGTAATGTGGTGACAATGTTACTGGCTATTATTAGTAATGTAGTGACAATGTTACGGGCTATTATTAGTAATGTAGTGACAATGTTACTGGCTATTATTAGTAATGTAGTGACAATGTTACTGGCTATTATTAGTAATGTAGTGAAAATGTTACTGGCTATTATTAGTAATGTAGTGACAATGTTACTGGCTATTAGTAATGTAGTGACAATGTTACTGGCTATTATTAGTAATGTGGTGACAATGTTACTGGCTATTATTAGTAATGCAGTGACAATGTTACTGGCTATTATTAGTAATGTGGTGACAATGTTACTGGCTATTATTAGTAATGTAGTCACAATGTTACTGGCTATTATTAGTAATGTAGTGACAATGTTACTGGCTATTATTAGTAATGTGGTGACAATGTTACTAGCTATTATTAGTAATGTAGTGACAATGTTACTAGCTATTATTAGTAATGTAGTGACAATGTTACCAGCTATTATTAGTAATGTGGTGACAATGTTACTGGCTATTATTAGTAATGTAGTGACAATGTTACTGGCTATTAGTAGTAATGTAGTGACAATGTTACTGGCTATTATTAGTAATGTAGTGACAATGTTACTAGCTATTATTGGCAATGTAGTGACAATGTTACTGGCTATTATTAGTAATGTAGTGACAATGTTACTGGCTATTATTAGCAATGTAGTGACAAAGTTACTGGCTATTATTAGTAATGTGGTGACAATGTTACTGGCTATTATTAGTAATGTGATGACAATGTTACTGGCTATTATTAGTAATGTAGTGACAATGTTACTAGCTATTATTAGTAATGTAGTGACAATGTTACTGGCTATTATTAAGAATGTAGTGACAATGTTACTGGCTATTACGGTATTACTAATGAGGGGGCAATGTTGCACTGGAACAGTGATGGTGATAACGAATGGTGGACTTTAGAATGATGAGTGGGGGCAAAGAAAAACATTACAGCCTTTTTTTGTTACTTTTTCTGTTTACTGTCTGTTCATGTTACATGTTTGGCTGTTAACTTTTACACAGTTGATATATAATATTTTACAACAGTATTTGGTTCAGAATCTTTTTTTCTAGATCTTCCTCATTTAAAATTGGGTGCGTCTTATGAGCCGAAAAATACGGTAGTTTTTTTTTTCTAGATATTTGTGCAGAAAGGTTTCAGTGAAGCAACACATGATGTTACATATTTACTAAAGTCTGTACAGTATGTTCATGTGATCCTTGAGCATTCAGCAGTAAATCTTTCAACTAGAATAGAACACTGTTGAAAGTACAGTTCCCGTGCCGTTTCTCAGTGTAAAGGCCTCGTTTTTGTTCTTGTGCTCCGCCTACCGCTGACTTTCTCAGCTGAAGACGTGATCAATCACAGCAGTTTGACACATTACAAGAAAAAAAAAATCTGCCACAAAATCTGCTTTTGTTTAACCGCAGCATTTGTGTTTCTGTTTGTAGTTGACAGTGAACAGCATGTCTGCCTTCTTCATGCCTCCCCTTGACCTTCAGCTGGATGAACTGACCAATGCCACACGCATGAAGCTGGAGCAGTTCAGAGACAAAACCTCCACAGGTCCGTGCGAGCATGCACCACTGTGTCCAAGCACATTAGCAAAGAGGAGAAGGGAAAGATGTGGTAGAAAACAGTGCTAAAGCAGTAGGTAAAAGCACATTCTATAAAGGATTGCTTCTCAAACAAGTGAGGCACAGGGGTATTGCAGCTGTGGCGCGAGGTCTATATAAAAGCATTTTCCTTTTAAATGCTATTTTTATGCATATTTCACCGCACTGCAAATTCAATCAACCAACTCCCTCCTCTCACAAAATTAAACACACTTAAATAAATTAGCAATTGCATCCTCTTTGAAAACAGAACTGGAATTGGGAACCATGGAGCGTGGAATTTGACATCGGAATATATTTCAGTGGAATAAATTGAAGTAGCCGCATTATCAGTGATTCCAGATACAAAACACAAATCACCCTGAGAAGTCCCTGTAGGCACCGGCCATTACTGTTTTGATCTAAGTACAAATGGCGCAATCCACTTATTGTTTATTTTTGACTTCAAATATAATGTGCAGGTTTCAAAAAAGTTATTAGTTTAGATATTTTGTGTTTTAGTCGAACATTTCAAGATTTACGATGCAAAATTCACACAGCAAGTCATATTTAAATGAAATAAGCTAGATAAGATAATCTGAAATGTGATCTGTTTCAGTTTCATTTTAGACCTCAACTCTGTGCCAAAAGTGCCATCTGTGGTGAAAAGAAGGCAATGTCCCTTGAAAATTTTCTCAAAATTCCTGCATAAAACAAAGCACAATGGAACAAAAAGTGCTTGGTGAAAAACAGTGAATAAGGTTTAGGAGAGAATGTGATACAACTTTCACATTGTTTTGACCTTGTTTTTGCTTTTTTATTTTTTTATTTATCTAACACATTAGATTTTTGTTATTAAACATAAAAATTGTTTGTTAATTTTTTTAGGTTTTTTTGCAGTTAAAAAAAACTGAATGTACTACTTTTTGTAGAATTTTTGGGTTGTTGTGGATTTATTGTGCAATGTAATGCAAAAAATTATCATAAAAACCATTTCACGTTTCATGATATCAACCATTGGCACAAAACAGTTTTAAATATAATTTTTTGGAGCATTTTGTAAAAAAAAAAAAAAAAACTCCGGAGCCAGGGAAGCCACACAGTAAACCACTTTTATTTTACCTTTGTACTTGTGATAAAACAGCACTTTTATTTTCTCCAAGTGTGAGCTCAAGTTCTACATGTAGCAGCTACAGACGGCACATTCTTTTGAGCTGGTTTTATAACAGTGAACCACTTTTTCGATCTTGCTAGCCTTTGTGGACAAGCTAAGGTTTGGTCACCATTTTTTGGGGCGATAAAAGCAGGTGGGGCTTGTGTTTGCTCCTTAGTTCAAAATAATGAATGAGAAAAAAAGTTGAAACGCTGCTTTACACTTTATTTTTACTGTAGAAATACTGTAAAACAAAGTGATGTCGACTGTTGACAGGTCTGATGTACATCATTGAGACGCAGAAGGTTCTGGATCTGAAGATCGACCTCATGGCATCATACGTTATAATTCCTCACAACGGCTTTTACGACCCCAAGCACAATCTGGCCATCTTGGACCTGGGTCGACTTCGGGTAACACAGTGACTCCAGTGAGAGTAGACAAGGGGCGTGGTAGGCTGCTATTGGTCAGTGGTTGCTGTTTGTCGTACGCAGATGTCCAGTCAGAGCAGAGCTAATCTCCCGCAGCTCTCAGCAGCCCACTGCACCATCGAGGACCTCATGAGCCGGGCCTACGACAGCTTCGACATCCTGCTCAGCAGCTTACAGTTCCTCTACAGCAGAGCAGGTACCCTCCACATGCTTCTACTACTGCCCTCCTGTTGCTCTTAGGGAATAGTGAATGAGTAATTCTGAATATATAAATGTATATAAAGCAAACAGTAAGTGCTGTGGTGGAAATGAGCCTTCAGAGAGAGAGAGAGAGAGATTCATTAGATTCTTATCTATATGGGATGTTTGGCGCCAGAGTTGGCTCCTAAGCAATGACGTTTTTGCCTGGTGTTTTGGGATATAGAGATATTCATGGAGTACAAGGAACATTACAAGATGTTAAGGTCGTGGCATTGAGATGTGATTAAGAAAAATATGAACAGGCTTACAAAATCACAATGAAAGAGTATACATGAAGAGTAAAGAAATCATATGGCACACAGATCATTTTTGATGTCAAGTCGATGTGGATTTACAGCTTGTAATCAAAAGCTCACCCTGTCTAAAAGAGAGTACATCCCTAAGTGGAAATGATGTTGTTGTGTGCGTCAGGTGGAGACTGGCAGCGGGCGCGGCCGCTCAGAAAGTCGTCCTTCCACATCCTGGAGCCGCTAGATCTGACGGTGCTCTTCAGCAGAGCTATGGTGGTGACTGACTCCCGGATGCCAAAGTACTGCAGCTTTCATTTATTTTACATGTTAAAACCCTTTTACACCATACACAGCTTTTCTGTTTTGAATTTACCTAAATTGCTGTATTTATTTTTTTGTTATCATTTCTTTCAAGTATTCACTCACTGTTTTATGAAAATACTGAAGTTTGTATTATAGTGCTCAAGCGCCGAAGGTTCGTGTTGTTCCTCATTGTAGTGGCTCAGAGTTGAACTGTGGGTTGCTTGGTTCTCCTTGTCTTTCTTTCAGGTTTAAAATATCAGGAGAGCTCCCTCTGGTGTCTCTGTGCATCTCGGATGATAAAGTTCGGGGAGTTCTGGCTCTGCTAAGCAGTATTCCTCTTCCTGAGAGCCGCCCGGTGCCTCAGAACAGAGCCTCACTTGCCACACCAAAGGTGGGCACGTGGACCGTACAGTCTTTCCATCAGCCTCATCCACAAACGCTTGCTTTATTCTTATCCTCAAACAATTTATCATAAAAGAATGTCTTTAAAACCATGACCGTTCCATCAGAAAGTCAAGTGTGCACCTCACAATGGCAGCTCCAAGGTCAGGTTTATATTAGCCCAATGGCAGTGGCCGGTGTCACGCTGTACATATTTATTTACAGTCTATGCTTCAGAATGACCGTCACAGACATCAGTGGAATTAAAATGAACTATATGGAGTTTTATAAAATGTTGGAACGTCGCAAATATCATATCACAGTTTCATAAAGCCAATGTTTTTGAAATGCAGTATTTGGAACGTGCGTGTGAGTCCGTGTTAGGGGAAAGCCCTCGTGAATGAGCTGGTTATTTTGTAGTTTCATGTTGTGTATTTTACACTGGTTATGAAGAACCTAATCTGGTGCTGGTTGTATGTTTTTTTTGTCCGGCATCAGGGCTCTAAACAGGGAAACACGCCTCAGTTGACCCCCCGCAGACCTGCCGTTGATGATCTGCGTGCTTCCATCATCTATGGCTCAGGTCAGAAGCACTTCTGCACTGATCACATGAGGGCATCCAGCTCCAGACAGGGGTCAGGAGGGTTTTGTGGAGCAAATATCTTTGAGTTTGTCATAAGTTCTTTGATGCATGCAGAAAGTGTCCTTGAGAAGGAACCAAATATCATACCATAATAATGGTGACGGCACACAAATCTACCTACCGATCTCCCCGAATGACCACAACCCCACAGGGCCAGTTCTAGACAGGGAATGTATGAGGGGGCAGTCAGAAATGTGCAGGGGCATCATGTGTACACTTCATGTTATTTTTCTGGTCAGTTTTTCCTTTCTGAATTGAGTTGTTGCAGAAGTGAATTTCACTACCTTCAGACCTCTCCAACTTGGATGTTTCTTATGAAGGCTCTTAAGATCACTGAGCAAACCCCCTGACCACAATAAGGTGAATCTGAAATTAAAAATTATACAAAACTAAATAAAATATCCTTAAACATAACTTTTGTCTGGATGGTCAAATTCTGAAAAAAAAAAACCACCTCCATCAGACATTTAAAACAAATAGCAGACATGTTTTTATTTCTTTTAATCATTGAACATTAATCAAAGAAAAAAAAGAAAATAAACACAATTTTTGAGGCATTTTGCCTAAAGAATGTTGATCCTGGAGAATATGTAGCAAGTTTTAAGAGTACAAGAAGTTAACAATCACATTACTGATGTTAAAAATAGTGCATGTAAGAAATTCTGACGTTTCTCTCTGTGAGCGGGGGTGTGTGGCTTTATTTTGGTTATAATGGAGCATTTTAGAGTGATGTTATTAAATGTTTTCTAATGTAACCATATTTGGGTTTGGCACTTTGCAGACCCTTCCTAAGCGATCCCATCTCAGGGCGCGCACACGGAGCAATGTATTTTTGCGACGGTAGAGGAAGACATCCTTTAACAAAATAGAGATGTAACTTGTCCTTTATCTAACACAGATTTAATAGAAGTGTTATTTGTCTATTAAGAGCGATTGGGTCTCCTGCTGCTGAGCAGCTTTAATGAACTCTGCTCTACTGCGGCCACCAGATGATCTGCAGAATCTACGACTTTTGCTGTTTGGGGTCTGGTTGACCCACTGGTTTAATAAAAAACACAGTTTTGTGCATCTCTTTGACATTTTAGCAGAAAGCTAGCTATTTCTGTTCTTGAATGCTGCCCAATTCATTCCTGCTGGCGCTGCAGCAGCAGTGTTGCTTCATCGCGTGACAGTGGTTAATCACTTTCTCTCTCCTTTATCTGATTAAAGTCCATCAGAAATTGACAACAAAGCATCACTTCAAATAGATATTGAACAATTACAAAACACTGATGAAATTAAGTATTAGACACGGTTTCTTTACAGATTTTGACTGACAGGGAAGGTACTGGAACCGACCTGCAGGGGGTGCTCTGGCACTAATTAGGCACTGCGTATATGATTATGGAGATGGCCGTGCACGATCATTCTTTTCTTAGGAAACACTTGGTGCTCAATTGCTCCCCGCTTCCAAGAGTTTACTCCTTTGTTCTGGTCATGGAAACCAGTGATTGATCTTTGTGTATGGTGTGCTTTCCAGATGAAGAGTTGTTCTTTGACGCTCCCAGTTCTCCAATCGAAGATCTGCAATTTTTTGAAGCCTCCTCAGACTCTCTGCAGGGGTTAAATGCAGACAAACGACTCTCACTGGTCAATAAAGACCCCAAGAAGAATATGACTGAATTCCTCCTGAGATTCGACATCAGGAAGGTCAGTGTTTTGTTGTCTGTTGTCCTTGGAAAAATCTACAGTTTGAAAGAAGCTTCTATATTTGAAGTGTAGCAAAACCTTTAGGCTAAAGGCATCTTGCAAATGCAGCAGCTTACACGTTTTTGTTTACAAAAGTAACCTATAATTTCCCTTCAATGTTGAGTGTTGAGTGATCGACTAGGAACCCTGTGCAAAAAGTCATGAGCGAGATCCCTTGGTAGGTTGCCACCTGCTTACCAGAAGAGACGGTACAACTGGTGTAAGAGATTGGTCATTTAGAGAGCAATTCCCAAAGTCGATCACTCAAGATACCTTTGAAGGGAACTCAACCAATCACACACTTCAGCTGAGCAGACAAAGTTGTCTCTCAGCAGGTTTCCCCCCTCTCTCTCTCTCTCTCTCTCTCTCTCTCTCTCTCTCTCTCTCTCTCTCCCCCCCCCCTCTCTCTCTCTCTCTCTCTCTCCCTTTCCCTTTCCCTTACCTGTCGACCCAGTACTTGGTACAAGGCACAAGCAGCTTCAAGGTGATCTTTGCTCAAACATAGAATGAAACCTCACCACCCATACTGCCCCATACTCCTAGTGGAGCTCCGGCTGTAAAACAACCCCTTACTGTATTTAATATGGATGATGCGTCAGTGACATCACCCATTGGTTTAAGTCAAACAAGGCATCGCCAGCCAACACCTTCGGGAAAGTACGTCACACCACTGTAATCGAAAATAGATAAAAGATCTACAGAGACGGCAGGTTTTTCAGCTCTAAAGTTGCCAGTTTTAACATTGGAGTGAATGAGTACCTGCTCATTTCTGGAGCCAGCCTCAAGCGGCCGGTTGAGGAACGCTTCGAGAGGTTGTCCTTGAAAGGAACCACTAACAGAGTAGTTTCTCATGCACAGCTTGTAAAGCAACTTCACGTAGTCAGGACTGAGCTCAGACCTGAATAGTGAAGCCCAGAGGATCCTACCCAGCAATAACAGCTCGGTCTCTGCTTTCTTGAGCCTTGTGGCGTCTTGTCTACTGCCAACATTTACCAGAGGTGGAAAGTAACGAATTACATTTACTCGCGTTACTGTAATTGAGTAGGTTTTTTGTTTATTTCTACTTTTAAAAGTAACTTTTAATTTTTGTAATTTTACTTTTACTTAAGTACGTTTTGATGTAAGTATTGTACTTAACTACATTTTAAATTCTATCCGTCACTGAGTAAAAATAAAAGGAAAATTAAATAAACATAAAATAATAATTGTGAGTGGAGGGAAGGAGAGGAGCGCGCGCCGGAAACTACTGCTTGATGCTCGGGAGAACAAACGCAGTGAGTGCGCTAACTCAAGAAAGATGGAGACGGACAAGACAGACACACAGATGAAAGTGAAATGCTACTGAATTTGAATTCTTCAGAAACAAACCCATGGCCATATTTACAAGACCACTTTGAATTTAAGAGCAAAAAAGGCACCAGCTTTATTTTGCGGTGTAAACTTTGTTTACCCAAGACGACTGAATTGTCAGCTCACAAAAGCTCAACATCAAACCTGCGCAAGCATGTTTAGGTTGGTTAAACATGCTACTTTTTTTTTTTTACGTAATTATTTTTCTTTTGTGTTGCATCAGCCCGTGACATTGCTAATGTTGGTTAGCACTAGGGTTAGAAATTAACAGGAACTTAGGACAAAATTGTCAATGCACAATTACCGTTAAGCTATTACCAGTGTCACGATTTACTCAAGTCTATGAAAAGAGTTAGAATTGATCTACAGCAGATGCCGTGTTAGAATTACTGGGCATTACTTTATAACCAATCATACACTTTTGTTGAGATGCGGTGTCCAATCAAAGCGTTTTGATTCGTCACTAAGTTCAACGCTCGAGCTGACTCGAGTGGATAACTTGCAGTTGACTCAAGTTGTGGACTGCTACTGAAATAAACAATGTTTTTATTTTATGATCAGTAAAGGCCATTTAACAATATTTTTTCTATTATCAGTGGACAGAATGGTCTGTTATCTGACAATGGCACAGTTTTTTTTCATAAATGCTTGAATGTCTCTGAGCTCTTGTCTCTTACTTTTGCTGTTACTGCTTCAGTGTTTAACAAAAGGATGCTCTGCTGAGTCACAGTTTATGTCATATTCAGTGCTTGGCATGTTTTATGGGATCATTTACACTAAAATGACTTCCCTAAATGTTTTATATGGTTATTTTATTTATTTTAATTGTATTTTATTTATTAGTTTTTATTTAGTTGTTTCCTTAATTAAAAACAACCAGGATAAATTTATATCCCCATCTTTTACTTTTTTTAACTACAATAGAATCACCCACCCACCACTATAGTTCAAAAATAAAAAGTGAGTAAAATTTACTGAGTAATTGTTTTTTAGAGTAAAATTTTAGAAGAGTTACTTTTTACTTTTACTTGAGTAGATTTTTGGTCAGTACTTTTACTTGTACTTGAGTAAAATTTAATTGAAGTACCGTATTTTTCGGCTCATAAGATGCACTTTTTCTTCCCCAAAACTGAGGGGGAAAAGTTGGTGCGTCTTATGAAGCGAATGCAAACCGCCGCGAAGTCCGGTAACGGCCGTATGAGAGGTGTAAGAGCTCCGGAGCTCCGGAGCTAGGCCGAAGCCGCGGCCATATTTGTTTACCAAGCGCTGCGCGCTGACGTCATCGCCCATCTCTGCCATTGCGCGGACGTAACGAAAACGGGGGGGGAAAACTACATTTCCCACAATGCCTTTGGCATCCGCATCCATACTTACGTCACGAGCGAAACTACAGAGATCAGCTGACTCTCGCATTTGAGTGATCTCTCACGCTACAAACCCGTTTTCTCACGCTAAAATACATTTCAAGATGTGAAATGGGCACAGCTCATAGTTTGTCTGCTGTTTTTTGAGCCTGACAATAAGATGATGATCGATAAGCATCGTCTTCAGTCTGTGAGGGTTTTATTTCCGCTAAACATTCACTTGGACAGTTTCACAATCTTGGACGGTTTGATCCTTTGGAGTTATTTGGGTTTTCATAAGCTGACAAAAATCAAAAGGATTTATATTAGAACAAAAAGCATAAGCTTGTTTCCAGCGCTCGCTCTCTATCTCTCTCTCTCTCTCTCTCTTGGTGGCAGCGTAACCTTCCAGCCGCGCGAAAGAGCGAGGGTAAGCTCGAAAGCGATCTCAATGACTGAAACTCTTCTTTAATAAACTCAAACTCAAATCATCTCTCAACGGTACATCTCACACATGTACATACGAGATAACAAACGTAAGTAACATGTTCTGCAATTAGGGAGTGTTTGATTACAGGGGGGCTCGACTAAAAAAGTTTGAGAACCACTGTATTATTACTAATGTAGTGACAATGTTACTAGCTATTATTAGTAATGTAGTGACAATGTTACTGGTATTATTAGTAATGTAGTGACAATGTTACTAGCTATTATTAGTAATGTGGTGACAATGTTACTAGCTATTATTAGTAATGTAGTGACAATGTTACTGGCTATTATTACTAATGTGGTGACAATGTTAACTAGCTATTATTAGTAATGTAGTGACAATGTTACTGGCTATTATTAGTAATGTAGTGACAATATTACTGGCTATTATTAGTAATGTAGTGACAATATTACTGGCTATTATTAGTAATGTAGTGACAATGTTACTGGCTATTATTAGTAATGTAGTGACATTGTTACTGGCTATTATTAGTAATGTAGTGACAATGTTACTAGCTATTATTAGTAATGTGGTGACAATGTTACTGGCTATTATTAGTAATGTAGTGACAATGTTACTAGCTATTATTAATGTAGTGACAATGTTACTGGCTATTATTAGTAATGTAGTGACAATGTTACTAGCTATTATTAGTAATGTAGTGACAATGTTACTGGCTATTATTAGTAATGTGGTGACAATGTTACTGGCTATTATTGGTAATGTAGTGACAATGTTACTGGCTATTATTAGTAATGTGGTGACAATGTTGCTAGCTATTATTAGTTATGTGGTGACAATGTTACTGGCTATTATTAGTAATGTAGTGACAATGTTACTGGCTATTATTAGTAATGTGGGGGCAATGTTACTGGCTATTATTAGTAATGTAGTGACAATGTTACTGGCTATTATTAGTAATGTAGTGACAATGTTACTGGCTATTATTGGTAATGTGGTGACAATGTTACTGGCTATTATTAGTAATGTAGTGACAATGTTACTGGCTATTATTAGTAATGTAGTGACAATGTTACTGGCTATTATTACTAATGTAGTGACAATGTTACTGGCTATTATTAGTAATGTAGTGACAATGTTACTGGCTATTATTTGTAATGTAGTGACAATGTTACTGGCTATTATTAGTAATGTGGTGACAATGTTACTAGCTATTATTAGTAATGTGGTGACAATTTAACTGGCTATTATTAGTAATGTGGTGACAATGTTACTGGCTATTATTAGTAATGTGATGACAATGTTACTGGCTATTATTAGTAATGTGATGACAATGTTACTGGCTATTACGGTATTACTAATGTGGGGGCAATGTTGCACTGGAACAGTGATGGTGATAACGAATGGTGAACTTTAGAGTGATGAGTGGGGGCAAAGAAAAACATTACAGCCTTTTTTTTGTTACTTTTACTGTTTACTGTCTGTTCATGTTACATGTTTGGCTGTTAACTTTTACACAGTTGATATAAAATATTTTACAACAGTATTTGGTTCAGAATCTTTTTCTGGATTTTCCTCTTTAAAAATTGGGTGCGTCTTATGTGCCGGTGCGTCTTATGAGCCGAAAAATACGGTAACTACTTTTACTTTAGTAGCATATTTTATTACTCTTTCCACCTTTTATTTTGATATATGTCAAAACTAAATGATGTAATGTATCGCAATATGATAGCGATTTTTGCTATATTTTAATATATCGGCATTGGTTTAATATCGGTTATGGCTATATATTTGCCGTATGTTACTAGTAAGCTATGAAGAGTTGCTTCACATAGTGAAGGATAAACAAAGCATTGAACCGGCATCAATAAGCTAGCATAGTCTGCGCACATCTATGTGTTTGTGCGCGTGTGCGCCAACGTGTCCGTGCACGCGAAACACAAACACATGCAGGCGCATGTGGGCGCACTTGTGCTAGCATCAGCCTGCCGTATGCAGACAGCAGCAGTGAATTATTATATATTTGGTTTGTTTAAGAACCAGGTGTAGACCTGCTCTATAGCATCGGCTATAGAAACCCAATATCGGCCGATCTCTACTACAGACGATATCAGGAACATTACAGGGTTCAAGCAGATCAAGTTTATTTTGTCATTTTTACCAAAATAATATAATATATTAAAATAACTCCAGAATAAACATAACCCCACTGGGAAATATTGTTATGCCTTGACTGATCATAGATTCGACAGGTATTTGATGCCGCACATTTTATCTATAATTGCTCCAGTTATTATTGTTTTGCGGCTTTCGGTGTATTTTTGGGGGCCTAACCGTGCTCGAAGTCACCGAATGTCATGCACACACACACGCACGCACGCATGCACACACGCACACACACGCACACACACGCACACACACACACACACACATCTGAACTCTTGAAAATTTACATCTGATTGTTGTTCAAAAAGTGGGTGTAGCAAAAGGGCTCTGTAGTAGGGCTGAACGATATTGGAAAAAAATTACATTGCAATATTTTTTTCCAAACGATATATATTGCGATATTGAGAGCCATCAATCCAGGCTAAAGTCAATAATTACTTATTAATAATTTTACTTATAAGCAAGTTTCATTACAGGTGACAAAAAATTAGTTTTATTTACAAAGGTCCGGGTTTGTTTTTTTTCTCAGCTGTGGAATATAGTAGAGTGGTTCCTGTCCAGCTGAAGACAGAACCCAACCTTTCCACAGGAGGTTTCCACTTCATCAGAAAAAATCTCTATAAATATAAATATATTACATCAGATTAGATTTATCCAAAAGAAACCCTTGTGTTTCTATAGAAAAATTAGCAAAAAGATAAAAATAAATTAATGAAGCAATATGTTGTTGGAATAAAGAGCATGAGCAGTTTTAAAAACAATATTATAAAAATTCAATTTATATAATATCAAAAATGACACTATATATTGAAAAAAAACATTATTGTTTGCAATAAACCTGTGTATAAAAACTTGTATTACATATGACTGTGATTGAAAAATTCACAAAACTCTCGATGATGGTATAAACATCTTCTTTCACTATTTCACTATTTACAAGTGTTTTGACACTGGAATCTAACACTTACTGTGCCAAAAACGGCGGAAGAATTGAGGGGAAAAAAGGACGCTCTTGGTGCGGAAGTGGATTAATAATCACGGACAGAACACAGTAAAAACAGTTAAATCCAACACTAATAAACCTATTACTACTACTAAGACAATGGTTATATTATTATATACAGTATAAATATTATATTTACAGTGAAATTTCCGCTAAACTGTTGCTAAAGCGATCACAGGAAATCAATCATTCGTCTGTCACTGATCTCCTGCGCTCCTGGTGAAGGTCTGTTTCTCTCTGTTTGTTGCCGGCAACAGCTTCAGTTTTAAAGGGTTCACTTCTGTTGTCAACCCGGAAAAAATGTGCTCTTTGGACTTCCGTGTTTTGACGCGCTGAAAGATTTACAAAAAAAGCAGTACATCTTGTTATGATTGCTTAACACAGAAAATTATAATCTATTAATGGGGTTCCCGCTCCCGTTGATTTTTATTCCCATCCCGATCACGAGATTAATAATAAAAGTTTATCCCATCCCACAGGAATCCCACGGGAATCACGGGACCCGCGGGAAATCCCGACAAATGTCATCCTCTATGAGGAGTCACACTGGCAAAGTCCCGCACCTTGTCATCGCACATTTTTAGTAGTGAATGTTTTAGTTGTTCCTGTGTCGCTGCTCACCACTCACCGCTCACAATCACAGTGCAGGCACGCGGAACGTACATGTCACCCCAGCAACAAGCCGTACAACAAACTCTTGCTTTGCTAGATGATGCTACCATTCTATTTTAACACCATGGGCTTCTACCCCTCACATGCCCCTCACATTCCACCCCGCGAATGAAATTGGATACCTGTCTAGGATACCAATTTTCCTCTAGTGTTAAGTAATTGTAAAAATCTCCAGAATAAGGATTGGTCATAGTGCGTAGTGCAACAAACTGGGCAGTGAGAGGCGATGACGCCAGAGGTGCTCAAGCCCTTTGATCCTTCTTTCGGATTGGTCTTGGCATTATGAAGTAATTTCTTTAGTGGCTCGTTAATCTACAGTTCTAGTGTATTTGTTCTGAAGCTAATGAAGCTAATCTGGGGCTAATAAAAAACATTGGTGACATTGGGAGGTGACCTCTATAAATATGAAGGACTCTTACCTATGGGGAATGTAGATCAAATGGAAAGGGCCTCTCTGATAATCACTGGGTGCGATTCATTGTTTATTCGCATTACTCCAACAAGTTCTTCCTCACAAGTCTTGCATGTCCCTCGACAGCTCTCTGTTCAGCTGTGTCGGTGGTCACATGGACAGGAAGTGAGCGTTCTGCATCTGTTCATCGATGGACTGGGGACGGAGCTCAAACTCCGCACCTTTGACATGTCGTCGTTCACCTTCTTGAGTGAAATCTGTCTGGAGTGCTCAGAGTACTTGGGTAAGGGAGACCGTTGCTTAACACCGCCTTTATTGTGTTGCGACAAGTGTTTTTTTTTTTATTTATTTTTAGATTAGATATCGGTTAGATATGACACCTGGTGGTGTTCTATGGTTTGGGTCTCCTGTCTTAGACATTTCAAACTAAACTCACTTATTTATTTAAAATATCTGTGTGTCTCCGTTCAGTTCAGATTGTAATGCAATGTGTACGGTTCTGTTGACTCCCCATCTGTGATCGATTATCTGTATTTTATATATATATATATATATATATATATAT
>SRMA01026301.1:150709-285412 GCA_007224835.1 Danionella cerebrum | reverse complement strand
TTTTGAGAAAAATAGGCTACAGGCCTCAAACGCCCTCCATGCTCCTGTAAAAGAACTGAGGACATACAGCGTTGTTTTTCATCCACAGTTTGAACAAAAGGTCGCTGAGGGTCAGGAATACCCAAAGTAGGAGTGTTTTGCAGCGAGCGTTTAAGATCAAGAAAAGCGTTTTCGGCTTCAACAGTCCACACAAGAGGGCTGCTAGCCTGCAGTCCTTTGCCATGAGCGATGGCACTTAGAGGAGCCTCCTTTGAGGCAAAGTCAAGAATGAAAGTCCTGCAGTATAAGCACATTCCCAGGAAAGACATCAACTGTTTTTTAGTTCTGGGTTTTGGAATGTTCTGGATAGCAGTCACTCTGCTTGGCTCAATCCTTTTGCCATTTCCTGAAATTAAATGGCCTAAAAACCTGACTTCCTTCTGTACAAACTGTAATTTAGACAAACTGGCCTTGTGCCCTTCTCTGGCCAGATGTTTCAAGAGAGCAAGAGTGTCTGCTTCACACTGCTGACGGGATGGGCTAGCCACGAGACAGTCATCAACATAAACAAGTAGCACAGAGCCTTTCGTAAGCTTCAAACTCTCCAAGCTAGATTTTATGGCTGCGCTATAAATAGTTGGTGAATCACAGAAGCCTTGGCACAGACGAGTGAAAGTGTAGCTGCTCCCTTCAAATTCAAAAGCAAACCAGAATTGGCTATCTTTGTCCACTGGAATGCTGAAGAAAGCATTCGAAAGATCAACAACAGAAAACCACGCACAGTCAGGTGTCAGCTGGGACAAAAGAGTGTGTGGGTTTGGTACACTCGGAGCTCGTGACACGATTGCTTCGTTCACAGCCTTCAAATCCTGCACAAACCTCCAGACCTCAGGTTCTCCTTCCTGCCTAGCCTTTCTCACAGGAAATATTGGAGTACGCACGGGTGCATCTGGACAAGGAACAATCACACCAGCTTTCAGTAGATCTTCAAACACTGGCCTAATGCCCTCTATTGCTTCCTTTTTGAGTGGGTATTGTGCTTTTTTGGGCCGAAAATCAGATTTTGCTGTTATAACAACAGGGGGAAAATTCTTTACTAGGCCCACGTCATGTTTACTTTTTGCCCAAAGTGTGGGTGGGACTGTAGTCAACCTCGGGTCATCCGCGGTCAACTTAGAAAGCGTCAAAGTCATGTCAGTACGAATTAATTGTATGCCCCTAAGGGCTTTTACAGGCTTAGTCAGGGGAGCCTTAAAGGCTTTTGCTGTTTTACTGAATTCAGTTTTTGATTTTTCATCGATGATTTCCCAGTCGTGCACATTTTTTAAGATGGCAAGCCATTTCCCCAAATCTGCCCATGTTTTATGTGTATTTTTGATAGAGATACATGTGGTACGGGGGCTCGAACCTCATACAAACTTCTCTGATCTTCAGACAAATCAACACTCAACACACAATCACAATTATTCCAATAAATGCCGTCTAAAACCACCACCTCATCATCCCTTATCCCATTCAACCACAATCCTAGAAAGTCACTGTCATCAAGCTCGCATAATCGTGCGGTACAATGCAAACTCTCAGCACGCATAAAATCCGCATCATGACCCACTCTGATTCTAGCCATGTCAAGGAATGATTCATTGGCCTTTTCAGAGCTCCGATCTGCAATTCTCCACTCACAGGCTGCTTGACGTGCTCCTAATGTCAGCTTGCTCAGCTCCATGGGCTCCACTGCCACCGTCAGGCCTTCAGGCCCGCTTAGGATTGAAATTCCTAATTTACACATCAAATCTCTAGCTAATAAATTTATCGGGCAGTGTTTCGAGACCAGGAAGCGGAACAAAAAATCTGGGCCTCCTGGAAGATTGCAGATAAGCGGGACAGAGAACTCTTCAACAAAAGTGACACCAGAGGCCCCCACTGAATGAGTAATTTGACCACTCATTTTGGGTTTTAGGTCAGCTGACCTAATAGTAGACCTAGTTGCCCCTGAATCGACCACAAAAGACAAAGCTTTCCCTTCAACTACAAGTGTTATTATGGGTAATTTTTTAAATGGTTCCCAGACATATTCACTATACTGGGTTCTGTCAATGTTCTCATTAAATAAAGTGACTACTGTTTTATTTTTAGAATTAGTGTAAAAAGACATATCACCACAGCATAAGGAAGGAGAAGGTTCGATCTCACCCCACTCGTCAGGAGCCGTCCCGTCCCCAGCCACCACTCCTCAATCTCTGCTTGGTGCCGATCTCCATTTCGGACAGTCTCGGGCCCAATGATCTTCCTCTCCGCATCTGAAGCATCCGGTTCTTTCTGTGTTCTCTTGTCTCCCCTCATTTCTCTCGTTCCGCCAGCGGCTGACTCTGTTTCCAGGCTTCTTGTAGTGTTCCTGGGGTCTGTACAGTGTGTTTGGAGGGCGTCCAGCTCTCTCTCTTCTTCTGGAATGCTGTCTGGGATAGCGACCAGCTGGCTGCTCCATAGCTGCGAGCTGGGCGGTTGTTAATCGGCGGGTTTTTATCTCCTGCTTCTGCTGTTTTCTCTCCCGTTCTGCTTTCAGAGTCTCTTCTGCATGCAAAGCATAACGTTCAACTCGGCTGAGAGTGCTGATTCCCCATGACACACAGTTCTTTTTTGCAATGTCCGCAATCTCATTCCGCAACCCGAATAGAAAAGAGTTTCTGAGGTGTGACTCATAGACGGAGATGCTTCGTCCGTCAAAAACAGTGGGTCTCTCCAGTCCGCTGTGTGCATCATGGACTTGAGTCAGGCGGTTTAGAGATTCGGAAACCGTCTCTCCCTCCTTCTGCTTACATCTGGCGATCTCTGAGGTGTCTGTTCGTAGCGGGAACACTATCTTGGCCGCGTCCCCGATTTCCTTGACGACGTTCACATAATGGGTGTTATTTTCATTCAGCCATGTCGGGTGTGACAGAGCGACCATGTTGTCAGGCCAAATGATGCTGAGTTTTGACATGTCTGTGCCCAGCAAAAGTCTTAGCATCCTCCGTATTTCGGTCACCGTTGGTCTGAACTCTTTGCATTGAATGGTAAATTCCGTGGCAAAACGATGGCCTCCCACCTTTCTGGGGTCGGGCAGATGTTTGACAAGCTCCGTTAGTTCTGCCTCAGTCCAGGGTCTTTGAACCAGCACCACACCTTCTACTCCCGCAACCTCGACCATGGGCATTTTGAGTTCAGACAATCCACCCTGGCTTCTTGTAACAGGCGGATAAATTCTCTGTCCGTGTCCTTTTCCCGAGGCCGTGCTGGGTTGGCAGGGGTTGCTTGTGGATTTGTCAGGGGGGGAAAGCCGGTCTTGTTTGTCGGGGCTCGTCGCAGAAGATGAGGGCGTCTCCGTTGTTAGGTCAGGATAGAGCGGTTGTCTCTCTGGGCTGAGGAGGTCGTCCCCTTCGAAGGCTGGAGCGGATGCCTTATGGTGCGCCGTCCTTTGAGATCTCTGTGCAGCGGCTGTTTCATCGTCTGGCGATCGAGGGAATGGTGGATAGGGAGGGGGAGCCCCGTCGAGGTCCAGATCTCCTCTCCTTCTGCTCTGGATGGCCTGTTACTGGTGGGTTGGTATCAACTCTTTTAGGTCTGCGGACAAGTGCTTCATTCTCCCACATTCTTAATGCCTCCCAGTTCGGGCTCACTCCTGGCTCAGACAAGTTCTCACGTTTGCGTCTCAACTTTAACAACTGATTTTCACTAAAACTCCCTCGATCGGGAAAACCACATACATCTACCCAAAGTTTGAATTGGTTCAAGCTCTCCGTACCATAGTTTATCTGCATAAATCTTATGTTTGGGTGTGTTAAAAATCTCTCAATATTACCATCCCATGGTGTTTTCTCTTTACTGTTGCTTTTGCCCATTTTGATAATATCCCCAGCCGACTCTTTTCACACAACAGAAAGAATTTGACTCTCCCTCCCTTCTCTTCACACACTCACTCTCGCACTCAGAAGGAAACGGAGAGATAAAGGGGAAAGATGAGAGACAGACACAAAACACACTTTGGTTAAAGGATAAAGATTTGCAGGCTCTTTTACTTTTTTTTTATTTTTAATTTTTTAGAACGTTCCCTATTTTCTCGGTTAACCTTTTATTTTGCTGTCTGATGTTAAAAAGCAGTCCCAGACTGCTGAGCGAACGCTTCGGGCCCCTTCAAGTCGAATGCAGTCACGGACTTTTCAACTTGGTACCGACAGTCCCTGACTGTCTCGGACCCCGTCGGCTTGGCAAAAAGCAGTCCCAGACTGCAAAGACGGTCCCTGACCGTCTTGGCCCCTTCAAGTCGACGAAAGCAGTCCCAGACTGCTAGAGGATCTTCTCGGGCCTCGCCAATTTGGCAAAAAAAACAGTCCCTGACTGTCTTGTTAAATTTAATTTATTTTTATCTTTTTGTCTGCCCTCTTCAAGTTGACGAAAGCAGGCCCGGACTGCTAAAAGTTGTTATCGGGCCCTGTCAACTTGGCAAAAGACAGTCCCTGACTGCTTTTATTAATTATTATTTTTTCTTTTTTTTTTATTCAATTTTTAAATTTTTATTTGGCCCCTTCAAATTGACGAGAGCAGTCCCTGACTGCTAGAAGATCCTATCGGGCCCCGTCAATCTTGGCAAAGCAGTCCCAGACTGCAAGAAAAACAGTCCCTGACTGTTTCGGTCCCTTCAAGTTGACGAAAGCAGTCCCAGACTGCTAAACGGTCCCCTGGACCAGAGCTCATAAGTTATATGCAATTGCTTTTAGAGTTTCCTAATTTGTTGAATTTAGTTTCTCTAATTTCAATTTGGTCTAAGTTAGTTAAAAGAACAGAATCATCCCACTTGCCTTGTTCGATAAACCGCGTCACTGAACCGAGAAGAGTTGCTCGGGCTCCAAGGTCTTTCTATCTCTTGACCCCAGACGGGAAATTCCTAACCGGGATGTGCGGCCGCTGGATCATCCGCCTCCGCTCCTGGTTCTCGGCTCAGCCTGAGCGGCCCCACGGGTTTGGGCGCCAAGTGTGATGGAAGGACTCTGTTCCTTTCTGTCTCGAGATGAAGTTTTCCAGGATCCCAGAGGTGACAAGGAAAGAAACACGACACGGAGATCATGCATCAACCAGTCACGAATTTATTGGCAGTTTGTTCGGGGTTTTTATACAGTTCAGATCAATGGGTGTTAACAAAGTTTTTACAAGAAAAGGGACGTAGGACATCATGTGCTTTCTGCAAGAAGATGCTGACTTCAGCATTCAGGAGTGGTGGGGGCGAGTAAGTTTCGTGAACTCAGGTCAGCCTGACCTTGGGCCCGTGTGCGCCTGCGTATTCCTGAATGCAATGAGAAATGCTGCAGATGGGGAAGCTAGATGGGTTTCCTGTATCTGAATGTCTGTATTTCTATCACAATAGAGGGGTCTGAAAGTGCACTGTTACTAAAGTTTTTTTTTTTTTTCAAAAATAAAACCTTCAATGAGGTAAAAAGCAGTCTTTCATGTTAAATTTAATATTCATATTACAACAATAAAAATATTTTATGAAAAGCATGAGCAACAACACTAACATTTCCAATAAGCAAAATAAATATAGAATGTCTGTCTTCAAGCACAGGAGTCATATCAACTTTGCAGAAATGTAACTTCATTTTAAACTACAGTTTTATTAGGTTTTAAAGCTGTTTATAGGCTAAATAGTGAAGAATTTGCTGGATAATGTTAAACTACTGAGTAATATTCTGAAATATAACAAACAAAACATCATTTTTATTGCATTTCTGATATGTTATATCACAATTACATTTTCGAAAAAAAAAAACGTTTTTGTCGTTCTAGATTATGAAATGCGTGCTGACAAAGCGCATTCAATTTCTTAGTTATATTTATTTAGAATATGTTTATTAGCGGAATGATGGTTATATAAATGTTAATATAATTCGGGGTGTTTTAGTGAATCTTGTTAAAAGTTATATGCGGTGGCTATGCTGAAGCATTTCAGGAGCATCAACCCGCTGAGTGAACAGCAAAATGGAAGCGACTTCACGAGACGAATGAGGAGCATATAGACGCTCATTAGTGGCTGTATTTAATTCAGGCAAGTTACGGCTTTATTGGAACAGGACATGACGGTTTATTTTAGCATTCGTGACTCCAACTTCACGAGACTAATAATGAGCATGTAGACAACAGAGAGAGAATTAAATTCAGCGCTTTTATTTACAACATGTGCTTATTCATGGCTGTATATTATTTAATCCAGGCAAAGTTACGTCTTTATTGTGACAGGATTTGACGGATTATTTTGCGTGACTCTGTGAGTTCGTCTTTATTTCTTAGAACCAAGCTGCATAAATTACATATCCGTCATTTATGTAACACATCTAATTTGTGCATTAATAGCTGTTATGTTAAATAAAGTTTACTAAATATAGCAAAGCAAGTAAGTATACTTTACCTGTGCACACAGTTGTTGTTCCCCTCAGACGCCATGCTGCAATGGCGATCATGCGCGTAATTCTCAAAACGCCCACAAGATGGCGCCTTTTATCGGTGAACCCGATATTACAAAACCGATAACCGATTATGGTAAAATGCTTAAATATCGGGAAAAATATCGGTAAAACGATATATCGGTCGATCTCTAGATTTGAAATTAAAACTGGAATACATAGAAAGAGATAAAGGGTTTCACCTAAAAGGGATAAACCCACAGTGAGTAACATAAACAAACCCCCATGTCTCTACAATTTTTCTTGTTGAGATAGAATTTAGCTACATTTGTTGCTTGGAAAACATCAGGTTGCCATGGAGGAGGCAGCAACATAATATAATGTCCCCTATGTCAATTTGGGTGAATCAAACCCACCCCCATGTCTCTATTATTTTCCTAAGCCGATCTAGAGATATACTAAATTGGTTGCTATGGTAAAAAGACTGGTTGCTATGACAAGACATTGACATACTGTAATGTCCAAATTTGCGATAGATATATGGTAAATTCATTGCTATGATAAACTGTAAATTGTTATAACATTGGCATACTATGATGTTACCAGTGTCACTGCGAGTGAAATAAACCAACCCCAATTTTTCTAAGCTAACATAGGTTGGTTAGCTAAAATAGATAGCTAAATTGGTTGCTATAGAAAAACAGTCTGGTTATTATGGATGAGGCACTGGCATATTATAATGTCCCAATTGTAAATATGAGTAAAATTATCCAACCCCTATGTCTCTCGCATTTTCTTAAGCTGAGATATGCTAAATTGGTTACTATAAACAGCCTGGCTGCTATGGGCCAGTCAGAGATCTGATCCAACTTATTTAAACAAATACCAAATTGTTTGTAAAACAAAATTCTTTACAAAGGGTGGAGACAGCTTTTGTCAAGAACCCTAATGACACTGTCACCCATCATGTAATGTTAAGTAGGCTAAAGGCAGTTAGCGTTACTGGTCTGGCCTTTGAAGTGCTGGAGTGGTTCAAGTCTTGTGTACAGTTTGTACAGCATAAAAGAACAACACTCCACATTTTGCACTCCAGTCGCCTCCAGGGTTCCACAGGGTTCAGTCCTGGGTATACTTCTTTTACCTTTTAGTGTAGGTTCCTGTCAGGGTTATGTGTAGTTTTTCCCAGAGTATTCAGTGTGATTTTGTGTTGTGTAGAGGCGAATCAATGAATCTGGTGAGTTATAATATTAGACAGTCCCTCCAGAAAATCGCGATGTTGCACCAATTCAGAAAAAATCACCCATTATTTATTTGCGGCCTTGCAATTTTATCCAATCACAGCAACTTTACTGCAAATGTGGCCAATATTATGGTCTGTCACTGTACGTGGCATTATTTTCACACAGGACTTCCTTATCAGAGAAAGCGGGCAAGATGAGCGAAAATACATAAAACTTACCTTCAAATATGACTGCGAAAGACCATGCAAAGCAATTCCCTAATGTTCTCCATGAAAGTGGAGGGAATCTCTTTTGCTCTGTGTGCAACATTGTCGTGGAACACAAAAAAAAACTTTGCTTGACCAACACTTCTCTACAGCAAAACATGCCAGAAGCTTGTCACCACAGCTGTTGCTCGCAAATCCATCGCAAGCAGCGAAAGGAACAACGTAAACAACAAAACTTCATAACGTTTGTAAAACTAAGTCTGTGGTGGTTTGCTTTTGTCTTTTCAAAAAGCTGCCGCAAATTCTGGCATTTTAGGCCGCAACAATCACAAAAAAATCCTGCTAAATCCTGGAGGAACTGATTATCTGACATCTCCAAACTGAAGATGTTTTGACGTGACGTAAAGAGTGGTTTCTGATTCCTCATATGCTGTCAGAATGTCAAATAGAGCTCTTTTCACTCCTTCCAACAGTGGATTTTCTATGAAAATATATTACTTCTCCGAAAAGAAATGTATCACATGCTGCAAAAATTACAGAAGCCGACACATCTGGAGTGATATTGGTGAGATAAAGAGTTCTATATAGCTATCAATGGTTCAGAGAGACGAAGAGACTTAAGGAAACTGAGATGACGAGCTGTCCAGAATGGCAACATCCATTAGTTGCATGGTGTGAAATACCAATATGATAATAAAAACAGTTGGTTAAGAATGTGAGGTTTTGTCGTCTACCAGAAACAGATCAGTTCTGGCGGAAAAAAAGAAAGTTGTTTGTTATTAGGATTTAGATTAAATTGCCTTCCATCTGAAATGTACTGTTCCGTAAATGTCTGAAAAACATAAATGATGAATGAGCTACAAGACGGATGCTAAAGTTAAAGTCTCCACCAAAAATGAGCTGGTGAGAATTGATCTTCTCAAGAGAGAAAATAAATCTTTAATAGAAATGATCATTATCCCAGTTTGACCCATATACATGAGCTAAAATCATAGCAGTGCCCCAAATCTTACCAGCAGGAATAACAAAGCATCCATTTGTGTCTGAAATGACTTCAGATACAGAAAAGGGTATTGATTTATGCACAAGTATGGCAGCTCTGCAAGCTTTGCTAGAAAATGATGAATGGTAAAGTTTGCCCACCCAACCTCTACAAAGGTTTTGAGGTGAGTCTCCTGTAAACAGGCAAGTTCTATTCATTCACGTTTTAGTTCTTTCCTTTCACATTCCAGTTAGTAAATCTGTAACCCTGAGATCGCAGTGTCCCCATTATCGCAAACAGCATGTGTAATGTTTTGTGACGAAGTCGCCATGGCGTGCACGCTAGATTTGGGTAGAGAAACATAGCTAAAGTGAAATGCTGAGGTAAAATGAGGTAAGTAAAGAGGGGAAAAAGCAGAGATGCCTCTGAACATCATGGTTGCTGCAAGGAATGAAAACCGCAGCAAACAAACTAATATATACATCAGCAAAAGTAAACACGTCCTATTCCCTAAAGCTTCACTCCGGCAGCCTGGAGTATTAGGAGAGAAAAAACACCACTAAACAAGATTCATTTAGATAAACATTGCAGAGTTTCTACCCAAAGTTACCAAAGACTTGTATTGGAATTAGATCTGGACTTTTGGACTGTAATTAAAGTTGAGTGCTAGTAGTTGGTGCTGCAACTATTACATATATCAGTCACATTCGTATGATTAGTGGGAATGTATCGAGTAGTAATTTATATTGTCACCTGCCAATATTAAATAATGATCAGCTTTGAGTAAATGCCAGTTAAACAGAATAACCGACCTAGATATGGTTCACCTGGTTATGCCTGGACGAGGAGGTGTGTCCGTGATCCGCGGGTGTCAACCTCTATGCTATTCTGCCTCCTCTCCCGGCTTCAGCTCCTGCTTCCCTGGCGATGTCTGCTCTTTCTGCGGCTTCAGCTCCAGACAGTTGGGCGGTTCCTCCTCTTAGGGTTTTGCTGCTCTGGTGGTTCTGGCTTGTCATACCTCTCCAGAGGTCCCTGGTCCTCTGGTGATGCTGGTTCCTGATCCCTGATTCCTGACTGGACATGTTTGGGACCAACTCCAGGGTGAAGAACCGCCACCCACCCATACCATTGTCAAGCAGCTCTGAGGGAAGCCTTCGGAGTTTTGAGTCTGGGAGGATTTTGTGCAAATCTTTATTCCATTGGCATCCTCCTAAGCTCTTTGGATCCCCATCTTTTTCTTGCTCTCTGCCCCCTCTCCATGATGGAGTCTGGTGCGAGGTCGTGCGAGTGAGTAATGTCACGTCCCATCATCTGTGTTCCCATTGTCGCAGGAGAGGGATCACACAACAAGGTTGTAAACAGAAAATGTCCCCAGAGGGTGGATTTATTAAACAAAAATACGTGATTTAAAGTGAAGTGCAGTCTTAGGGTGCTCGTGCTGTCTTCTTCTTCTTCCTGGTGCGTGCCGGTGAGTTTCCCAGTGGTGCTCGTGATGGTGATCTCTTCGGAGGATTGGGTTTCGGGGAGGAACCGCTTCGGGGCTCACGGGCTGTCTGGAGTTGAGAGAGAGAGACAGAGGCATTAGCTGCTGCATTTGTTGGAGGTCAAGCTCACACTGGTTCCCTCTGCTCTCTCTCTTATGCTGCCGCGCTAATGAAGCGTGGCTGTTCCCGATCCTCCTCTGATGGCGGGCGCCAGGTGTTCTCGTTTTATGCCAGGACCGCGATGATTGGTATGGACCTCCGTCACACCATGTTAACCTAATAATGTTCAATCATTCCACCTGCGGCGCCCCTCATTTATGCTGATTTTCATGTGTATTCAAATAGATTTGTTTCTTGGGTTATCATCTATTGTTTTCTCGTGTTACTTTATCTCTTTTCCCTGTGTTTCTCATTGTTTGTTTTTATAATAAAGTCGACCAATATTATACCTCTGAGCGTAAGCGGACTTCATCCCGCCTCCTGCTGAGTTTGCTATGGCTTACCTGGTTTATGCAGCGCCCCACTATACCCGATCTCTCCGGCCTGGATGAGGGTGAGTGTCTGCGATCCACAGGTGGGTTTCTGACACCGGCCTGTTCACGATTCCGTGTTCATCTGGTCCTACTTCTACAGTTGTTCTGGCTCCTGCTTCCCTGGTGGTGTGTACTCCTCCTGCAGCTTCAGCACCCGATGCTCGGGTGGTTCCTTCCCCTCCCGGGAGTTCTGCTCCTGCTTCTCTAATACTTCAGGCTCATTCCGTGGCTTTGACTCTGGATCCCCCAGGGGTTCCTTTTTTCCTGGGGTTTCTCCTTCTCCGACAGTTCCGGGTCCTCCTATGGCTTCTCCTCCCGCAGTCCTTGCTCCTCTGGTGATGCTAGTTCCTGATTCCCTGGCTGGACTCATCTGAAACAGCCACCCACCCTGCCCGCCCACCAAAAATGGAAGTTGCTGCATTAAAAGAAGGCTCCTTTTCATATATATTGCGAAACGGAATATGTGCTGTCATGTGATCTTGCTTTTAGAGGCACAGATTGCTCTTTGGGAGCACAGCCAATCAAGACAGTTCCGGGAGGTGATGATCCTGAACCACTTTGATGACAGGCAGAATTTTAGAATGTCCAAAGATATACAAATGTATATATTTAGTAAATACATTTCCATCAAAGTTCCGGCGCATTTTTCTCATCAGATAAAATGTTTAAAAAAAATGTATGCATATAAAGAATATGCATAAAAATAGGTGGATGCAATTGCAGCTATAAAGAGAGGTCAGCTTTTAAGGCAATGAAGAAATAGAATAATTGATGGGTGGACATTAATATTGGGAAGGAACAAACTTGTGTGATCCCTACATAACGTTGCTTGCATGGTAATGTGGCACAAATGCATCTCTGGGAACCAAGTATGTATTTTTTTGAAGTAGTACCAATTCTGTTATATAATGTAATTGCTTCCATTTTAATGTTCACAGCTAATAGAAACTTCAAACTTAATACTTAAATAAAGATTAATCAATCTTTATTAAACGGTTTTGTTGTAATTGCAACATGTTTGTACTATTCTCTTTTGCTACAAGGCCTTCAAGCTGACATTAACAGTAGTTGTGAGATGGATGGGGTTACTGGGGTTTGTTTTCCACAGCTGCAGTGCAAGTGGCCTACTGTTTAAATTTGTTCGCAATTTAGTTCATCCTATTTTAACAATCAATAAAGATTGAATCTTTTGAAACAGTGAGTACATCGACTTGTGAGTGCTGATGGCTAAAGACAACCTGACTTGAGTTTTTAGAAAAGTGGCATGTCACTGAAAGACCATACAAAATATCTAAACCAAAGCAACCATCTGAAAAACAGCCAAAGGGATGGCTAAAAAATATGTATAGAATTCAGTATTCTTGACCAAACTAAAAAAGTATCTTTACAACAGGAACTGTAAATTTGATGTTCAGTTCAATAGTAAAAAAAAAAAACTGATATAAAAAATGTCTCCACAAGTGTGGTCTGTATAACTGTAAGTCAAACTGAGAACCTCATATAGACACTTAAAACAAAGTTTGACTCCATGTTGCGTCCATGGAAAATGCCTTTCATTTATTTCACAGAATTCCTTTAGTTGTACCAGTCTGAAAAGATATAGCAACTGAGTCAGACAAGTTTGGATATCTTGGCAAAATTTGGTGGCTCTTGCTTGAATTGTCTAGGTAGAGGTTAATTTATAATTTTGATCGAAAGACAAATAACATAATAACCACTCATCGAGGAATGTGGAAACAGTCAAAACTTTAGGCGGATTAGCTACAAAAGCAGAAGACCACTTCAGATGCCACTACTGTCAGCTACAACTTTGCCTGGTCTAATGAGTCTCAATTTCTGCTGCCAAATTTGGATGGTAGGGCCAGAATTTGACATCCATCTGGCCTTAACAGTTGAGTGATGGTTGTGTAATGGTGTTGGAGATATTTCCTTGGCACACTTTGGGCCCATTAGTACAACTGAACATCGTGTCTATAGCACATCCTCCCTGAGTATTGTTGCTGACCACGTCCATCCCTGACCAAAGTAAACTCCTCTTCTGATGGCTACCTCATGCGGGATAACATTCCATGTTATAAGGAGTGAATCACAATGAGTTCAGTGTAATATCCAGTAAAGCACCTTTGAGATGTTGTTTCTTCACTTTCTCTCTGCGGAGTCAGATGTGACTCTTCTCCCTCCCTTATCTTCTATTTACCCAGCTGTGCTCAATGTCTATCTGCGAGAGACTCTCACTATCCTGCTCTCCAAATAAAATGAATTATGGATCTGATCAACTGGTCTCTGAATTCAATTGATACCATTTTCTCGACGAGGAGCGTGGGTTCGGGGGAACCCACCTGTCCTGCAGGAACTTACACTGCTAGCTACATGGTGGACTCCTAGGCGAAGTGGAGGATTGTATGCCTGACCGTCCTGTCCCTGGAGGATGTCGAAGACATATACATAATTGGAACTGTGATAACTGGGATTCTGCTGATTGGAATATGTGGAGCTCTCGGCTAGTGCGATTATCAAAAGCGGTCAGTGCTCAAAACCCCACTAAGCTGACCGACTGGAATGTAATGTTGACTGGACTTAAAACTGTCAGTACTCTTTTATTGGTCTGTGACTGCAAACTGGATTATATCAGGGAGAGGCTGGCAACGATGCAACTGTAATTGGATAAAACAGAGACCTGTAATGGACATGAAAAATCTGTAGAAATTTATAGTTTTTGACCTAACTCAACTTCCCTTCCATCTGGCTTCCCTTATCTCCTGTGGCCTTGGAGCCCACGGGTAGGAGTCCAAACAATCCCCTCGAGTGCCTGATAAGGAGCGTCTCTCAGCCCCTCTGAAGGACAGTGCCGATTAGGCTCTTTTTGGGCTACCTTCCCTAATATTTGTCCATTTCTCTGTTTCTCACTCTACAACTTGGTGCCGCAGATGGCTGCCTCTATCTGTCACCAAAGCAAATTCCTTGTGCAAACCTACTTGGCAATAAAGCTCATTTTGATTCTGAAAGAGAGATTTGCATCATGGATGTGTAGGATCTGCAGCATCTGTGTGATGCAGTCATGTCAATATGGAGCAAACTCCCTGGGCAATGTTTCCAGTACTTTGTTGAATCTATGCCATGAAGAATTAAGGCAGTTTTAAGGTCCCACCTGGTACTAGCAAGGTGTACCTAATAAAGTGGCATAGGCATGTTTATTCTCTCATGTGGTTCCTGAAGCTCTTAAGAGATCCAAACAAGCACCTCATACTCATGTTTCATTGGCTTTCAATGGGACAGACCATCCGCTATTGTGAAAAATAAAGCAATCCTAAGTGTCTGTTATCCTTCATTAACTACTCCAGCACATTGGAAATTGTCTGCGATATAGAACTAAGATCGTCGTGAAAGTTTTTGTTTGGAGACTTTCTCTCTACAAGGAAACTGAAACTGGAAGAGCACAAGAAATGTTAGTGTATCTCGATGATCCTGGGAGCATTATTTCTATAAACCAGCTTCCATTCAGCATGTAGATCAATACACCCTCCCTCTTGGAGCTCTATCTCTCACCACTACCTCAGACAGCATACTTGGATTTAGTCAGTCCCTGTTTACAGGATGTATGCGAACAATTTAGAGCAATAAACATCTTGAAATCCATGGACATTATATCTTTGATGGTGTAGAGGATATGTACTTTGACCAACAGCATCTTACAGCTATCCAAATAACAAGTTTCAAAGATAGAGCAAAAGCTTAATATTTCAGGTAGCAATTTTGAGAAAGGGACCTGAAAATATCTTCAAGATGAAACATAGTAGAGAAATATGGTTTTGTTATGTTAGACCATTAACGTTAGCAACCAAACTGTTTAGCAACCAAATTCATAGACCTAAATTTCAGCTTTGGAAAATAATTTAGACTTTTTGATCGAAATGGAACATATATTATGTCAATGACATCTCTTTAGCAACCAGACTGTTTAACATAGCAACCAAATTTGCATATATCAGCTTTAGAAAAGATATGGGGGTTGCTTTATTTTACTCGGTATCACAAAGGGACCTTTGTATGTCACCGATTTCTCCATAGCAACCAATTTGGCATATCTTTCTCAGCTTAGGAAAAAAAAGAGAAATGGGGGTCAGTTTATTTTACTTTAATCAGCATGAGGAACATTATAATATCAGTGACCCCTCCATAGTAAGCAGACTGTTTACCATAGCAACCAATTTAGCATATCTTTATCTCAGCTTATTAAAATCACAGAGACATGTGGGTTTGTTTATTTTACTTATTGTGACACTGACAATATTTTAAACAAGTAGATGTAAGCGACATTAACACAAGCAAACATCAAACTTTGCTTGCCAACTTTAGCCATCTTGTTAAACATTGATCCTTTTTTATTTTTTTTTACAAATGAACAGCTTTCTGTTGTTGCACTCACAACACCAGAAGGATGCACCTGGGTCAAGCCCTGGGTCATCATTAGCTCACTGCAGATGTATGGCTAGAACAGAAGAGAGAGGAACACATTTATTTAAATGTGTTATTAGCTGTACATTTTGTGCTAATGGTTCTACCTCCACATTGCAGAAAATGACCATGTTTTTCAGGTGGGTCACTTTACTCTTTCATGTGCACAACTGTATAAATTACACTGATATATGCTAATAGCATTTTAATGTGAGATGTTTACCATCAATCTGTTCTATCATTAATTATTTAAAATCTTCTCTATATTGAAAAGAAGACAATGAGTAAGTTGACCTCTCACAACTTTACTTTTTTTTTCATGAAATTGCAGCGATTAAATACTCATGATCCAGGGTTCACACCAGGGTGGTCACACCAATTATTAATTTCTATTTTCTTTATTCACTATATTTTTTGTTCCTTAAAGAAATTAAAGGATTAACAGATCCTTTAAAGGATTATTTTCATAGGGTGTTTATTATCTTTTACTTAATTCTCATGTTCACACAGTTATTCACACTTGAAAGCTACTTGATTTTACTCAGAATGGCACATTAAATCTTCTTTCTTCTTCTACTTTCGGCTGTTCCCAGTTTAGGGGTCGCCACAGCGAATCATCTGTTTCCACCTAACTCTGTCCTCAGTATCCTCTACTCTTGAACCAACTATCTTCATGTCCTCTTTCAGCACATCCATATATCTCGTCTTTGGCCTTCCTCTTGACCTCTTGCCTGGCATCTCCATCTCTAACATCCTTCTACCAATATAACCACTATCCCTCCTCTGCACATGTCCAAACCATCTCAATATGGCCTCTCTGACTTCAAAACAACCAACCTGAGCTGTGCCTCTGATGTGCTCGTTCCTAATCTTGTCCATCCTCGTCACTCCTAAACTGAACCTCAACATCCTCATTTCTGCTACTTCAGTCTCTGCCACTTGACTCTTCCTCACTGCCACAGTCTCCACCCCATACATCATAGCTGGTCTCACTACTGTTCTGTACACCTTTCCTTTGATTCTTGCTCACACTCTTCTGTCACACAACACCCCTGATACTTTTCTCCACCCACTCCAACCTGCTTGCACTTGCTCATCACCTCTTTTCCACACTCCCCATCGCACTGCACTGTTGACCCCAAATACCTAAACTCCTGCACCTTCTTGACCTCAGCCCCCTGTAACCTCACTGTTCTACATCACTCCCTCTCGTTCAAACACATGTATTCTGTCTTACTGCCACTGACTTTCATTCCTCTTCTCTTTCTAGAGCTGACCTCCAACTTTCCAGGTGTTCTTCCACCTGGACTCTGCTCTCTACAGATTACAATGTCATCTGTACACATCATTGTCCACGGAGATTCCTGCCTGACCTCATCTGACTCAAAGCCGTTCCTTGATGTAGCCCCACCTCCACCTTGAACTCCTCTCTCTGACCTACAACACATCTCACTGCTGTCATACTCCTCTCGTACAAATCCTGAACTACTCTGACATACTTCTCTGCCACTCCTGACATCCTCATACAGGACCAAAGCTCCTCTCTCGGCACCCTGTCATACGCTTTTTCCAAATCCACAAAGACACTGTGCAACTCCTTCTGACCATTTCTGTACTTCTCCATTAACAATCTCAGAGCAAAAATTGCATCACAGGGCTCTAGAGTGCGACCTAATTTCTCAATGGTGTGACTAAAAAAAATCAAAGGTTGCACCGGTGCGACCCGTCGTTCGAGGGGGAAAAAACGAAACTCCGTGAGTCTCCCTGTTGTTCAACAACAGACACACAATTAGGCCGAGGCCGAGATGATAATTAAGTTTTTCGTGAAACTTCGTGATAATTAAGTTTTTAGTGAAACTCCCCTTCACTAAATTCAAGTCCAAAATAATTCTTATGAAGAAAAATGGCTTGAACGTAAACCTTACGTACAGCAATGATGTCGCGCGCACCCAATTTATAGGAGTCATCGCAGATACATTGAAAAAAAAGACGTCTGTGCAAATTGCGAACAGTGCGTACATGGAATTCCTGATCGACGGAGACACATTTATCGCCACAAAGGAATGCATCATTGTGTACGGTCGTATCTTGCGGAGAGGAAGACCGGGGAATATATTATTGAACACATTGAGGTCGAGCATGCTCATGCCCAAGGTAAGCCATGTCATGTCATGGAGCCTATGTCAATAATATGCCTACCGTCTCGTTACTGCATTAACTATAATATTGTGATACTTAAAAATGAAAAAGTAAATAAATAGTCTGCATTATAAACTCTTGATCTGGGTAGTAAATGGTATTGTCGTTTTTATTTGTATTTGCTGCTCTTGGGGACCAAAATCAGTTTAAAGTTTAAAATTCAGCTCAGTAAAGCACTTTAAACACCTTTTCAGTAAGTTTTAGTTACCTTTCTTGTGGAATTGTGCTTCAAATAAAGAACTTTATTTTGACCAGGTTGTTAGTTAATCATTTACAAGTCAATATTGTCTATGGACAGTGATTTAAAAAAAAAGAATAGATAACTAAAAAAAGTGAACTTGTGAAAATGCGGTGTTAAATGTGATGCGGTTGAAAATTGGGTGCACCTAACTTTTGTGCTGGTGCACCTAAGAAAAAAATTTAGGCGCACCAGTGCAACCAGTGCAAAAAGTTAGTCTAGAGCCCTGCATCAGTAGTGCTCTTCCTGGGCATGAAGCCATACTGCTGCTCACAAATATACACTTCCTTTCTTAGCCTAGCTTCCACTACTCTTTCCCAAAGTGTCATTGTGTGGCTCATCAACTTTATGACTGTTGTCGTTACAACTCTGCACATCACACTTGTTCTTAAAGATTGGCACTAGGACACTTCTCCTCCATTCCTCAGGCATCTTCTCACTCTCTAAAATCCTGTTGAATAACCTAGAAAGGAACTCCACTGCTGTCTCTCCTAGACACTTCCACACCTCCACTGGTATGTCATCTGGACCAACATCCTTTCCACTCTTCATTCTCCCCAGAGCCTTCCTCACCTCATCCTTTCTAATCTTTTCAACTTCCTGCTCTACAATATTCACCTCTTCCCCCCTTCTTTCCCTCAGAATGGCACAATAAATAAATTCTTTATATATCAAAACGTGAGTAAATACATTCAATTTCTTGTTGTTTATTTTTGTGGATTAAAGTCATGGTTGGTTTTTTTAACGCAAGATTATGTTTCATGAATTTTTTCTGAAGAAGCTGAAAACCTCATTGAGGAAAATCTCCTATACTAGCCAGAAAAAGAATATATTTTCTATTCAAGTTAAAATAGGTAAATATGGAAAATATTCAAAAGTTTTTATTTTAATATCTTTTGTAATTTCCTTCTCCCCTTGGAGCATGGCAGTATGTATATATGTGCAAGGTAATGAGGTGTTTTTCCCCTCTAATTTTCTCTCCCAGTGGGAGTTGCCAACCAGGCCTCACGTGATGGGTTTCCAACCTTCCTCCGGCATGGATCTGCTCCCAGTGTTTCCTCACATTTACCGGACCATTCTGCCACAACACTATGCCAAAGGCTGGGTTGAGAAACATCTACCCGAAAACAAGGTAAATAAAAATTCATAGTTTTCAAAATAATTGTTTTTGTTAGTGAATTAAAAAATTGTTAAAAAAAAAACACATCAAAGCAAAAAAAAAAAAAAATGGGTCTATGGGTTTTCAAGAATGCTAATATTACCCGTGAATCATGGCGTGACGTCATCTTCCCGGGACTTTTACAGCGGAAAAAACATTTGGCTTGGACTCGCTCAATATCTAAAGTATCTAAGAAACATTTTTTAAATGTGAAATTTGATTACACAATTGTAAATAGTTTATTTTGTTGTTCATGGCATGTTATATGCAAAATGTGCACGTTTTAATTTTTTTTTTGTCTTAATTTATAAAATTGAGTGTATCTTAAAACACTAAACAATGAATTCACTCAGAATAAATTTACAATGGTTCAAAAGCACTTTTTTACATTTACAATTTTCAGGTATAAAGCTACGACGTGTCTGTATTTAGAAAAAAATATGTGGATAAATTTATTTTATTTTATTTTTTTGGACATTTCTTCAGTTTTATTTTCTGCAAAATTTTATTCGTTTTATTCGGCGGCGCAGTGGGTAGCGCTGTGTCCTTCCAGTGAGAAGGTGAGTTTGTATGTTCTCCCTGTGCTTGCGTGGGTTTCCTCCGGGTACTCCGGTTTCCCCCACAATCCCAAAAACATGCCATTAGGTTTATTTAATAATCCAAATTCCCCCTTATGTGCGAATGTGTGAGTGAATGTTGCCCTGCGATGGACTGGTGATCTGTCCAGGGTGTACCATGTGCGCTGGAGACCTATGTGACCCCGAAAGGGAATAAGCGGGTTGGAAAATGAATGAAATTGTTTTGCGTAATAATGCACATATTTGGTAAATGACTGAATTTGCAGAATTTCCTGGTTCTATAGTCATGTGTCTCATGTGGCTATTTAGCATGATTTTGCCTATTATATGCAAAAACCTCAGTCCTGTTACTTAAAAATAGAATAACGTGGGGGGTTAGCTGCAAGAAAAAATGGCACCCATCTTTTGATTAAAAATCTAATAAAAGTTTCAACAAGCAAATGACACTTATTTGGTGGAATGGCTCTTGTATGCATTCGTCCAATTGTGTCAGGGATTTAATGGGTGCGTGTAGCCAATCAGCAGACTTCTATTCCTCCTTTTCTTCCTATAAATATCCACCTTACCCCAGGGTTGTCTGCTCTACAATGGACACCAGCTTCTTATACCCATTACCTTTTTACAAAGACATGCAACCGTGTTCTTGCTTCCAGTGAGCCTCAAAAAGGACTTGTCAGTAGTAAACAAACCACATCCTTCTTCCTCATTCCTGTCCATCGGGATTACTTGCAACCAGTGACTCCACATCAATATCTCAAGCTACAATCACACCAAAAGAATCGAGCAGCTGCTGCGAGACCTGATCTCATTCATTTTCAATGGAGAGCGGCAACAAGAGGGGAAGCTACCGAACAACCAAAAAAATAATACTTTATGCAAAAGAGAAGCTAATTTCACAAGCAACAACCAATAGGACAGAAGTATTGTATCTGCCAAGATGGAGGAGTTCTGCATTTGCTCTTTTTGAGCAAATACAAAGCTGCAATGCAAAAAAGCACACTCTGTTCCTCGTTCTGTTTATATGGATGTATTTATGTTCTGTTTATATGGAGCAGATTTTTCACATATGTCAAGCTACTTTTTAAACAGTTAGTACGGGCAGTGAGTACAGATTTTGTCTCTTTTGGTGTGCTTGAGGCGTAATGAACCCTTAACCTGGTTTGAAACTGGGGCCATGGATTCAACTCCTACTGCTCTTGTTCTTGTTTGGGAGATATTTGTTTATAAACGCTTTGAATATTTCTTTTAAAGCAATGTTCCCATTTCAACTTTACTATGCATTCAAAAAGCTCCTGTGACCACTTATATGATCTGTGTTCTTTTTTTCATTTCAGTTTTATCTAAACAACACATTAGCTCTTGAGAGTACATGGATTAGTCCGGAGGATATGGGAATATTCCAGTGTCAGGAGAAGCCTCTGATGAGGGCAAATCAAGCAGTGCTGAGCATATGTAGACCAGCTGCCGCCTCCAGGAATATCCACACTCTCCTTCTGAAACCCAGACGCATTTCAGGTATGAGCCAGAATTCATCCATTTGTGATTCTATACCACTCTCATACCTTTGTGATCCTGAATGCTGTTTGTCTACCAGAGGCTTTCTCAAAGCTCCTGCTTTATGCAGCTTCCTCCCGCTAGACTATTTGAGTGCTTTGAATTCTCTTAAACTGATCCTCTCTAACTTTAATCTTCTTCTTTAATTTGTTCTTGTGAGATCGTTAGCTGCGATTGCCTGTTTGTCACCGTTTGTGAAGTGGAGGGAGTTTAGTGTATGCTCATTAAAAAAGTTCAAACAAAACACAGTTAAATCAACTTAAGTGGCCAATAAGGGCTGCCTATAAAGAAAATCAGATTATTATTTTTTAAAATCTTAACAATGCCGTGTTTGGTTATGGCTCTGATCTGACCTCACTCTGGTTGCAGTTTCTTTTTTGACTTGGTATCGAGTCATTAATCGAGCATCTAGCATGTGACTTGACTGACATTCTCGGACTATTAAAAAGCATACGACACATGACTTTCGCACTCTCTGCATTTATTGACGTGTTTGTGTTCTTTCATGCTACCGGAAACAGGTTAATAATAGAATAGTGGAACAAGCAAACCTAAATTGCATATTTTGTTTTTGGTTTGTTATTATGTTACGTCGATTATTAATTCTGCATATATAACAATTCTGCTAAAACAATCACAAATGAATAATTTTTAAAGTTAAAATTAATTTGACACAAGATTCATAACAGGTATTGGCATCATAGTATAGAAGTCACCAACATGAAAGATTAAGGGAAAAGACTACAGCACAAGTTTTGAACATTTATTTTAATCTGTACATTGATGGTACACTTTTAAATGTTTGATGTCCACACTGTGCTCCAGGAACGGATGAAGTCCAATAGTAGGTGAGTGCTAGTCAGAGTGGTCCAATCGTAGAAGAGCGCTAGTCAGGTGTGGTCCAAGGGTAGGAGAGTGCCAGTCAGAGTGGTCCAATAGTAGGAGAGTGCTAGTCTGGTGTGGTCCAAGGGTAGGAGAGTGCTAGTCAGAGTGGTCCAATAGTAGGAGAGTGCTAGTCAGGTGTGGTCCAAGGGTAGGAGAGTGCCAGTCAGAGTGGTCCAATAGTAGGAGAGTGCTAGTCAGGTGTGGTCCAAGGGTAGGAGAGTGCCAGTCAGAGTGGTCCAATAGTAGGAGAGTGCTAGTCAGGTGTGGTCCAAGGGTAGGAAAGGGCTAGTCAGAGTGGACCAATAGTAGGAGAGGGCTAGTCACAGCCTCTTTAAGATCTAAGTTTATCTATTGGTTAATAAATAGAATTATTATTCATTTTTTTTTGTAAACAACTTGAAGTTACTTAAAATTAAAATTTCTGAATTTTTGACTTGAACTTGCCTTGCATTGCTTTGAGACTTGAATTGACTCTTTTAAGTAATGTGTTAAATGTGTGATGTTCCTATAATGGTCACTAATAGCAGTCCAGAAGCTTTTCTATACTTACCTGGAGCTGCACACTAAACAAAATGTTTTGATTCAAGATCTAGCGGAGCGCCATGTTATTGAGATTTTGAGATTGTGCCATATCATATCTGTTTTTTGCATGTGTAGAATGACCAATGAAGCTGGCTTTTTTAATGATGTGAGTAGGACATAAAACCTGCTGAGAAACCATCTTTAGGCTATAATGAACATATAGAAGAGAGGTCTCTGTTCATCCATCCATCCATCATTCCTGTGATATCCAGCAGAAATTGCCATAGTGCAAAACTCATTAGTGCAACCTCAAGGTCCGTTTTCAGTTTACTTTATCCCTGAAGTCAACATTAATTTGATCCTTAATGCAGACAAAAACGCATGCATATGTAACAACAGCTGAATCTAATAAAATGTCAACACCTTAACAGAAAAGACATAATCCTATTGAAATGTATATGACGGTCCTACGCATCAACGTGGTTGCTCAAGCAAGTTCATGTGAGAGGAGGCTACAGTGCTGGAATTTTAGATAAATAGAAAGATCTCTAAGGTGGCGAGATTGGCGTTTGTGTTGAGATGTGAAAAAGACCAAAACAGTGATTAAAGTGAACCGGTTTGGAGCCTAATGTATAATTCATTTCCTCTTTGCATGCAATTCAAAAAGAGGGGTGCTGAACCTCTGGACAGAAACACATTGTATTGTTATGCATTTAAAAATCTCACAGTAGGCTAGCAAGCCATGCCCCGTCTGTTAAAATTTCTAGAGGAAAAACCCACACTAGCAATTCCAATTGATGTGTGGAACTACATGGAGAAGCGACTATACACAAAGAAGTGTGACCAGTGCGGAAGTTGCCTCACATTGGAAATCAAGCCCATTAAACCTAGGGCTAGTCGCTTCATCCTCTTGTGGCCTGCTTAATTGTGTGGCCACAGCAATCTGTAACCTTAATTGAACCAGAAGACAGAGTTTCTTGAGCAGGAAGATCCTGATAAGCTGGTCACCGGTCATCACCTGGAAAAAAAGACCCAAACAGAGAGAATAGTCAGTGCAGTAGTAGAGGTAGAAGAACAATTGTGTGTTTTATTGCATAGATTTTACAATTTAATCAAAATTTGGTTGGAGAGATGCGTTGCTTACCTTGATTTAAACTGGGAGATCAAATCTGAGTTTGTTCCAGTGCTAGATGTAAGAACAGCCTTTCCCCTCTGGTGGTTTTTACTATCTGGGAACAACTAATAGAACTGCACTCTGTGATTGAAGAGATCATAGCAGAATATAGTGCAAGAACAGATTGCTCAGGTAGGCTGGAGATAGACTATTTAAGGCTTTAAATGCAAGCAGCAGCCTTTTATAATCAATGTCAGTGAAGCGATGATAGGACTGGTGTGATATGATCATAATTTGTTCTGATGAGGACTCTAGCAGCTTTGTTCTGAACTAGCTGTGGTTTATTTAAGGAGAAAACCAAACAGACAGCTAATAAAGCATCACACCATTCCATTCCAGATGTCATGAAAGCATTGACTAACTTTTCTAGGCCAAGAGTAAACACTTTCCTAACTGAATTGCTTCAAATCTGGATGTTTAGTCAAGGTTTTGTAGATTGCTAGGGTTTGAAGGAAACGGGAAAACTGTTCATTCACCTATTTTTTTTCCTTTCTGACTATAAAAAGAGTGTGCATGTGTGTGATTGACACTTACTTTTACATGTCTTAGCCTTTACACACTAGCGGGTGGTGAGAGAGACACAGACACACTGGTACTGTTCAAGACCACGCAGGGTACTTTTATTTTAACAAGTGCACCCTTAAATAATTAAAAAGCAACCCAGTGTGACGCACCAAAAACTCGCTCTGCTGGAGTCGCAGGCTGATCAAGAGATATTTAGACTGATTGTTTTTTGTTTAACCCTTTAAGACCTACTGGAGCACCGGCGATCCCATTTGCATATTTACATTTAAATGCCTGTAAAACTGAAACCACATTAGATAGAGTTACATATGAAACATGCCTCACAGAGCTGTGTTTTTCCACTAGTGGGTGTGTAGAAAACCAGTAAAAAGTCGCAAATAATCCTTAAAAAGTTAACACAATAAAAGCATTATAATCCACACTGTGGTGTTAACAGCACTTCACATGAAGAATATTTCCTCATCACATTGTAAAAGTGATAAATTCCCACAATATTACCCATGAACCATAGTGTGACAGCATCTAGTGAGCAACAAAGTGAGCTCCCTTCATGTGTGAGGCATTTGAAGTGCCTCTGTGTTATTGTGGACAGGAAGTGTAACAGTCCAATCACAGCTCTTCAGTGAAGTACAATACTGTTGCACTGTAAATAGTTTGTGTAGTAACTAGTTTTGGATTTTACATTATTGTATATTTATAAATATATTTATATATAGATATTTAGGCCTGATTTTGTACGCTGTGTTCTCCTGTTCTGAAGTTTCACCACAGAAAAACATAATTTTTGTTATTTATGGCACTGTATATTAATTAAAATTGTCCAATTCAAGCTATCTATGACCTAAAGCACATGTGTCAAACTTAAGGCCCGCGGGCCAGATGTGGCCCGCCATGTAATCTAATGTGGTCCGCAAGAGCTTACAAGTTTTGAGTGTCTATAAAAAACACCCTCTCAATCACAGTCATATGTAAAAAGTTTTTATTCACATGGTTTATTCCCAACAAGAATGTTTTTCAATATACGTATAGTGTAATTTTAGACGTTATATTATACTGCTATAAAACTGCTCTTTATTCCAACAACATATTGCTTAATTTATTTTTATAATTTGCTAAGGTCTTCAGCTGAACAGGAACTACTCTACAATATTCGACAGCAGAATAAAAAGACCTGGACCTTTGTAAATAAAACAACCTGTAAAATTGACACTGGAAGACTATTCAGATGTTTTGGACAGGATTAAATTTTTTACTCTGATCTAGGATTGGGATTGGGAATGTTTGATTCTTCATTAATGGAGTTATGTGGTTTTTGATAAGCTGACAAAACAAAAGGATTTATATTAGAACAGCAAGCATACAATTGTTTCTATGTAACTGAATTGTCACTTGAATAAGTTATAAATAATGAGTTATTTAACATTAAGTAGTAGTTACATTTGTTTTACTTTACATTGGATTACATTGTTTTACGTTTATAAGTTACATCTGGCCCTTTGAGGACAGCCATTATGCTAATGTGGCCCTTGGTGAAAATGAGTTTGACACTCCTGATCTAAAGTATCATAGAAACATTTTTTAAATGTGAAATTTGATTGCACAGTTGTAAAGAGTTTATTTTGATGTTCATTGTATGTTTTATGCTAAATATATCAATAATAATAAACTACAGAATAAATTACTGTGGTTCAAAAGCACTTTTTTACATTTACAATTTTCAGGGATAAAGCTACGACGTGTCTGTATTTAGAAAAAATATGTGGATAAAAAAATGATTTTTGATAAGTGCTTCAATCCGGCACACACTGTTTTCAAATCTTTCTCACTAATGTGTTTGGTTACAAGATTCAGTTTGAGATTATGGTCAAAATTCTGTACGATTCGGTTTAAAGTCATGAAGTGTAAAATCCTCTCGTGAAGAGTGAATTCAACAATGACTGAATGCTGCTTCAGACAGTTCTGCAGTCTAAGGGACCCGGCCTTACTTCCTCTTTTTTCTTGAGGAAACCAGCCAATCACATCGTTTTGAGCAACTGAGTGAAAAAAAAAATGGCTCGCTGCATTTCTTGAAAACTGACGCTTTGACAAACTGCATTTTTTCGCCTGGTGTGTAAGGTCACATTAGTGCTTGTGTATTTAAGATTAAAGATCCATTGCAGATGCATAGGTGTGTAAAGTCCTTTAGCTTGATTAGAACATTAACTTGCCTCACACTGTGGATATTGTTGCCCAGCTCAATGCTAAACACATTTAGGAAATAGCATTATCTTTCCTTTGAATTGTTATCTCATATGAAAGTTAAGATCAATCAGTACCAAATTCTACCCAAAGCTAATTTCCGACATTGGCATGAAAACTTTCATTGAGTTTAGGGTGCTAGAGATGTTGAGAACTCCCATCATTCCTCCACATTCCTCCAACAATGCACTCATTTAGCACAATGCTACAAGGCTAAAATGTGCACACACACATCCCACAAGCCCCCAAAAAGTGATTATCTGTTTCTAAATTTCACATGGTGTTAAGAAAATCGTGATAAGAATTCAGCCCAGTGGGCAAATACTTGCTGTCTATGTGAGGTGCAAAACTTAACTAATTTAATTTGAGGAAATTATCTGGCAAAAACAGAATCATCTCTAAGCGTGGAAAAAAAAAGTCTTAAGATAAACTTAAATGAACAGTTCAGCATGAGAACAGAAGCAACGTAAAACTTGGCACTTTAAAGAAACCAGAACACGTTAAAACCTGGGAATTTTAAGAAACCTGCAGATCAACCTAAGATTAGGTCAGGTTTCCGTATCATCCTTGTTACTATGCAGTATGTCAGGAAAGTCTATTAATTAACTCAAGGGAACAATTATAAGGACCCTAGTTATAAGCTTATTAAATTGAGCAAACGTTGAAGAAAACAACATATTATATCACACCCTAGCACTATGAAAATAGCAAATCCTGAGAGTGCTGCATCAATTTATCTTGAGAATATTTCATACCCTTTGTCAAATTTCATTGTTCCCGGAGGGTTCACCTCTTAAACTGCTGCTGACTTGTGTAGAACATCCCTTTTCCCCTGGGAAAGGAAGTCTAACTCAAATTGGTTGTCCTCACAGTGTTCAATTGTGGGAAAACACACAGAGTCACATTCTGCCTCCAATTACAGCTTCGGCTAACACTCAGCAGCTCAAGGAACACTGCGAGAATGACACTCAGGCAATCTCTTCAGCTGACTTTTAAATACAACAGACATTTAATGCATAGTTTGGTCCTCAAATATTGGTTATTTTAAGGACGGGGAATGAAATTAAAGAGAGGACTGACTGAGACAGAGGACCTCAACATAATTAGATAATTTAGTTTTTTTTTTTGGAGTAGAAACGTATTTGTGTCAGCATAATGTCTCTGCACGCACCGGTGCATCTGCCTATGACACTAGCTGTTTTCAATTAAGTAGGAATGATGCACCCCACCTATTGTTTAATTGTTATTTCAAATATAATGTAATCTGTTCAGCTCATGAGTACGGCACCGAAATTGGCTGCAGGAAAATGTCAGCTGCTGACTGCAGCGGCTCCACCACTTCCACCTCATCCTGCAATGTTCTTCCTTTATTGTCTATATGTGTAACAATCTGTCTCTAGTGCGCGTTACTGCACTGGCGCGTTCGCCCTCTTTCTCTCTCGGCCTTTCGGTTTCCCTGTGCTTATTTTTCTTACGGTTTCATGTATGTTTCCATCTTGTCTTTCTAGTCTTTATATTTTCGGTGTTTCTCGTATCTGTTTCCCATCGGGTCTCCCCGCGCTTGTGTACAAGTACATGAAGTACATGTGCGGGCGGCTTCCGCATTTTTCCGTTTACTTTTGGTCGTCCTCGCTCCCGTTCCCAAGTCCTCACATGTGTGTTTGCTCACGTGATTCTCCTGTTTTTGTTTTCCTATGTCAGCATTGTCACGTCTTCCTTCCATGTCTCTGATTGTTAATTGGTTTTCCTCTGTGTCCTCTCACTCCTCATCTCGGGCAAGCCGTCCCTCATTTGAGTTTTACTTTATAAGCTCTTGTATTGTTTCCTTCTGTGCTGGTTCATTGTCTTTGATCATTCAGAGAACTTGTGATGAGATTCGTAGAATTACTGTAGAAGTTCTTACTTTTCGAGGTGCATCTCAGCTATGACTTTTGTGAGTCTACGAGGTATTTATTTTCTCTGAGAGTGTTTGTTTTTATTTTATTTTACTCTGTTCCAAGTTAGTATTTTTAACTTGTTCAGAGTTAGTCTTTAGTTTAGCTGTCTGTTTCCAGTGTTTTAGTTTAGTTAATGTTTTCCCCTCTCATGGGGCTTTTGTGTTTATTTCTGTATTTAAATAAAGAGCCCCTCTGCTGAGTGTATTTTGCGTATGAGTTCTTGTCTCACTGCCGCCACCTAGGCCGTGATAAACCTTACCTACAAGACCCTGACAATATGTGCTTGATGCAATGGCTTTTTTAACCTGCTGCACACTGCCCTCTGAAGGACTGTGGGGATTAGGCTCTTTTTGAGCTACCTTCCCTAATGTATATCCATCTCTCTGTTTCTTTCTTTACAAGATGGCGCCGCAGATGGCTGCCTCTGTCTGTCACCAAAGCAAATTCCTTGTATGTGCGAAACTACTTGGCAATAAAGCTAATTCTGATTCTGATTAGCTTTCAAAATTTCATTAGTTTAGTTTTTTTATTAAAACAAACATTACAAGAGTCTACACATCATTTGCAAAGAAATATAAATTAAAATGTGAGAAAATACACGATTGTCATTCCGTTTCTTATTGCAGACACCAAATCGGTGCCATCTAGTGGTGAAAAGTGGATAACCCTTGGAAGTACAAGACCTGTGATACAGCCTGTTTTTTTTTTTTTCAAAGTTATGGCACTAAAAAGCCTTGGAACAATTTAGGTTTAGGAAAGGTTCACTTGGTTTTTTGAAACAATTTTCACATTGTTTTGACCTTGTCTTAGTTTTGTTGGAGATTTATGAATTTTTATTCTCAATCTTTAGCAGTAAAAAAAATGACAATGTACTACTTAAAATAGTACTTTTTTGTACAATTTCAGTTTTGTTTGGAATTACTGTATGATATAATGGAAAAAATATTAGTAAAAAAGAAAGCTGGGATTGTGTATATATATATATATATATATATATATATATATATATATATATATATATATCAACACAAGTAAATCAACACTTTTAACAAAACAAATAAGTCTGAAAGGAAACAAGTTAAAGACATTGAGAGACATTTTAAATATTATTTGATGATTTTCTGACAACCAATGAAAATTTCAAACTCAGTATTTCAGAAACTTAGAGTATTACTCAAGACCAATACAACAATAGGAGTTTTCAAAATATTGGCTGAAAGTTTGAGCATGTACGAGACGCCAGGTTATCTGGTAGTGGCCTTCAGAGGCCTTTCTGCATTGTTGGGTCGGGAATGTTGTATCTTCCTTTTCACAATAACTCAGAGATTTTCTGGGCAAGTTTGCTGGACAATTTAGAAAAGTGTTACCATGATGCTTTAACCAGCTTCTGGAATCTTTAGAACTGTGCGCACAAGTTCTGTTGGGAAATTCTTAAAATATGTGTAAATATAACATTTTTCACCCTTTTTTGTCATAAGGGTTTAAGCTTTCAGGCAGTAACACTGATTTGGGACAGCAATAATAATTATTGATCAGAGGTACAGTCCACAAGCTTTCACTTTCAAAAAAATTTCACCAATTCATATCCCCAACACTCCCATTTAGATATCAAAGCAATGAGGATAATGCTCTTTCACAAAATTACACTGGTGAACAATTCCAAGTTAAACACCATTTCAATTTGAGATTTTGTTAGTCTTAACTCTTAGAGGTCTCAACACGCACTGGTGTGTGCGCCAATCACAGTGTCTGTTTTGAACTAAGTAGGAATGACACAACCCAGTTATTGTTAAACTTTGATTCCCAAAAAAATTTGTAGGTTTCAAAAAGGAAATTTTGTGTTTTAAATGAACATTACAAGGGTTACCTTGCATGATTTGCAAGGTAAATCAAATTAAAACATAAAGAAATATGTGATCCACTTTCAGTTTCCCTTTACTGACCCCAAGTAGGTGCCATCTAGTGGTGAAAAGAAGGGGCAACCCTTGGAAGTACAACACATGTAATTTGGGCTTGTATTTTTCAAAATTCTGGTACAAAACAAAGCACAATGGCAAGGTTTAAAAGCGGGTCATCTTTTTTTTAAATAAAATTTTCACATTATTTTGGGGATTAAATAACCCCTTTTTTAGGGGAATTTATGAATTTTTATTTTTCCACACAATTTCAGGATTGTTGTGGAATTTATGTATAGTGTAGTTAAAAATATATATAAAAGAAGTTGGGGTTGTACTAAAAAAGAGCAAGCATTACCACAAAAATATGTTTAAAGATAATTTATTATAGCAAACTTTAATGTATAAAAAAGCTAACACATGCACTTCTAAGGGTTAATAAGAAGACAATCAAGTGAAGTAATGATTTTTGTAGAATAAAGCTCCATTTCATTAATCAGGCAGAGCATTCAGATAATCCTATTACAGAAATCTAAACTACAACAAATAATTTTGGGATTCTTTCTGAAATTGCAGTGGGGGAATTGAGATTCAACTGTTCATGTTCTCTATAGTAGTCATTGGAGGATCTGTTTGTCCTGCACTGAAGAGATCTGGAGGCTGGCCCATTTCAAAGTTGTTCTTTATCAACCATGATCTTTGAAGTAAGGCAGCTTCAAATGGTCTATGAAAGGGCCAACTTGTCAAATTTATAGCAGCATCTCTTCTAAGGAACTTATGACACTGTTGGTCAATGTTTGTGGGCTTTTTCTTTATGACATAAGCGCATTGCAGCAAGAAAATACTGGGAATCTTTGTCATCAGGAAGGTGTGCCCTGTATTGTTATGCAGGGGGTCTTCGGTCGTGACTGAGAGTTCTGTGAGAAATGTTATCCTCTCCCTTTGAAGGTTAACAAACCTGGTTAAGTGACTTCACTAGGCTGTTCTCCTCTGGGAAGGAGAACCTTTTTTTCAGTGCTATTGCATTTATCCACCTGGTTTTTCTGCGATCTTTACAGCTGTTGGTGTGATGAGTAGAATTTGGAATAGTCCCAGGGACCATTGAGCCTACCAGCTTTTTTGGGAAGTAACACGCACTCTACAGGCCTCAGATCATGCAGCTGTTCCTAAAGATGTGCGGGTAAAAACCTTCTGACTTCAGATAAAACGTGAAAAATTAAGGCAATACATTTGATTTTGTGTCTCACTTGTAAGAAAGACTCCTTTCCTTGGATATCATATTCCAGTGTTGAAATTTCTTTCAAATATGATTTTAGTTCTAGAGCAGCGATTCTCAGGTTGATTTGAGTCATACAAACTTAATTTAAACAATATTCTGATCATGGTCAGTCGGTCATTTGAAACGAGGATCTGACCATCAAGATCTCAACAGAGAGCGATCTTCCTACAGCCCAAATATGGATGTATTCACAATTTTTTTGTGTATTCACAATTTTTTTTTTTGAGTTGTGGGTTAGCTGAAAAGACTGAAAATAAACTGAAAAGATATAATTTCAGCCATGACTAGCAGCCCAGATATTATTAATTACTTTATTGTTTATAACCATTAAAACTTATATACCGTATTTTTCGGCTCATAAGACGCACTTTTTCTTCCCCAAAACTGAGGGGGAAAAGTTGGTGCGTCTTATCGACCGAATGCAGAGCGCCGCGAAGTCCGGTCACGGCCGTATTAGAGGCGTAAGAGCTCCGGAGCTAGGCCGAAGCCGCGGCCATATTTGTACAACCGTCGCTGACGTCATCGCCCATCTCTGCCATAGCGCGGTAGTAACAACAACGGAAAAAAACTACATTTCCCACAATGCCTTTGGCTTCCGCATCCATACTCACGAGCGAAACTACAGAGCTCAGCTGCCGTTTCTAAAACATTGAACGTAATACTCTCGCATTTGAGTGATCTCTCACGCTACAAACCCGATTTCTCACGCTAAAATACATTTCAAGATGTGAAATGGGGACAGCTAACAGTTTATCTGCGATGTTTCTTAAGCCTGATGTGACGCATGTGCCGGATAGCCAGTGGAAAAAGAAGGAGCTTCAAGACGAGCACATCATCCCAAACTCAAACCTTTATTTTTAGCCTCCTTCAGCGTCACAAAACAAAAGTAAACAATATACAACAGGGTAGCGGTCCCAGAGGAAGAGCAGCGCACACACTCGTCTCTCCCTCTCCTCGCACACACTGAGGGTTTGGGGCTGCTCTTAAAGGGCAACATACATACAAATACAATGTGGTACATAGACCAAACAGTGGACGTTCCACTTACATTAAGGAGTAGTTACATATATTTTACATTAAAATAATTATTAATTAATGATTAAATAATTATTATTTTACATCTGAGGGTGCCCAGATTCTTTTAAAGGTTTAAAGGGGGGCTCGACTAAAAAAGTTTGAGAAACACTGTATTATTACTAATGTAGGGGCAATCTTACTAGCTATTATTAGTAATGTAGTGACAATGTTACTGGCTATTATTAGTAATGTAGTGACAATGTTACTGGCTATTATTAGTAATGTAGTGACAATGTTACTAGCTATTATTAGTAATGTAGTGACAATGTTACTAGCTATTATTAGTAATGTAGTGACAATGTTACTGGCTATTATTAGTAATGTAGTGACAATGTTACTGGCTATTATTAGTAATGTAGTGACAATGTTACTGGCTATTATTAGTAATGTAGTGACAATGTTACTGGCTATTATTAGTAATGTAGTGACAATGTTACTGGCTATTATTAGTAATGTAGTGACAATGTTACTGGCTATTACGGTATTACTAATGTGGGGGCAATGTTGCACTGGAACAGTGATGGTGATAACAAATGGTGGACTTTAGAATGATGAGTGGGGGCAAAGAAAAACATTACAGCCTTTTTTTTATTACTTTTACTGTTTACTGTCTGTTCATGTTACATGTTTGGCTGTTAACTTTTACACAGTTGATATAAAATATTTTACAACAGTATTTGGTTCAGAATCTTTTTTTTTTCAAGATCTTCCTCATTTAAAATTGGGTGCGTCTTATGTGCCGGTGCGTCTTATGAGCCGAAAAATACGGTAATCACACTCTGTGGATTCAACATTTTCTACTTTTAAAAAATGCAGGTCAGAAAGCGGGAACAATATTTTCCTTTTGTTCTTTTTTGTGGTCCGTCTGCGCATTAATGTTCTAGAAGTCATTTGTGCGAAAACAGATGCATCAGATCCATGTGGAGTAGGGCTGTGCAATATGGACAAAATAATCATAATGCACTTTTTTTAAACAAATATTGCGATTGCAATTTTATTTGACTGATTTTTTATTTGCAACTGATTTTTCAACTGTATGTACAAACATACATAAATTCTAAATGTATTCAGTGCACAAGAAGTGAATAACGAAACTTTTCACAATGAAATAACAAAACCGTTGTAAAATACACAGTTATTTACTAATACTTGCTACTAAGGAATTATAAGAAACACGGTTCCAGGACATTCACGTTTTTTTTTTTTTTGTTTTTTTTTACAAAACACTTGTGTACAGAATGTAGGACAATAGCATGTAATTCAGGAGGGTGAAACACAATGGACCCAGGACCAAGAACAGGATTGGTGTGTTGCAATTCCAGTGCTCAGAGGAGAAGTGAGTTGGTCTGTAACTTTTACCATGAAATGGAGCTTACTCTTCCTAGCGTAGCAGGTGAGTCAACGGGAAAGGATGATCTCTAAGACATGCTACTTTCAGATATATGAGTAGCAGGGAAGGCGTCTGTAGCCAATGTGCATTGTAGACCAAACAAAGCTTATCTTACTCCAGAGTCTTCAGGACAACCATTCTATAGCACTTTACATGTTTGTTTGTTTATTTATGAGACAAAACTCTTAAATTACTCTGCCGTTCAAAAGTTTAGGGTCAGCCAGATAATTTTGTGTTTTCCAAGAAAAGTCACTTTTAGTTAGCACATGAGTTGACTAGAAAATTAAGAGAAAATATAGTCAACACATTGACAAGGTTAAAAATAATATTTATTTGAAATATTAATATTTTTTTCCTTTTTTCGATAAAGAATCCTCCATTTGCAGCAATTATAGCATTGCAGACCTTTGGCTTCTAGCTGTTAATTTTTTAGGTAATTTCACCCCACGCTTCTAGAAGCACCTCCCACAAGTTGATTTGGCTGGATAGGCACTTCTTGCCTACCATATGGTCAAGCTGCTCCCACAACAGCTCAATAGGGTTTAGATATGGTGTCTGTGATGGCCACAGTCAGATAGAAGACCAGCTGCTTCTTCTCTAAATAGTTCTTGCATTTCATTTGGAGGTGTGCTTTGGGTAATTTTTTTTACACTGGGTAGGGAATGCCTTTGCAAATGGAGTGATAGCCTTCAAAATCCCTTTTACCCTGAACAAATCATCCAGCACCAAAGCAACCCCAGACCATCACGTTACCCTCGCCTTGCTTGACCGATGGCATCAGGCAGCATTCCAGTATTTGTTCAGTTGTTCTGCGTCTCACAGATGTTCTTCTTGAGGATCTGTAAGGCTTCACTTTCTCAAGCTAAAGACTATTATGACTCTATAACTCTATTATCTTCTTGCTCAGTTGTGGTTGCGGGGCCACCCACTTCTCTTTCTACTCTGCTTAGTTTGTGCTGTTCTCTGAAGGGAGTAGTACACACACCGTTGAAGGACATCTTCAGTTTCTTCGCAATGTCTCGCAATAGCCTTCTGTAACACCACACCAGCAGAACATCTCCTGAATACTGATGCATCATTGCATCACTTACTGTTCACCCTTTTATAACCCAGACATCTGCCGTCTTCACCTTGCAAAGTATTGTCAGCCTAGCACTGCATTGCTGAGCATTTTTATTTGACTGCCTGTTTGCCTTGCCACAGACCTGTTTTGTTTATATGGATTTCTCTCCTGGATGTTTGAACTCTGTTTGGATCGCTGGTTCGACTCCCTTTTGTTTCACCCTTTTGCCTGTTTCTTGTTAACGATATTTGGATTGTGGATAAGTAAACCTGTTCATATGGATTCACATCAAACCTCATCTTTACACCTTCAATTCTAAGAACATGAATAGACTGTCGAGTTTCACATGAGAGTTCTCTTTTTCTGGACATTTTAAGCATTTTATCGACCCTACAAATGTGATGCTCCAGATACTCAACCTGCTAAAAAGGAAGGTCAGTTTTATTGCTTCTCGAAGCAGCCAAACTCTGTTTTGCTTTGCTAACATGATCGCACAAGGGTTTAATCATCCATTAGCTTCTGCCACAATGAGCATCACATTGTACCGTTAGAAGAACACTGCAGTGATAGATTAAACTTAGTTTAAAGTTATTGTCATCAAAAAAAATTCTCAAAGAATTTCTAAGTGACCCCAAACTTTTAAGCAGTAGTGTATATTTTTATTGTTTGCCATTGAAAAAAATGCAATTGGGTTAATGCATATGGTATCATATGGTGTCTTCTAAAGTCTTATGGACCAGCCAATAGCAACTTTTCTTACTGAGGAGTGATTGGTGAACCTCGAATAACCCGGAAACGGTGTTTTCAAAATGGTCAGAGTTAAAAATAAAACAACCTCTATGTAATTGATTAATAATAAACTTCTTTTCACTAAGATTCACCTTCAGGGGTTATGTTTTTCAGGGATTATCAGGAAGCCCTTGAGATGATAGAATGTGGAGGTTCTCTTAAAGTTTGATTCTGCACATAGAGAAGTATAACACATTCGATGTGTAGCGTTTACTGGAATTATTCACTGCAATTAAATAAACCAATGATTTTCACCCCTAATTTTACATCTATGTATATCTGCAATTAAAGCAACTGATTTCTGTTCACAGTTTACATTTTTTACACAAAAATCTAGATAAACAAGATCATTTCACTCATTTGTCCAGTGAAGTTATAAAAAAAAAAACAAAAGAATGAGAGAGGACATGCATTTTGAAAATAAATGGTTGGAGTGGATGTCTGAAAAGCTGAAAACACACATCCATGGCCTAGTGAAAACAGTAAATCAATATCTAAAGCAAATCATTTTCTCAAGCATTCATCTACCCAGCACGATATCTGCTGAAAGCCATTCGTTCCAGGTCCAGCATTAATAATCTGTGCACTGCAGGGTTTATGTCTAACCAGAGGAAATAAGAAATATGTTCTGTACAAAACAGAATCTGTAATAGCTCAGACATACAGTGTGTTTCCATCTTTAGAGCAGACTCATCCCTCAGGGCTGTTCAACTCATCTCTGTTTTGCTCTGAGACACATACTGTATCGATCCATAACTGACTGGCTGTCATGTAGCAATAAACTTAAATTATGCCGATCTATTAATCATGCTTTCATCTCTCCTCATTCACATCAGCATGAGTCAATGACTACAATTACATTACAAGGGTGTACTGTACATTTCAGCCTCTGGCTTGCTGGAAAACCAAGAGCACATTGAATAAAATTATCTGAAAGCAGATGAAAATAGTTGTTAGTTAGATGCATGATGTTAGATCTGCATGAAAGTTTTTCAGACATTTTCATTATTTATGATGTTGCAGAACATCACCACCACTATTTTACTGAAAACAGGAAATGAGCCTGTACCAAATGTATATACTGGCTTACACTAACTTCAACACGTATAACAGAGCTAAAGGTTATCTAAGAAAATAAAAACCCTTCCACGATAGCCAATCAAGCCAGTTAGCTACAAGCTAGCTAGTTAATCCAGCTCCATAGTACAGACCCCAGGTCTAGCTCTTTTTGGCATTGGAAGAGAAAGAGAAGCAGGTGTGAAGCTCTATTTATGATTATTTCTTCAGTAAAAAAATCTATGGCCAGGGTCTTAGCTTAAAAAAAAATGCTACCCACTGTTTTGTTTTTTTTTTTAACAGCCAATAGGGACTTTCCTTACTCTGGAGTTGGCAGCAAATCACTAGACCATTTGTGTCAGTGATGTCACATTGGGAATTCTTGGACGGAGTTAAAAGAGATCCGGATCATTTTAACGATTCAGATCTTTGAGTCTTGTTCAGCAAAAAGAATAAATCTTTTTTCGAGTCGTTTTGTTCATTTTAGTAAAATACCAATAAAATGTTGTTTGTTACTTACTAAAACATCTACTCTATAAGCAAGCGTAAGTCATGCTACAAATAAGATAAAACTGTAATGCTAGATAGAAGACAAAACAATTACTATTTTAATTAAGCCTCCGTAGTTTTAGTGTAGTTCAAACACATGTATTCTATCTTACTGCAACTGACTTTCATCAGGGAAATAGAACAGTGAGGTTACAGGGGGCTGAGGTCAAGAAGGTGCAGGAGTTTAGGTATTTGGGGTTAACAGTCCAGTGCGACGGGGAGTGTGGAAAAGAGATGAAGAAATGAGTGCAGGCAGGTTGGAGTAGGTGGAGAAAAGTGTCAGGGGTGTTGTGTGACAGAAGAGTGTCAGCAAGAGTCAAAGGAAAGGTGTACAGAACAGTAGTGAGACCAGCTATGATGTATGGGTTGGAGACTGTGGCAGTAAAGAAGAGACAAGAGGCAGAGATGGAAGTAGCAGAGATGAGGATGTTGAGGTTCAGTTTAGGAGTGACGAGGATGGACAAGATTAAGAACGAGCACATCAGAGGGACAGCTCAGGTTGGTTGTTTTGGAGACAAAGTCAGAGAGGCCAGGTTGAGATGGTTTGGACATGTGCAGAGGAGGGATAGTGGTTATATTGGTAGAAGGATGTTGGAGATGGAGATGCCAGGCAAGAGGTCAAGAGGAAGACCAAAGCCGAGATATATGGATGTGCTGAAAGAGGACATGAAGTTAGTTGGTGCAAGAGTAGAGGATACTGAGGACAGAGTTAGGTGGAAACAGATGATTCGCTGTGGTGACCCCTAAACTGGGAACAGCCGAAAGGGAAAAAAGAAGAAGTGAGGTTCACCCTACCTGATCTGACAAGTGTAGCGGGTTTTCGAGAGAGACATGGATACACATTCTGGTTGACACCGCACTGGGCGTTTTTATTAAAAACACAGTGCACCGATGAATAATTAAAATGTAATTTTTAATTGATTAAAATGCGACTAAAACTTTTTTGCCAAAAAGACTTAAGATCTTTGCACACTGAAGTCTGAAACTTTCGTTGCATATTCACGCTAAAATATTTCGGAAAATATTTAGGTTCACAAGCCTTGCATAAAAAGCGCAAAAACAAATCGCAGAAGAAAAAGGCATCTTCAAGCTCTGATGAATTTCAGTAAATCTCTCTTTTGCAAAAAAAGAAAAAAAGAGAAAATGAAATACTGTGTTCATCCTATCCTGAAAATGCGCAAAGAGGAAGGAGAACCTATCTTCTTTTTCAAAGAGCTACGGAAATATCGCAAACATTTTTTTATTTATTTCAGGATGTCGATCCTTCAGTTTGATGCCTTGCTGGCAGTTTTGGAAACGCATGATGACAACAGCATGAGATCTGCGCTCATCATAGAAAGCTCTGTGTTGAGACACATGTCAGGTCTGAAGCCAATAACGATTACCTATCTATGGAATCACACAAGGACCAAACCTGTTTGAAATCGCTTCCAGGAAATGCGAAAAACGCAACACATTCCGATTGTTTTTTTATGAGACAATTATTAAGAGGCAGTGTGTTTGTTTAATAAACACAAAGTGAGCTCAATTATTTTTTTGATGGTACGTTTGTTACGGATGAAAATTTCGTGTGCAAAGACCTTATAGCTTAAACTAAGATGGCTGCCAAAAACGGCACTGATCACTAGGTAAAGGTGTAACCCCAGTATAAAGTGTCTGGTGAAATCCCTAGAGTAGACTGTACATTGCACATTCTCAAGAATGCAGTCAACTGAATAAATATTGCCATTAAAATATAATTGAAGATGCAACGTTACAAGATTCCATAATAATTGGGTACTGTACAGTTTGATAAAAGCTTAAAACAGAAGAACGACACGTTCAAGCTTTATTGTGGCTCCAGGATGCTCATTCATCATCCAATAGGTGGAAATGTTGAAGTGCCTCATGAGCATTCTGGGGTAGAACGGCTGTAACCATCTATTCCTCTGCTTCACCGACCTCCAAAATCAAATTTTTCATCTTCATGAATTTTACCGTGGTGTTATTGACTGGAGCTAATGGAACATGAAAAGTCACTCTGGTTGCCTGGTCAAGGAAAATGCAACGACTGTAAAATCGAGTTTAATATCTAGAAGCCCGCACTGGTGCGTTGTGAGAAACCTGGGATGAATCACACTGAAGCTCTCGAGGGAGCCTTAATGATTCTTTAAACACCTTCACATGGAAGTTTCATGCTTTTATTTTCTGGTGTATGGAGATTCGTTACAAATGGCAAAATGTGATAAATAATCCAATCTTACAGTTAAAAGCTGAAATCAATAAAATCGTCCGACGCTGGTGGCTGGCTGTAAATGTGTAAGGAATTGTGTTTGCTCTGGATTTCAGGAAGAATCCACTGCAGACTCTTCACATAACAGTAACACATGCTGTGAGACTCTGTCTAGTCTAGTAGATTCTTTCTCACATTTGAAATAAGAAATATTGATTTGTCTGACACACTTTCACTCCAGACTGTGCGTGAATACTAATTACACATTTTACACTTTTACTAGTGATTTCCAGGCTAATAAAGACTTGGCTTCACTGAGGCTAGAAATGAGTTTGGTAGGTCATTTTAAAGGCAAATTCTGTTTACTAGCTTAAAAACTAACACGTTTGCATCATATTGTTTATAGTTTACACACATAATGAGTTTAAATATGGGGTCTAAACATTTACGCATGGGTGCACAATTAGTCACTTCTTAGTCTGTTCAGCAATCCATACATTGATGCATTCAACTGTATGCCAGAAAGATTATTTGAACTGATAATAATGTCATTTACATGCGTATTTCACGTGAAAATCCATGCAGTGACATTATCTGTATGCACAGCACTTCCTTCAAAAGAAACAGATCAGCCAACCAAAACTCAATCAATATAAGCTCCTGTTCCTTTTGCAGAAGAGCTTTTACATTCCAGCTCCTTGTGCTTTCTGGGGTTTCGTATCAGAAATCCCAAAATTCGCATTGGATTTTAAACACAGTTTGAATCAAAAATAATTGTAGTTTTTTTGGGATCGAAAAATATAATTAGTTTTTCGTTGACTAGATTAAAGCAAATTAGTGATGCAGGTTCCAATTAAGAAGAAGTTTGATGGAAAAAAACAGTCACAGGGACAACCCCTGCATGTCTTTTAAGTAGATATTTACCAGCAAATGTAAAAACTAAGCTGACCCTACAATCTGAGAACATACACTCTGGGTGATCATGGGTGTCATACGGCCAGGAGGCCTGCAGAATGATTTTAAAAAGAGAGAGAGAAAGAGGGGGGGGCAGGCAGATGTGAATGGCACTGCAAACGTAGCATTTTAATTCATACATTTGTAACAAAAACGTGCTAATCAATTGCTTGCTAATAAATTGCTTTTAAACAAGTATTTAGCCTTGCGGGATGTGTGTCGCAGCATCACAACAATGTGTTAATATGATGGGTCTATTTTTTCTTGCGGAAGAATCCAAGCTGCTCATGAGCTGCTTCTAGTCGTCTATATGCACCTCTGGTATAATAATATTGTCCTGTTTTCTCTATTAAGTGATGAAGATTCGTCCTGCAGTGGCCGAAATTGGTGACATCATCGCTGTTGTGCTGCTAAAAGCTTCTTGTTTTTTAAAGTAGAAATGTCTGGAGGCTGAAGTTTCAGTACGAGGCTGAAGCTAATTCTTGTCTTAAATAAGAGGCAGTTTTTGTATCTAAAATATACAATAAATCCACAGACTCTGTAGAAAAGCTTATTTTATGTTACATTTTATGTTAGGGATCGCATCTACGGCTAACTACGTATCAACGAAGCTCCTCGTTCAGAGTGCTTTTCTCTATAGTTCTCCGGATTACAAAATGACTTCTACAAGGAGATGTATGTTTGAATGTCGAGGAGAGAGCCCTCTCTTTACGCTTCGTCAGAAATGGTTAAAAAGCTTGTGTATTATTTCTTAGCAAAACATAGTTTCGGTTATGATGCATATTTTTAATTTCCTAGTAAAATGCTGCCACAAAATTGTGTCAATTTACAAGAGCATATTTACTAAGCAGACACGTCTTGAAAAAGTCTCGGTACTTGCTCCGGTTCTGCCGAAAACTCACTTTCTGGGTCCGACCTAGGATCGTGTGCATAGGCTTGTACCACATCCTTCGATTTTAATGTTTTTACTATGAAAATGTCGCGGCACTGGGAAAATGAAAACAAACGGTGTCAATGGGCATGAAATATGACAGACTGAAGGGGGCGGAAAGAAGGAGGGGGCTGTTAAAGAGACAGGTGAATATCAGGGCATTACGCGCAGCCAAGTCAAGTTTCAATGAGGTTGTTTATGACAAATACAGCGATTACAATCCAACTGTAGGTAAAATTGTTACCTGAGTGTGCTATAAAACGACACGATATGCCAGAAAAACATATAATACCCCCCCCCCCCTTTAAGAAACAGTTTAACCCACTGTTTAGTTTTGTAGTTAAACTTGAGGCTCAGAGCTCAGAGATGTGCAGTTTTAATATGAAGTCAAAGGTTTGTTTCTGCGTTCTAAAGCACATTATAAATTGAGAAAAACATTTTTTAAATGTGACTATTTTTGGTTTTTCAAAACTTTTAAGATACATTTCAAGATGTGAAATGGGCGGAGCTAATAGTTTATCTGTGATCTGTTTCTTGAGCCTGTTGATACAAGATGATGATCGATCTGCATCGTCTTAAGTCTGTGAGGGTTTTTTTTTTTGCTAAACAAATGATAAAAATGCAATTTTTCTTTATTCACTTGGACAGTTTGATCCTTCATTAATGGAGTTATGTGGGTTTTCATAAGCTGACAAAACAAAAGGATTTATATTAGAACAACAAGCATACAATTGTTTCTATGTAACTGAATTGTCACTTGAATAAGTTATAAATAATGAGTTATTTAACATTAAGGAGTAGTTACATTTGTTTTACTTTACATTCGATTACATTGTTTTACATTTATAAGTTACATCTGGCCCTTTGAGGACAGCCATTATGCTAATGTGGCCCTCGGTGAAAATGAGTTTGACACCCCTGAGTTAGGGTAAATCAATTAATTATTCGATATGATTTGTCTGGTCCGGCTCCCAAGCACAAATTGGTCCCAGTAGGTGCCCATTGGCCAGGTCTAGAGTGTCGCCATCAAGCCAGTGGAGTCACTGGGGTTCGGCTTGATTCCCCTCTCCCAGGGCGGTGGACCACTGACATTTCTGACAAGGAGTCGCCGACAGGGCACATGGATCCAGTCAGCTCAGAGCCCGGAGTGCCATGATGAAGTGAAGACACCCCGGTGTACCCCTAATAAGCTGCCTGGAGATGTGTGTTAATTTGAGCAAACAAAACTAACCCCCATGTCTTTATGATTTTCCTAAACTGAAACACAGATATATGTCAAGTTGGTTGCTACGACAAACAGCCTTGTTGCTATGGAAGGGTTATGAAACTATGTAATGTTCCGTAGTTCCCTTAGCGAAATAAACCAACCCCCAGGTTTTTATCATTTTTCTAAGCTGAGAAATTGGTTGCTATGGTAAACTGTCTGGTTGCTGTAGAGGGGTCAGTGACATAATAAACAGTTTCTATTATCACTATAAGTTCTAGAAATCAACCCCCATGTCTCTGTCATTTACCAAAGTTGAGAGAGTTCAGAAAATTTGGTTGCCAGGGTAAACAGTTTGGTTTCTAGGGAGCTGTCAGTGATGTCAAAAAAAATTAAGTTCATACTATGATTAACATAGTCGAATTCACATTAATCTATGATGATTCGTTGTCATTTTACATTATAAAGCCCTTATAAGTCAATTGTAAATATTTAACCCTTTCTAGAGCCTGGGGTTTTAATTCTTTGCACAGTGGTTGGAATGTTCTTGCACAGACTGGTAACCTCCACAAGGGTTGTCAATTTGGAGGTTGTATGAGCTTCACAAAGTTTGACCCCATGTTTAATCAATGGAAACTTTCCAGAATTCCTTTAGTGCTACCGATCTGAAAAACTATAGGAACCCGAGTCAGTTTTTAAGCCAACATAAAATATCACTGACCCTGTAGAGCAGTGGTTTCTGAACTATTTATTAAATGGTCCAAAGATTTTATTGCCTCAAGGTCAAGATCAATTAGAAAATTGGTTCAATTAATTTATTTTTTTTTGTAATTTATAATACAAAATAGTTATTTTTATAAATTTTTTGTAACATTTATCACTTGCATAATATTAACATTCAGATGTGCAAAACTAGTGCAAAATGATTGCCATTATGGAGCATTTGCTTATAAAATACTACTCACCATTTAGGATCGCGTGATGCCCACATCCACATCAATGATCTTGTTAACCCTCGTCCTTACGAGCAGGTCCAATCCTTCAGCTGGACCTGTATGCATCCAAGCAGGACAGCTAGCCTGTATGCTCATACACATCACTCACACTCACAAACACAAGGTAGGCCCAGATAACAAACCCTGGGATAAAGAACTAGTTTTTTCCAGTTGTCACTTGCACATCAAAATTCTAATTTGTACAGTATAAACATACAAAAAATTATGTTTTGATTATTATTTTCACTTCTGGATCTTTGTTGTCCTCACCTCTAAGTTTTAGAGCACTAATGTCCTCAAAACACAGTGTTTTGTCTCATAGTGCCTTGAAATTTCCCCGGTCTTCACAAGGCCACAATTTCTGAGCAAATCAGACATAGGCTCAGGTAAAAATTATTTAACAGTTTCCTTTAAATATTTTTATTTCTTTCATTTTTAAATCTTTAAATACAGATTTTATTGGCAACATTTATTCTGATATTAACATTCTTGTTTGTACCGTTCACTAGAACCCATTTGTAGTTGGCTAGGTTTAAAAAAATAAGGGAGACATATTCGTATTCCCATATTAGGGTTCTGTCATCCCTAGACAAGACAAAGAGTACAGAACAAAGAGAGAAAATAGCAACCTATTCTAGTTCTATCTGGATATGTTTACACTGTTTAGGATTTTATTTAAGGGAACCAAGAATCTGAAGTACATTGAATTTCAACATCAAAAGCCATAAATCAAAAGGAGAAAGCATGTGTCCTTTTTGAGAGAGAGAGAGAGAGAGAGAGAGAGAGAGAGAGAGAGAGAGAGAGAGAGAGCAATCTTCTTTGTGAATCTGGACGATGGTGGAATATTCCTCAACAAATACACACAAAAAAATAGCATGAAGGCTATAATTTCTTGCCTTCACTCTTCACCTTTCTGCTCAGCTTCACTGAAACAAGACTCCCAGGGAGATGGGGAAAATTGGCAAGATACATATCGCTCTCAGACTCACTTGCTCAAATACAGGGGTGCTTCTGGAACAATCGCCACTTTTACAGGAACATTTGTGTGAACATTTTCTCTCTCCTCCTTGAGGTAAAAGCAGCATATGCTTATAATAAAATGTATATTTTCTATTTCCATCATTATACATTAAAATACCCAGTTTGTAATTTCATTGTTTTAAACATTTTATTTGTTTTTAACAGTTTGAATTCATTTTCCATCTAGATTTAAATTTTGCAAAATTGACTTTTCTGACATTCCTAGCATCGTTTAATATTGTTTCCTCATCAAAAGCTTGCCTCAAGTTCCATTCAGAATCTCTCATTCTTGTTTTCCTAATCCTCTTTTCCTTTTTTGTGAGCTGAAAACAGCTCAATGTTCCCAGCATCACCGCCCACTGACCAATCAGACGAATCGCAGATCTTGGGATTGAAACTAATAAATACAAGCCCAGTATCGCAGACACCAATACTATAGTTTTTTTTTAAGAATTCAAACATTTTAGCAATTTAATGTTACTCACAATTTGTCACAATGAACACAGGATGTATCAAAAATCCACATTATCAGAAATTATTTACATGAAAACTAAAATATATTGTAACCAATTAAGTTTAAAAAAAAGGTACATCTATTCGCTTAAAATACCTTAGAGATACCTGTGTAAATAAAAAAAGGGACAGGGCTTATAAATAACAAATCAGATAGTAACAGTGTTAAACCCTCCTAACTTTCAGAGTATTCAAGTGTAAGACCCCTTTTATCCTTAACCCTTTAAGACCTACAGGAGTGCCGGTGATCCCATTTGCATGTCAATTTTTAGAAGCTGGTAAAACTGGAACCATATAAGATAGAGCAACTTTTCTTTTTGCATCATAAACAGAAGGATTTAGACTTACATATGAATCATGAAACAAGCGTCATAGAGCTGTTTTTTCCACTAACTTCAAAAGTTTACACAATGGAAACGTTATAGTCCACACTGCGGGTGTTAACAGCAGTTCCGATGAAGAATATTTCCTCATCACATTGTAAAAGTGATAAGTGATAAATTCTTGGAATATTACCCACGAATCACGATTTGACGCCATCTTCCCGGGACTTTTACCGCTGGGAAAACCTTTGGCTCGGACTTGCTCAATAGGTATCAGTATCTCTCTTTAACATCCCATAACATCCCTTTTGCCATCTTTGAGGGGCATCAGGCTCAAAAAAAAAACACACAGGGCTGAAAAAAGTCAGAGGAAAGTGAGCTCCCTTCATGTGTGAGGCATTTGAAGTGCCTCTGTGTTATTGTGGGCAGGAAGTTCAGTGCAGTACAATACTGTTGTACTGTAAATAGTTTGTGTAGAAACTAGTTTTGGATTTTACATTATTGTATATTTATAAATATATTTATATATATATATATATATATAGATATTTATGCCAGATACACATGTTGTGTTCTCCTGTTCTGAATCTTCACCACAGTGAAATTTTCATTTTTGTTATGCATTGCACTGTATATTAATTAGAATTGTCTAATAATAGCTATCTATGATCTAGACCAGGGGTGCTCATTACGTCGATCGCGATTGACCGGATGATCTCGGAGGTGCTACCGGTCGATCGCGGCGTGAAATTGAAACAATATCAGCCGATCATCCATCCCGTCACAGTTCAGCAAAGTTAGCTGCAGATTCACGGATTCGGTTTTCTCTCATCAATAGCTCGAGTCATCTAAGAACATTTAACTATGTTCTTAGTAAACAAATAATACCTGTTTTTAATCTGTGTTATGTAGCGGACAAACTACAAAAATTTTTTTTATCAAAACAGGTTTCCCTCGGCATTCGCAGAAACACATTACCGTCTATGAGCAACCCGCTGACATGGAATCGCTCAGGGACCGTCTGCAAATTACCAGATCCAAAATATGTTTTACCCAGAATATGCTTCATAACTTCATTCTAAATTGTTCTATTACAACCAAAATCAAGCAACACGCCACTCCTCTCCTGAATATTGTACTGCACGACTCAGTTTCAATAAATATTTAAATATTTTTATTAGAGCATCATTTTTATTCTTGATTATTTGGATCAAAGCTCAATTGCTCCCATAAAAATCACTTTATTACCACCAAATTCAGGTCACACACAACTGTTCTAATGATTCAATTCAGTGCAAGTCATCAAATTAAACTCACGTTATTACAAAAATGTAAATAATTAATTATTATGTGTGTTTTGTCAATTCTCAATAAAGTTGAAAATAATTGTTTGTTGATTGATGTTTTACATTTTTGTTGCGGGTAGATCACTTTGACTTGGTCATTTTAAAAGTAGCTCACAAGCTGAAAAAGTGTGAGCACCCCTGGTCTAAAGTATCTAAGAAACATTTTAAAATGTGAAATTTGATTGCCCAGTTGCAAATTGTTTATTTTGATGTTCATGGTATGTTTTATGCAAAATGTGCACGTTTTTAGTTTTTTATCTTAATTTATATCTCAAAAACTAAACAATGAATTCACTCAGAATAAATGTACTGTGGTTCAAAAGCACTTTTTTACATTTACAATTTTCAGGAATAAAGCTATGATGTGTTTACCTACAGCAGGTAAAAATGTAAAATATGCTCTGGCGGATTTGATTCTATGGTAGGTCATAAAGGGTTAAAATGCACCAAAAGCCTTAAACCCTGAAAGTTCTGAAACTTTCACAGGAACCATGTTCCAAACAATGATTGAGACCGAGACATTGTGCAAAGTGTGAAACAAATTCTGACCCAGAACATTTTCTCTCCCTTTGACCTTTCTGAGACAGCACCCTCAGGGGGCTCTAGGACCTCCTCAATGACATGTTAAGCACTGATCATAACTCAGTCACTTTCAAAAAATCGATAGGGTTGGGTGCTGGTGTAGTGAAAACACATGATTGGCTGAAGGTTTATACAGTCAATGGCTGTCACTCCAGATCTCATTAACTGCTCTAACATTCACAACAGCTACTACTCGGACTCACCTGTCTCACATGATCTTTGACTGACTGCTTGAATCCTGCTCCTCACTCCATCTTGTGCTATTTCCATCATCTGGAAACTGCTCCTGGTTCTGTCTCCTTTATTCCTGTGGAAATAATTCTCCTAGTTCCCTACATCATCTCTTGGCATCATCTGGCCCGGTCAATGTTGGGATGCAAGGACCTTCTCTGACCAACATTAACGCTCTAAATTCTTAAATCCAATCCATTGAAACTTATTGCCAACAATCTGACCTCTTTATTGCATAGCATTTCTGCTAGCTGCACAGCTTCCAGTGGGTCTCTGAATGAATGTTTGTCTTAAATCTATGTGCTACCATGTCAGATCTAATCTGAACACTGCCTGGTTGCATGTTTGGCCGTACTTGCATCATCTGTGAGATCTGTGTGTGTTGTGATACGATTACTTTGTGCAGTGTAAGTTGCGAATGAAATGTCCATCACCATTACACAGTGAACTGTTGGGGCACTTACCATGCAGCACACACTCATAAAATATTTTTTTATTTTAGTTTTTGTTTCCAAATACTAATAGCGAGTACACAAGTCAATAAAAGGCAGAGAAGAGGCAAGACTCTGGCTGGCGGGCTGCAGAGAAGGGAGATTTATTATTATTATTATTGCAGAGGTGGAAAGAGTAATAAAATATGCTGCTCAAGTAAAAGTACTGTTACTTCAATTAAATTTTACTCAAGTAGAAGTAAAAGTACTGACCAAAAAATCTAATCAAGTAAAAGTAAAAAGTAACTCTCAAAAGTCATAAAAATGACTTTTAGTCATTTTTATTTCAGTAGCATAAACGACTTGAGTCTACTGCAAGTTATCCACTTTTACAGCAAAAAAAAAATCTATTACAATTTGTCATTTAACTTACGATAATGAGAGAAATCGCATATGCAGAGTCAGCTCACGCGTTGAACTCAGTGATGAATAAAAACGCTTTGATTGGACACCGCTTCTCAACAAAAGTGTTTGATTGGTTATACTGTAATGCCCAATTCTAACACGACATCTGCTACAGATCAATTCTAACTCTTTTCATAGACTTGAGTAAATCGTGACACTGGTAATAGCTCAACGGTAATTGTGCATTGACAACTTTGTTCTAAGTTCCTGTTAATTTCTAACCCTAGTGCTAACCAACATTAGCAATGTCACGCGCTGATGCAACACAACAGAACAATAATTACGTAAAAAAAAAAAGAAGTATTTAACTTACCTCAACATGATCGCGCAGGTTTGATGTTGAGCTTTTGTAAGCTGCCAATTCAGTCGTCTTGGGCAAACAAAGTTTACACCGTATAATAAAGCTGTTGCCTTAAATTCACAAGTGTTCTTGTAAATATGGTCATGTATTGTTTGTTTCTGAAGAATTCAAATTCAGCAGCATTTCACTTTTATCTGGGTTTACATCATGTGTGTCTGTCTTGTCCGTCTCCATCTTTCTTGATTTAGCGCACTCACTGCGTTTGTTCTCCCGCGCATCAAGCTGTAGCTTCCGGCGCAGGCTCCCCTCCTTCCCTCCACGCACAATTATTATTTTTTTAATTTACTTTTTTTTTACTCAGTAACGGATAGGATTTAAAGTGTCGTTAAGTACAATACTTACATCAAAACGTACTTAAGTAAAAGTAAAATTACAAAATGTAAAAGTTACTTTAAAATGTAGAAATACATAAAAAACCTACTCAATTACAGTAACGCGAGTAATTGTAATTCGTTACTTTCCACCTCTGTATTATTGTTAGCAGCAGAACAAACTCATATACAGAGCAGCATTGTTACAGGAAGTCCAGATTTGAAAATAAATTGGATAAACAAGCATTCAACAAGATGTTTCTAATATTTAAGTTGTAATTACAGAATCAGAAGTAGCTTTATTGCCATGTGTGTGTGTGCGCACACACAAGGAATTCCTTTTGATACAAAGGAGCCGTCAGTGCAAACAACAATGTACAATACAAACATACAATAATAAAGTGCAAACAACAGTAAGAGTCTATAAAGTGTGGTGTGCTTTACTGCAAACTGCAGGGAGTTGAAATGCGAGAGTCCAGAAGCGGGAGAAAGAGCTAAGAGTTCAGCAGATGGATAGCTTGAGGAAAGAAGCTCTGTTTGTGCCGTACAGTCCTGGTGTTGGTGGCTCTGAAGTGGCGGCCAGAGGGCAAGAGCTCAAAAAGGTGGTGTCCGGGGTGAGTGGGGTCCAGAGTGATTTTGTTAGCCCTCTTTCTCACTCTGGAGGTGTACAGGTCTTGGAGGGAGGGCAGGGGAGAACCGATGATCTTCTCAGCCGTGTGAATAGTCCTTTGAAGTCTATGGACGTCTGCTTTAGAGGCGGAGCAAAACCAGACAATGATGGAGGAGCAGAGAACAGACTGGATGACTGCAGAGTAAAATTGGGTCAGCAGTGACTGTGGAAGATTGAACTTCTTCAGCTGTTGCAGGAAGTACAGTCTTTGCTGGGCCTTCTTCACAATGCAGTCGATGTGTGTTCCCCACTTCAGGTCCAGGTCCAGGTCTTCAGGTTACAACTTGTTCTCATAAGTTTACATACATTATGAATTAGATTCACCCAACTTTCCAAACTTTCTAAATGACCCTGATCATCAGTTTACACACCATAACATTTTGGGCTAGTGGAAAGTGAGGGATGCTATTGAAACGAAACATATTGCCAGAAAAATTGCACGGGATGCAAAGAAAAACCCACAGATATCTTCAGCTGAATTACAGGGCTCTCTGCAAAAATGAGACGTGATACTTGAAGAAAAATAGGATGGTGGAGTTGCAAGAAGAAAGCCAAAACTATGCAAATGCCACAAAGTAACTACTTACAATATATCAAACAGCCCAGAGACAAGCCTCCAAAAGCTTTGGAGCCAAGTCAATTGGAGCGATGAGACCAAAATTGAACTTTTTTGTTTGGTGAAGAGTCAACAAGGCCTTTGAAATGGAACACCATCCCCACATCCCCACACGGAAGCTGGTCACTGATGCTTTGGGGATGTATGAGCTCCAAAGGTAGAGGAACTTGGTCAAAATTGATGTAAAGATGAGTGCAGCATGTTTTCAAACGATATTGGAGGATGTTTATTATCAGTCCAGAAACTTGGGACATTACTGGACATTCCAACACGACAGCGGTCTAAAACACAAGGCCAAATCCACTTATTATTGGTTCCACCAGTTTGCATGTTCTCCTCGTGCTTGAGTGGGTTTCCTCCGCAGGGCTCTAGACTAACTTTTTGCACTGGTGCGCCTAAATTTTTTTCTTAGGTGCACCAGCACAAAAGTTAGGTGCACCCAAATTTTCAACCGCATCACATTTAACACCGCATTTTCACAAGTTCACTTTTTTTAGTTATCTATTCATTTATTTTTTTTAAAATCACTGTCCATAGACAATATTGACTTGTAAATGATTAACTAACAACCTGGTCAATATAAAGTTCTTTATTTGAAGCACAATTCCACAAGAAAGGTAACTAAAACTTACTGAAAAAGTGTTTAAAGTGCTTTACTGAGCTGAAATTTAAACTTTAAACTGATTTTGGTCCCTAAGAGCAGCAAATACAAATAAAAACGACAATACCATTTACTACCTAGATCAAGAGTTTATAATGCAGCCTATTTATTTATTTTTTCATTTTTAAGTATCAGAATATTATGGTTAATGCAGTAACGAGACGGTAGGCATATTATTGACATAGGCTCCATGACATGACATGGCTTACCTTGGGCATGAGCATGCTCGACCTCAATGTGTTCAATTATATTCATCGGTCTTCCTTTCCGCAAGATACAACCGTACACAATGATGCATTCCTTTGTGGCGATATATGTGTCTCCGTCGATCAGGAATGCCATGTACGCACTGTTCGCAATTTGCACAGACGTCTTTTTTTCAATGTATCTGCGATGACTTCTATAAATTGGGTGCGCGCGACATCATTGCTGTACGTCGGGTTAACGTTCAAGCCATTTTTCTTCATAAGAATTATTTCGGACTTGAATTTAGTGAAGGGTAGTTCTTCTATTGCAATATTGTAGGCAACGTTAAACTTAATTATCATCTCGGCCTCGTCTGATCTGTTTGCAGCTGCATAGGAGTTTCGGTTTTTTTTCCCACTCGAACGACGGGTCGCACCGGTGCAACCTTTGATTTTTTTTTAGTCGCACCATTGAGAAATTAGGTCGCATTTGCGACCAAATTGGTCGCACTGTAGAGCCCTGCTCCGGGTACTTTGGTTTCCCTACAATCATCTATATTGAATAATCTAAATTCCCCTTAAGTGTGAATGCCAGATTGAATGTTGCCCTGCAATGGACTGGAGACCTGTCCAGGGTGTACCCCCGCTTCTCACCCAATGTGTGCTGAAGATAGGCACCCGTGACCCCAAAAGGGAATAAGCGGGTTGGAAAATGAATGAAATACTTTAACACCAATAAAGAAAAGCCTGACTAAAGAGATGGGTTTTTAATTGGTTTAAAGAAATCGTAAAGAGGAGCACTTTCAAATCCAGTCTTGAAGCTTACTTTACATTATTAGAGCCATAGAACAAAAGGCCCTCCCGCCCCTTGCCATTTTGAGAAGGTGAGGGCTCTCCATCAAAAGTTTAGACGAGGACCAGAAAGTCTGGGGTGTTGACCTAACCTTTATAAAATTATAAAACTGCAACCGAGTTAATCGCATACATTTTTTTAAGGCTTTAAATATATTTAAGTAATCGCATGCGCTAACATGCTAATTTTGAAAACACAACTTTACAAGACTACTATGTAGAATCAGAATCAGACTGAGCTTTTTTTGCCAGGTGCGTGTGAACACACTCAAGGAATTTTTTTATGATACTGGGGAGTACTCCAACGCAACAACAAAATATCATCAAGGCGACGATATAACACAAACTAAAACACATGTTAGATGGTAAGATGTTTACATTTATGTGCAAATGGCAAAACAAATAGACAGTTAGTATGCTTAGTTTGATCCAGTGTGTAAGAGCAGAAAGATGAATTGTGCAGTAATGATGAGGATGAGGGTGAAGATGGCGTTTATTGCAGAGCAGATGAGATTTACAGCTCCTCTGATTGCACACAGTACTAGATCCTGTTGCCTGTATAAAATGCATATGTTTGCCATAAACACACACAATGCAGTGAATCCGCATTAGGTGAACTACTACTGTACTTTAAAATCAGCTGCAAACCATAAGTGCATTTTCTGCTATTTTAAACATATGGGAAAACACTGGGTAACAATCTGGCCCAAATCTAAGCAAAAATAAAAGGTTGGGTTTTTTTTGAGTACAGTCCATACTTATGTTATCTGGATCATATTATTAATTTCCAGTCATTTAAGGTTTCATTATTAGGCGCTAATTTGACTCCAAAGCTATTTGCTGGATGCCATTAAGAAAGAAATGCAATAAAAAAAGATTGCTAGGTTATGGATAGTGGATCTGATTTATTCCCTGTAGATCTACATGGTTTCCAGTGCACTACATGTTCACACTACACTAACTGCTCCGCTCGGCTCTGATCCACCCACTCAGGAGCTTATAGAAATGTTTGGGCTGCTCAGCGTCGAAAAAAAAAACCACCCGCCTGCTTTCTCCAAACACCTCTTCCTTTAAAGAGCTTTTCCCTCGTTTAGAGGAAACTGGAGATCAGAAGGATTTGTGCATGTTTCACAAGTGACCAGAAACGACATAAAAAAAGGAAAGGGATTGGTTTTGTAAAAAACATTGAGGAAACGAAGCATTAGATCCCCTGCTGGTTTTGAATGTTTGCCCACAGAAAAAGCTATAATCAGGCCATAAGCTCAGTCTGAGTGAGAGACAGAACAGAATGTTGGTCACATACCCTGGCACATTTTCTGACAACTGTGTCATAATGACAATAGAATCTTTCCAAATGCTCCTGATCAAAAGATCAATAGTTTCTGGCTCGTGAAAGACCCTTGCCTATTTCATCTAGCCATGCTTGATTTTTCTGAATTCTGAACGATGTGGAAAGCAAATGAGCGATCTACAGGGAAAGGTAGTTGACCTGCACAAAACAGGAAAGGGATATAAAAGATATCCAAGGAACTGCGAATGGGAATCGGTAGCGTTCAAACTCTGCTTATTAAGTGGAAAGTGAGGGATTTTGTCAAAACCAACAACAATTTCTGCTACAACCGCCAGAAAAATTGTAAGGGATTCAAGGAAAGACACACATTTGTTTAAAGAGCTCAAGGAGCACAATAAGGAGACACTGGAAGAAAAATTTGTTGCTTTATTATTAAAAAAATGTTGTTGACACATGGTTGTAATGAACACAGAAGGTTTACATTTATTTACAGTGTAATGTAGACAAATGATGCATTTTAGCGTGCTTTCACGCCTGACTTGTTTAGTTAGATTCATTCAAATTAGAGTTCATTTTCCCTTTTAGTTCGTTCCGTTTGGGCAGGTGAGAAAGCAACAACCAAACTTTTGACCGGACAAAAGCGCCTTCTCGACGAGGTGGTCTTGGGCCGGTTACAAGGGAACTCTAGAGTAGTTTTTATGTGGTAAGAAAATGATTGAGCTCTGGTCCAAACATAAATGACACAACAAACAAATGCTTTTTGAACGAATACAGCCACCGTACTCACTTGCGCCTGGCATTATGGGGTGCCATTTGTCTGTTTACATGGTCGAGTTGTCATGGTACCCCGAGGTAGGTACCCTGAGCATCATTTTCCATGGTGCTTCATAACCTATTAATAAAAATAATAAAGTAAAAGATTCCAGGGGTCAAAATTAAGCAGCAAAGTCTGTCCGTTTTGATCATGTTGTCTCAGTCTTCAGGTGTTGTTTACTTCTATGTCATACATGTAGCTTTGTTTTCAGCTGTTGCGGATCAAAGAGAGTGTGGTGGAAATGTCGACTAAATCTGCAGACGATTACAACACTGTATCAGCTGTTCCTCTTGGTCCGGATCAAATTAAATGAATTTCACAGAGGTGTGAATGCACCTTTAGTTACCTAACCTCATAGTCCTATTGCTCCATGCTTCTTCTTGTGTCTTGTGTCAGAGGGGTTTTCTACCTGAATAAAGCCATTACTATATAAATTCCACAAAGTTGCCTGTTTACAATAAGTCAAACAGTTTAGAGACAAGCCTCCAAACTTCTGGAGCAAAGTTGGAGTGATGATAATACCATAAACAACACTTTGGAATCAACAAGGCCTATGATAAATGGAACACCATCCCAGTGAAACAGTGAAACAAAGAGGTCGGTGAACTATATTTTGGGGATGTTTGAGCTCCAAAAACATAGGAAACTTTGCTAAAATTTAATGGGAAGATGAACGCAACATGTTTTCAAAGGATATTGGGGGAAAATATTTCCTTGTCAGCCCTGCGGAGCTGGGGGTTTGATGTTACTGGACATCCCAACACAACAACATTGCAAAACACAAGGCCAACTCCATTTATCATTGGTTCCACCAGAACACAGAGAAGGTTGCGGAATGGCCACCTCAGTCCCTGATCTCAACATTGAACTGAAATGGGCTGCTTCCAATGGTGTAAAGTAACTAATTTCCAGTGGCGGTGGTGCTCCGTCTGAATCAATACAACCATCAATAACTATTTTATGGCTATAAAACTTCTACTGCAGGTACAGCTGCGACACACATAAAAAAGCATAAAAAATAACCAGATAAAATGGCAACATTATTTTGAATTATTGCAACATTTTACTCACCAAAAATCCTGATTATTTGTGCACAAAATCCATCTGTTTTCTTTTTTCAAGTAGATTTCAATTACTCTGTTGTTCAGATTATCCGATTCTTTCCTTTTCCCGGTTGTACAAATCCTTTTTCCGGTTGTGACAGGCTAGCTAGTGTTCAGAGTTATCGGACCTTGCGTAACAATGTCCAGCTTTTCTTGAAAAGTCTGTCTTGAAAATGGCTTTGACAGTAAATCTGTAACCAAATCCAATTCTTCTTCTCCTTCAGCCATTGACAAAATCAATATTAAATCAATCCAGCAATATCTTTGTGCAGCTCGCTACAGATGACGTTTGCTAGCTCTGGTTAATTATACGTGTCAGCATGAATATACTAACATTTCCGTACGCCTGCCAAACTCAAAATCTGATTGGTAGAAGCAACAGTTTGATCCACATTTATTTTATGCTGCAGGGCCCGTAGAACAGATTGTGAAGGCCCCATTTCTTAAACCAATCACATGCTTTCTTTGATCCTGACAACAAATAGTGGCTGAAATGTGATTGGTTAAATACTTGAATATGAAAATATACGTCTCGAAGCAGCGCAACCAGGGGGTTAGCAAGAAAAGGAAGCGGAAAGATCAAATAAATAAATCTGGAATTATTTAATATGTATTCATGGACAAAATATAATAAACATCAGTCTGTGATTCAGATATTTTTAGGCCTTACAGGCCCTGACGGCCCACCACTGCTAATTATAAATACTCAAATAACTATGAGTAGTTTTTCTCAGAAAGTGTAATTTTGTGTGGAAATTTTTAAAATTGTATACTTGAGTACATTTCTAGTTCTCTATCTGTACTTTTACTGCACTACTTTTCTTCACCCTGCCTTACTTTTTTCTACAGGGATTGGGGATTTTTTCTACTTTTTTTCTACAGTGATTGGCACCTATCTTGTCCAATCAAACTGCATATAAAGAAACGATTTATCAAAAACGAGATCTAGCGAATGTAACCAATACAATACCATCACATAAATGCAATCAGTAGAAAAGGCATTTATTTTGCAATAACAACTCGTTAATTTTATTTTATTGTTACAATAACCAGAAAATAGTTTAATGTTTAATTATGAAACAGTTATACTCTCTCATTCTCTTTTTTCTCTCTTTCTACTGTTTTGTGCTTTCTATATCACTCTTTCTCTCTATCTCGCTCTTGCTCCTCTCTTTTTTCCCTCTCTCTTTCTTTTTTCCTTTTCTTTGCTTTCTGTTTTTTTCTCTCACTCTTTCTTTTTCTTTCACTCTCTCTATTTCATTCTCCTGTATTTATATCTTTTGTGCTCTCACTCTTTCGATTTCCCTCTCTTTTAACCCCAGCTCACTATAATTCTTGCTATCTATCTGTCTCTACTCTTCAATGCTCTCCTTTTTACCCTTCTCTTTTTTCTATCTCTTTTCCTTTCTCTCCCTCTTTCACTTTCTGTTTTTTTCTTCTCTTTCTCCCTCTCTCTCTCTCTGTTTACCTCTTCTCTATTTCTATCTCTAGAAACTGGCTCTGAGCACAACTGTAACACATATTTTTTTCAAGATGGTAATTGATTTTATGTTGAAGGATTGATTATTGGAATGTGTTTGAGAGGAAAATTTGACTTCAACTACTTTCAATTCACCAAAGAAATGAATTGCACGTATGCAGTGTGAATTTAGCCATACCCACCCACTTACCTGAGGGTGTAAGCACCAGTTGGGGATACAGACACACTTTCTGTGATGCTAAAGAGCTGAAGACCTACATGGCCCTATAGCTACAGGATCTTTTGTTGGTTGTCCTCTGTCTTCTTCAGAGAATTATGGGGTACATTAGAAACAAGATGTCCCCAATCTTTTGAATGACTTTACGTACGAACCCGAATGTAACACGGGGTGTAAAACCTGATTTACAAATGCTTACCTTTTTAATACCAACTTTTGCGGAACAATCTCAATTTCGATTGTAGTATTTCACCCATTTCGTGATATTGTTTTCTTTTTTCAGGTTGTACTGCTGGCATTAAGAGAGTGAGAAGCACCAAACGGCTGACTTTGGGAGCCGAAGCTGTGATGGATTATGACGTTATCAAGAGAGCGCCGGTGTCTCTTGTTCGCCCACTAAACCTGTGCCCTCTCTCACCTATCAAGTTTCCGCTTCTGATTGCACCTCGAGCAGGTATGAGGAGATTATTATATTGTTTCAATATTATTATGGAAACGAGCACTACTGAGGTCCAGGAGGATTACTTTCAAGCTAATGTGGAAGTAACTGACCGAACTGAGATAGCTCACTGTAAAATCTAAATGTTTCATTTATTTTCCTTCAAATCATAAATTTGTGGGAGGAAATGACAGTGTGTGTGGGAAGAATTGCAGGACCATCGTATATGAAAGTGACAGTCAAGATTATTGGGTGGATCCTAAAAGTTACGACATTGCATACTATATTGAGAACGGTTTGTTTGTGGTGATAAAAAACCGGGATTGATTTTTATCATAAAAGAGAGGTTCTGTACCAACACTGATGATCCTGCGTTTGTCCAAGCAGCTTAACCTTAAGAAGTTTCTGCATGCACCGAGGCAAGTGCCAATCAAAGCAGCTGTTGTGAATTACTTATTGGTTAATTTCAAACATAATATGTAGGTTTCAAAAATGTTATTCGTTTTTAAATTTTTGCTTTCAAAAAAACATTACAGGAATCATGATACCGTTTACAAGGTTATTCAAATTAAAATGTGATAAAATGTGCGATTGTCTTTCAGTTTCATTGTACAGACCCCAAATCAGTGCCATCTAGTGATGAAAAGAAGGGATAGCCCTTGGAAAATACAAGACCTGTAAGGCGGCCTGTGTTTTTCAAATTTCTAGCATTAAAAGTTCTTGGAACAGCTTATAAGGTTTTGGAGAGGTTATTTTATTTTAATTTTTTGTACAATTTTCACATTGTTTTGATCTTGTCTTGCTATTTGGGGGGATTTATGAATTTTAATTTTTTGTCATAAAAAATAAAGACTGTTCAGAATTTTTTAGATTTATGTTAGATATATATGACAAAAATATTTTTTGTAAAAAAAGCAAAAGTAAACTGTATTTTTTTTGTACAATTTCAGGTTTGTTGTGGAATTATTGTGTAATGTAGTGAAAAAAAGATTTATAAAAAAAGATTTAAACAGTAAATTGTAAAGGAACACTCGAAAAAAGGCCTTTTCTGACGGCACAGGTTTAAACCAACCTGTTTTGTGTTGAAATGTATGACCCACTTGGTGAATCTTGGATTTATAATGAGGGCCTGGTTTCTCCCAATGCTTTCTGATGTTCTAATTGGCCAATATAAATTGCAAATTCATCTGTTATGCATAAATCTTGGGTTGTTTTTTATCTCACTTTAAAGGGATACAGTAGCACACATAAAAAGAACATTATGTCAATGATTTATCATCTTTAAATTGGTCCGTATATAAAAAAAAACTTGAATTAATTTTTTTTTCGTTCCCTGTGAAACTTATTTCGTTACCACTGAAACGATTGTCTCTCAGAAAGCATTGGTGGTTAAGTGGCAGACTATCCATCTTCCACTTAGCAGACATGCAGTTTTCCATTTTAAGGTTACAGTATTTTCTGGGTTAAGAGCAATCTTTCAAAATGTGACAATAAACTCAGACCCTGGTATCTCCTGGAAATTGCTGGAGTCTCAATAACTTGTTTCTAATTTAAAACCGACTGTTTTGGGAAAATAGACAAATGCCATTTTGCGGATAAATTTATGCCAAAACTGTTTCTATCCAACGAGCCCAATAGAACAAAATCGTCACTTCCTGATAAACTGGTGCCAAATGTCAAAAGAATGGAAGTTGCTGCGATAGGAGGACTTTTTCGGTATATAATAACTTACTTAAACAAGTAGATGAAACACAGACTGCTCTATGGGAACGTAGCCTTTCGAGATCGTTCTGGGAGGTGATCATCCCAAACCACTTTGATGACAAACTTTGACTTTAGGAGTGTTAGAATGACCAAAACAATATTTCAGAAATTGTTTTGTTGGGTAGTTCATTAATTTTGCCGCATCTCACACTATTCAGGCAGAAAAATGCACTGACCATTGGTTTGCATTGGTAAATGCTTTCCCATCAAAGTTTATGCACATTTTTTTATTGAATAAAACTTTCTCCAACTCTGCATTTCTTTATGCACATTTTCTAAATTTATGCGCATCTTGGCATTTCCAACCCGGGTTATTTTATATAATATTCCAAACATAAAATAAAAAAGCTGGATGGAAACACAACTTCTGATCGCATCATGTTTCATATTGGGAATCAACAGTATTAGATTGTGTTCTGATTCTTTTAACTCTTGAACAAAATGAGGGAGAATTGTGAACTGAGAATTTGGTTGTTCGCTGTCCCTCACTCAGTTTTAAGGTTTAGGGTTGCTACACAACTGTTTCTGACTGGGCTTCAACCTGTGTGCAACACAGATGACAATTAGCTGCTGTTTAGTATGTTTTCAGTGGTTGCCTGTTAAGAAATTCAGTTAAATATATCATGTTTGAGAAGTGAAAAAAAAGTTGGATTTATGGAAAGTGTGCAGGAAATAAAACATTTTTCATAAAAAGTCTTTAAACACTTTCTATAACTTTCAATTATAGTCTGGACTCAGACAAAAGGACCAATCTCCTTCACAAAAAATGTCCGGTTCAGTTTGAGCAGAGTTTAGGATCGTTGTCTTGTTGAAAGAACCAGCCCCAGCACAACCTGGATATTGTTCTCCAGAATCTGCTGATAGTGAGTGGAATGAGACCCTCAACTTTAATAAGATTCCCAGTCCCTGCACAGGCCACAAGGATGGAACGACCACCAAATTTTACTGTAGATAGCAAGTGTTTTACTTGAAATGCTGTGTTGTTTTTACGCCATGCATAATGCCCCTTGTTTTGCCCAAATACCTCTATTTTAGTTCCATCAGTACACAGCTCCTTAAATTGTTTGTCCAAATGTGTTTTAGCAGACCTCAAGTGACACCATTTGTGTGCAGAGGAAATCCCTTTTCCACTTTACTCATCTATACAGCATCCTTTATGTATCTGAATAGTAGAACGATGCACAGTGACCCCATCTGCAGCATCAGGATGATGTAGGTCTTTGTAGCCGGTCTGTGGGTTGACTGTGACTGTTCTCACCATCCACCATCTCTGATTAACTGAAATTTCTTGGGCCAATTCCTCACAGTTGAAACTGAGAGCTTAAATTTCTGGGAAAGCTTTCTGTTTTCTTCCACTAAACCATGATGTTCAACAATTACTGTTTTCAGCTCACCTGGGAGGTTTTTTTTGTCAATCTTTAAAAAAGATTCAAGCAAACACTTCCTTTCCCATGATTGTTTTCACCTGTGTATAGAGGTCAAGGACTACTGAGTTTACCAAACCAATTTTTGGAGTCTAATAATTAGTGCTAAAGGTATTGAGAAGGATGCCCATAAATCATATATATTTATTTAACTTCTCTTCCCAAACCTCTGCATACCACCTGACAAAAACCGTGCAAAATCCCTGATTTGTGGTAGTTTACCTATGACAATTGATGCTGGTAGAAAGCAAAATGTGTAGACACCAAGTATTATTTGATACTACAGTGGTACCCTGAGATATGAATGCTTCGAGCTATGAAATGTTTGAGATACGAAAGATCTCGCAGGAAATATTTTGCTTCAAGATACGAAAAAAAATTCCAAGATACGAAAAACACCAACAGTTCTGCTTTATTATCCGATTGTTAAATATGATGTCGCACTGAGATCCTGGCGCTCCATTCTCTCATTGCATACAGCGCTAAAGGGGGCTTATACACTTTAAAACACTTTAAATCAGTTTTAAATCTAGCGAAAGATTATGTATAGATTACCAATAATGTACTATAACAAATGTTAGAGTCAAGGCGTCATAAAAGAAATAACATTTATAACGTGAAAAGTGCTGTTCTGTAGCGCAACTTAGAGAAACCATGTGACTCGCTCTCAGAATCGTCTCTCCATCCCTTTTCACACGCTCCGTACTGTCTGCGCTCGTGCTTGAAACCGTGTTGCTGTTAGTAATTCTTGAAATATCTTGAGAAAGTTAACTTTCATATGTGGTGCTGTAATGTTTTCTGCATCCGTTCCACCTCCTCCGACACATCGCTTCACTCAAGGTAAGGTTTCACATTTCTGTACATATTACGTATTTTGCTTGTGTTTTATTATCATTTATTACATTAACAATGTGTAGATTTAAGGATTGAAGAAAAGTTACTTGATTTTTCCCTGGTTTTCCATTTTTTTTCATCTACTTCTACTGTTTCTGAGAGCCGTTGCGCGGATTAGGTGTTTCGAAATACGAACTGTTTGAGATACGAAAACCACCCTGGAACGGATTAATTTCATATCTCAGGGTACCACTTTTATTTTCGTTTGAATATTTGCAAAAAAAATATAATTATTTGTATTATTTTGTGTCATCACTTTTTTTGTGTCTCACCCTTTTCTTAAACTTTTACTCAGTTCTCTTTCTCATAAGTTCATATTTTTCTAATGTATACAACCTTCCACCATCCCAGTTTGTTTCACTCGCTCTCAACAGTCCTCATCAATATGCAAATCTTGGACACTGCTTGTCATGAGTATGCCAGTCAGAGAACAGAGCTTGAGATCTTTTCCAAAGGTTTTGTTACTCCCTTCTCAGACTGAATGTGCAGAGAAACCCAGAAGAAAATGTCAAAGAATGTTTTTGATGTAAAAATTGTGGTACACATACAGCTGAATCCCCAAAAGCAGTACGTTTCAAAATCCAGTTCATGACCCCTTGTCTTGATTAAATACAAGTTTACCTTAAAGTGCCACTAACCCTCACTGACTTTACAAGGTTTCTCTAATCTGAAGCTTTTTAAAAAGCCTGGGAAAGGGGGCATGACCATACATGAATTAATGAGAGATGAGTGGCTCGGCGAGAACAGTTTCATTCCCAGAACACACTCAGTATGGAACACTTTCCCCCTCATCTCCTTCAAAATAATAATATGTCAGACTGGTTAAGTTGCAGTTCAAAAATGGTCTGAGCATTTCTAAATTTTAAACCTGTTTGAAACCATCTTACTATGTAAATCTTTGCAGATCATTTAGTCTCTACGTTAAAATTTTTTTCATGTTAAAAGTCTTTACATTTTTTTACAGTTTTCTGAACCAAAGAAAGTTACAGGCTTCTCAAGTTTCACACAATAAGTATGTGACAAACTTTTTCTGATTTTTGCAGGCTCACACTCAGAAATTCTGATATTGGCCACCAAATTATACCGCTGTCTATTAACAGCAGAATGAACAATCTGTGATAGTTTAGGAAGCACTGGTTTAATCCATCAGACAGTCACAATTGTGTAACCAATTCAGAAAAGCATTACAGATAATTGTAAGACACTCGTGATTCAGCCAATTAGAAGCAGAGCATGGCAGGATTTTAGCCTTAGCGAACCACAGTCAGGAAAACAAATCTCCTGATCCTTTTTCAACTCTCATCTCTGAGCGACTTGTTCGCAATTTACCTCAACTGAGTTAAAAAGCTACTCTGTGCAACAAGAACTGACTAGCAATTTTGTTAAACTACTTTAAGGCTGTCAGGATAAAAACAAGTTTTTTTGTGTAAATGAATCTAAAATATATGAAAGTCTAATGTTTGTCAGTACAAATAACGAATTTTATCACAGTATGTTATGTTTTGAGAAGGACTTGTATGTTTGGAAAAGGAAGTAACAGGTAAAGTAACCCAAATTCCAAAATTGCTTTTTTAGCTTGTTTTTTTTTTTTTTTACACAGAACATGGTAAAAATGTTTATAATGATATAGTATTTAGGGCTTGAGCACCAAATGTGTGTAAAACCCATTTGTGGTTGCGCCTAGAATTATTGGATTGGGGCTTTCGGTGCATTTTTTGTGGGTCTAAATGGGCTTGAAAAGGAACCAAATTTCACACGTCAGAACTGGTAAAAATTCACATCGGATAAGGGTTTGAATTGTGGGTGTGGTAAAATGGCTCTAAAGTGCCACCTAATGGCAACAGTTTTGTGTACGCAAATTAAATGTAACACGCATGTTGGGTTACAAGACTTAAAAATAAGTTGTAAAATAAGAATCTTATTAATAATAAGACTTTTAAGACTTAAAAATATCTTTTAGGTATACTTTAAGATTGTATCTGTTAATCTCCAAAGTCTATCAGTTTTAGCTTAAGGCATATGAGATGTTAACTTGTGAAGCTTTTTAGATTTTGTTAAATTATGTACATGTGCCAGCCATTGGAAAATTCCATGTAATAATTAAAACCAGTTATAACTCTTTCATACAAAGTCTGATTGAGATCAAACTTGCCACGTGTGTTACGATACCATGCCTGAACACATCTATTTTGCCTACACCTACATTATCAGTATAGTGCCACCAGGTGGCCACAGGAAATACATTGACAAATTTCCACATTTATGAAAAGAATATTGTTCAAAACAACATTAGAACAGTATTCATTTTAATCTACAGTGGTGATTTGACTTTCTTTTATAATTGTTTTGTATTATTTCTAGCAGTTTTCAATTATTTTAGAATTATATTAGATTTATTTATTCCCACAGCGGTCTACTGGTGTATCTCCAGTGCACTTTGGGCGAGAGGCCGGTACATTTATTATTTTCATTTTAAATAAATTTCAAACACATTTTAAATCTTGTATTTTTGTTCATTAAGCGGCAAGATGAAAAGTAAATGTGATTTATAGCGATATTTTGTGTAATATAGTATTACATTAGCTGCTGGTTGAAAACCAAGCTAGTAATGAAACTGGTTCTTTTGTAAAGCTTTTAATTATTCTTTCAACACTTTCCCTGTAAATATTGAAAGTCAGTTCACCAACCCTGGGTGGCATCTCACTCCACGATGCAAACCCTGAAGTTACTAGCCAACATTTGACCTGTTGTGTATTTTTATTTTGGCATTCAAAAACCTTTTGCAGTAGGTTGCTTCTAGGGGTTTTCTGGCCAGCTTGCTTTAGTGTTGATTTTGAGACTTCGCTAAAAGAAACCCATTCCAGAGGAGGACTCAAAGACATACAAATGTGTTATCCTGACAGCCACATCCACATTTTCTTTGATTCAGCACCAAGAATTCATCCCTTACACCCACATACAAGACTGGAGGTGAAAATTACATTCAGACTCTCATAAAATATATAGATTTAAGTTCAAACACACACTTTTTATCTCAGGCTTCAACGTACCTAAACAAGCTCACTGGAAAACATGGAAGAAATCAGGGAATCAATAAGGAAGAGGGCTGAGAACATTACAACGAACAAGACTAAAAGGTAGTCACTTTGTTTTTTTCTCATCAGTAAACGGCCCAATTTCCAATTCTTTCCACTGATTGAAGCACGCTTGCATCAGCTCTTGTTCTGAATTCTTGGAGAGAAATTTCTATGCCACAACAAATAAAACCCAGCTTCATGCCTTCAAGCATCAACATTTATTGTAATTGCTAGGGGAAGTCCAAGCCAGCCACCGTACCCTTCTAAAATTTAATTTCAAATCTAATCTGGAGCTCATATCAAAACACTCTTACAAGGTTTTTAAGTTTGAGCAACCTACTGTAATATGTAATAATAATACATACACAAAAAAACACATTTCATAAGCGTTTACCGAACCGAGAAGGGGGTTGTGCCATCCCGTGTCTCCATCTGGAGTTCGAGGGTAGAAGAACTGGCATTTGTGTTGTAATGGTGTTGTTTTTTTAGGAGCGGGCTTAAGCACTTGGTTCCAGTGAAGTCTGACTGCTTGACGGTTCTCTTGGTCACTGAAACTCCACCAGGGGGAGCCTTGCATGACGACTGTAGGCAATCCATTCCAGATCCATTTGTGTGTGATGATGTGCTATGCGTTCATCCCCATCTTTTCTTTGTGAAGGATAACACTTTAGACTCTGGGTTGTTAATATAAATGTTTTTGTATTACAGAAAAGAGACACTCAATGTGAAAGACTTGTATTAAAAAAGTTGACAGAGCCTTTTCAGGTCATGTGATCCACAGGTGGCCATCTTGATTGGTTGGTTCTTCGCATGTACGAGGGGTAAAAGTATGTTAAAAGTATGAGATTTCATGTGTACAGGGCAAATTGAGAGTGTGTGCTGTGGGACATCTAATGCGTTTAAGAACATTTATTGTCTATTTGCCGAGATATATACCGTATTTTTCTTATACGGCGAATGCAGAGCGGAGCGGAGGGCCTTCACGGCCGTAGAAGAGGTGTAAGAGAGGCCGCGGCTTCGACCTAGCTCCTGTTATGGTAAAAAATATACCTTCTCAATTGATAATAAACACTGGAGACTGTTTCAGAGAGAATACAGCAAATGCGGCTATTTATTTCTAAAAATTTAGCAGTCTCAATGCATTTCCTACACACGTGTTATCCGCATTGGAAGAAGAACCTCGGAGAAGGTGCTCGCTGCAGAGCCAAATGGGAGGAGCTAGAGCTCTAGCTACCCCTCTCTGGAGCTCCAGCTACCCCTCGCTGGAGCTCCAGCCCCCCCTTGCTGGATGTAGTGGGCGGGGCTTAATACGTCATAGGTCCAGACGCAGGTAGAGTCCGTTCGAACTGTACAACCTGTATGGCACGGTAAGACATCTGAACTGTACTTTAAAGATAAACGGAACTTTGAGATGTATATAAAATCTAAATCTTACATGAAGGTTGAGTCTATCTAAAATTACAGCCAATAATACATTTAAATTTACAATATAATATTAAAAAAAATACAACCAGCCTCTTGGAAATCATACATTCACATTTACATACAAAAATGGGCAGATTACATATATTAATCAAACGTTATTTTTATTATTATTATTATTATCTATTACATTAATCAGATTATTCAGATTAGTTCACAAATAACCCACAGATTAATGTGGTGGACAAAAATTAAAGCAGGATGCGCAGATAGTAAGCTTTTACATCGCCAAATATTTACATAAGTATTCACAGAGGGACATGGAATTGTACACATTGTATGACAATAAAGCATTATTAAAAAATTATTTACGTGATTTCGTAATTTCACAGAAACGATACAGACTATGCTTAAAATCATCAATCATAATCATTACCAATATTAGACAAAAATATTATCTATGCCAGCATCTTGCGCATCAACACAAGCATTTACTTCCATTGTGGTTGAACTCGCACTAACATTAACAGCCACTTGGTGGCGCTTGATAGCGCATCAAGCCCCGCCCACTAGATCCAGCGAGGGGGAGCTGGAGCTCCAGCGAGGGGGAGCTAGAGCTCTAGCTCCTCCCATTTGGCTCTGCAGCGAGCACCACTTGGGACCTCGAGCCTCTCAGGGCGGGACTGAAGTATGACGTGTGCTCTTAAAAGTTTCTCAAATTACATTTCTCTAAATGACCACTAGATGGTAGTATTATATAGGAAAATTCCCATCACACTCCGGAGCCGTCGGTGCACGCTGACGTCATCGCCCATCTCCGCTCGTTGGTCTTACCATAGCGCGGATCGTATGGAGCAGGTATGAAACATTACTGCCTTTTTTTGTTACTTTTACTGTTTACTGACTGTTCATGTTTCATGTTTGGCATATAATTGTTCTTAAAACTGCTGTTAACTTTTACACAGTTGATACAAAATATAGATCTTCCTCATTTAAAATTGTGCGTCTTACATGCCGGTGCGTCTTATACGGCGCATAATACGATACTTACCTCGATGTGGTGGAGTCGAATTTGTTTTGGTTGGAAACAGGCTTAAAAAACAGCTTGGGTAGCCTTCTGAAGAGAGGGGATAGGAGAGAGCTTGTATGCGGCACTTCATGACAGAATCTACATGACAGGGGGGTGTGTTTGTGGCAGTATTCTGTGTGTTCAAGAAGAGCCTGTAACTCTAACACATGTTCAGAAGAGAGGACCTGAAGCCTGTGTGAGGACGATTGTCCCAAATGTCCTCTACACATTAACGTTTTGAGTTAGACCTAGTCGCATTGAAGAAGTTTAGTTTATTTAGGTTTTGCCCTTGTGCACTATTTTGTTTATTAGCTCTGTGTTTTGTTTGTATGGTTTACTGGTTTGTTGGTTTCTTTTTTTTATTTCTCTTGTATCACCGGTGGCACAATAGTCTTCACTTCGGTGGCAACGGTACTTCAGTTGGATTTACTTCCCCCCAATTGGCCCTTCGGAGCTGTCTACGACATTGTGTGTCTCCAACTGTTGTCTGCTTCTCTCCAATCTTCTTGGCGATGGCCTTGTAGTCCAATTTTCAGAGAGCTAATTTTTTTCTTTGTGGATTTTGAATCTGCTTGATTGTGGTCAGGTGTCTATTATTTACCGTTATTTAAAAGAGTCTTTGTTTACACTGCAGGCCTTGACACTTTATTTAGATTTATTGCCTATATAACTTTTTTTACCTTGTTTACCCTGTTAAAATGTTATTTCAAATGCAACTGCTACAAGCAAAATTTGCCAACCTATAAATTGGACATTTTCATCCTCCTTGTTCAACTTTGTGATTTGAATTTATCGCGCTTCCACACGCACGTCCCTGGTGACGTCATTAAAAATTAAAAATAATTGGATTTTCACCTCCAGTCTTGTATGTGGGTGTGAGGGATGAATTCTTGGTGCTGAATCAAAGAAAATGTGGATGTGGCTGTCAGGATAACACATTTGTATGTCTTTGAGTCCTCCCCTGGAATGGGTTTCTTTTAGCGAGGTCTCAAAATCAACACTAAAGCAAGCTGGCCAGAAAACCCCAAGGTCTTTTTTATTTTTCTTAAAGAATTTAAATGTATTTGTTGGAAGCTGTGAAAACTGGATCATGTCTGAACATCAGCCCACTCCATGGTATTTCATTTTAACTACAGCCAATTGTTTAGGGAGGGATAACAGTTATATAATGTGTGCAAAGCCGAATACTCAACTTCTGTATCCCTCTCTAAACATTTCAGCTGCTGAGTTTTGATCTTGTCTATATTGTGTAACGTAAGAGCTAAGAGTTTGTAATTAAGTTTCAAGAAGGGGAGTAGTTATTTCAAACCCTGTTGGGGGATCAAAGATGCCTTGATACCCGTCAATGAAGTTACAGTGAGAACTGGAGAAACACAAAGATAAAAACAAAATGAATAAACTAATATTTCCATACACATCAATACATTTTCAGGATAATTCAAACAAAAATCTTAAAAAAGGTTCAATGAATCACAGATATTTAAGCAATAATACTATGCACAAATAAAACATGCACAAATTAGTGCGATAAAAAAACCTAAATAATCGTAATTTTTTTTGCAATTAAAAGACTGAAACTTCCGGATAAGTAAATGTAAAATATAAATAACTAATGTGAACTCAAGACAAAGAAAAAATTTCAATTCAAAATCTGATTGTTAATTGAAATTTCTGTTTAACTTGTTAGACATATTTTATATGTAAACAAAATACCTGTGATAAACCATCGACATCGTCAAAATTAACTGTTGTCCTGTTGTCCACAGTTTATTGATCACTGTTTATTGATCACAAAAAAGTAATATAAACACAAAAGGAAACATAAAAGACCATCTTATAAAAAAAAACTGAATAACAAAAGACTTCACCAAAGGAAGAGGAATAAACTAAACTGAATGAACGAATGACTAGGCTTTGTTCTCAAACTCATTATAGTCAAATGGTCCCATGCCAAGATTATCTAAGTGCAGGAATATACACAGGCTAACACAAAACATCTGGACAGTAATGAAACTAAAAAGAAAACCAGACAGGAAGGAACAGCCAGTTATGTTAAATATATAACGTGCTAGAATATCACTGTGACTCAAGAGGTGATGTGCTTCCGGGGTAAGTTGTTTAAATGTGTCGGTCGGCTTCCTGGTAGTCTCTTTGACTCAGGATAGTAGAGCTCAATGCAACAATCAGAGACAATGACTTCCCTGCACCCCTCGAGGCATAAGGTTATTGCTGTATAACTTATCAGTGCAATAAATAAACCTGTTTCCTTTCCTTTCATTACAATCTTGTCTCTTGAGTCTTTAATATTAAAAGAGTAATTTAACATTTTGCTAACACAGGGCAGGAGCCTAAAATGATGACCTCTGAAGCCTTGCTCTCCAGCTATACCACGTACCGTATTTTTCGGCTCATAAGACGCACTTTTTCTTCCCCAAAACTGAGGGGGAAAAGTTGGTGCGTCTTATGAAGCGAATGCAAACCGCCGCGAAGTCCGGTAATGGCCGTATGAGAGGTGTAAGAGCTCCGGAGCTCCGGAGCTAGGCCGAAGCCGCGGCCATATTTGTTTACCAAGCGCTGCGCGCTGACGTCATCGCCCATCTCTGCCATTGCGCGGACGTAACGAAAACGGGGGAAAAACTACATTTCCCACAATGCCTTTGGCATCCGCATCCATACTTACGTCACGAGCGAAACTACAGAGATCAACTGCTGTGTCTCACAACGTAAGTGTAAGTCTCTTGCACTTGAGTGATCTCTCACGCTACAAACCCGTTTTCTCACTCTAAAATACATTTCATGTTGTGAAATGGGCACAGCTCATAGTTTGTCTGCTATATTTTTTGAGCCTGACGATAAGATGATGATCGATCAGCATCGTCTTCAGTCTGTGAGGGTTTTATTTCCACTAAGCATTCACTTGGACAGTTTCACAATCTTGGACAGTTTGATCCTTTATTAATGGAGTTATTTCAAAAGGGTTTATATTAGAACAAAAAGCATACGCTTGTTTCCAGCGCTCGCTCTCTCTCTCTCTCGCGCGCTCGCGTGAGGTAAACAAAACGCTCTCAATGACTGAAACTCTTCTTTAATAAACTCAAACTCAAATCATCTCTCAACGGTACATCTCACACATGTACATACGAGATAACAAACGTAAGTAACGTGTTCTGCAATTAGGGAGTGTTTGTTTTAAAGGGGGGCTCGACTAAAAAAGTTTGAGAACCACTGTATTATTAGTAATGTAGTGACAATGTTACTGGCTATTATTAGTAATGTAGTGACAATGTTACTGGCTATTATTAGTAATGTAGTGACAATGTTACTAGCTATTATTAATGTAGTGACAATGTTACTGGCTATTATTAGTAATGTAGTGACAATGTTACTAGCTATTATTAGTAATGTGGTGACAATGTTACTGGCTGTTATTAGTAATGTGGTGACAATGTTACTGGCTATTATTAGTAATGTGGTGACAATGTTACTGGCTATTATTAGTAATGTAGTGACAATGTTACTGGCTATTATTAGTAATGTAGTGACAATGTTACTGGCTATTATTAGTAGTAATTTGGGGACAATGTTACTAGCTATTATTAGTAATGTAGTGACAATGTTACTAGCTATTATTAGTAATGTAGTGACAATGTTACTAGCTATTGTTAGTAATGTAGTGGCAATGTTACTGGCTATTATTAGTAATGTGGTGACAATGTTACTGGCTATTATTAGTAATGTGGTGACAATGTTACTGGCTATTATTAGTAATGTAGTGACAATGTTACTGGCTATTGTTAGTAATGTAGTGACAATGTTACTAGCTATTATTAGTAATGTAGTGACAATGTTGCTGGCTATTATTAGTAATGTAGTGACAATGTTACTGGCTATTATTAGTAATGTAGTGACAATGTTACTAGCTATTATTAGTAATGTAGTGACAATGGTACTGGCTATTATTAGTAATGTAGTGACAATGTTACTGGCTATTCTTAGTAATGTAGTGACAATGTTACTGGCTATTATTAGTAATGTAGTGACAATGTTACTAGCTATTGGTAGTAATGTAGTGACAATGTTACTGGCTATTATTAGTAATGTAGTGACAATGTTACTGGCTATTATTAGTAATGTAGTGACAATGTTACTAGATATTATTGGTAATGTAGTGACAATGTTACTGGCTATTATTAGTAATGTAGTGACAATGTTACTGGCTATTATTAGTAATGTAGTGACAATGTTACTGGCTATTATTAGTAATGTAGTGACAATGTTACTGGCTGGCTATTATTAGTAATGTAGTGACAATGTTACTAGCTATTATTAGTAATGTATTGACAATGTTACTGGCTATTATTAGTAATGTAGTGACAATGTTACTAGCTATTATTAGTAATGTAGTGACAATGTTACTAGCTATTATTAGTAATGTGGTGACAATGTTACTAGCAATTATTAGTAATGTAGTGACAATGTTACTGGCTATTATTAGTAATGTAGTGACAATTTTACTAGCTATTATTAGTAATGTGGTGACAATGTTACTAGCTATTATTAGTAATGTAGTGACAATGTTACTGGCTATTATTAGTAATGTAGTGACAATGTTACCGGCTATTATTAGTAATGTAGTGACAATGTTACTGGCTATTATTAGTAATGTAGTGACAATGTTACTGGCTATTATTAGTAATGTAGTGACAATGTTACTGGCTATCATTAGTCATGTAGTGACAATGTTACTGGCTATTATTAGTAATGTAGTGACAATGTTACTACCTATTATTAGTAATGTGGTGACAATGTTACTGGCTATTATTAGTAATGTGGTGACAATGTTACTGGCTATTATTAGTAATGTGGTGACAATGTTACTGGCTATTATTAGTAATATAGTGACAATGTTACTAGCTATAATAAGTAATGTAGTGACAATGTTACTGGCTATTATTAGTAATGTAGTGAAAATGTTACTGGCTATTATTAGTAATGTGGTGACAATGTTACTGGCTATTATTAGTAATGTGGTGACAATGTTACTGGCTATTATTGATAATGTGGTGACAATGTTACTGGCTATTATTAGTAATGTGGTGACAATGTTACTGGCTATTATTAGTAATGTAGTGACAATGTTACTGGCTATTATTAGTAATGTATTGACAATGTTACTGGCTATTATTAGTAATGTAGTGACAATGTTACTGACTATTACTAGTAATGTAGTGACAATGTTACTGGCTATTATTAGTAATGTGGTGAAAATGTTACTGGCTATTATTAGTAATGTAGTGACAATGTTACTAGCTATTATTAGTAATGTAGTGACAATGTTACTAGCTATTATTAGTAATGTAGTGACAATGTTACTGGCTATTATTAGTAATGTAGTGACAATGTTACTGGCTATTATTTGTAATGTAGTGACAATGTTACTGGCTATTATTAGTAATGTAGTGACAATGTTACTGGCTATTATTAGTAATGAAGTGACAATGTTACTGGCTATTATTAGTAATGAAGTGACAATGTTACTGGCTATTATTAGTAATGTAGTGACAATGTTACTGGCTATTATTAGTAATGTGGTGACAATGTTACTAGCTATTATATGTAATGTAGTGACAATGTTACTGGCTATTATTAGTAATGTAGTGACAATGTTACTGGCTATTATTAGTAATGTAGTGACCATGTTACTAGCTATTATTAGTAATGTAGTGACAATGTTGCACTGGAACAGTGATGGTGATAACGAATGGTGGACTTTAGAGTGATGAGTGGGGGCAAAGAAAAACATTACAGCCTTTTTTTGTTACTTTTACTGTTTACTGTCTGTTCATGTTACATGTTTGGCTGTTAACTTTTACACAGTTGATATAAAATATTTTACAACAGTATTTGGTTCAGAATCTTTTTTTTCTGGATTTTCCTCTTTAAAAATTGGGTGCGTCTTATGTGCCGGTGCGTCTTATGAGCCGAAAAATATGGTAATTGCCTCAGGAAGTGGTTCAGATTTTCCTTTTTTGTGCACACCGCCTTGTGGAAGGGTCTTCTTCAAACCAGAGATTGGTTTGGATTTTTTTTATATATATTTATTTTTTTTTGTAAATATAACTGAGAAAAATTTCAAGCTTAATTACCCTTTTCCTAGTTGAGACATTTAAAGTTTGGCAAAGTCCGGTAGTCATGTGCTCTACCCAACAGCATCCATAGAAACCCATCCTACAACACAGAACTCTTCTACCTATACAACTTCAGTGCTTTGGTGTGCACCAATACCATAAAAAAACTATGGTTTAGTCTTCAGTCTTTTTTGCTCTTTGATCAACTAAATGTATTTCTCTGTTGGTATTGTGTCTTCTTTGTGAATTTTTTTTTTATTTTAGGGTAAATATAATTTTGTGAAATACAATCTGAAGAACAAGTAATGTCTGATTTGATCCAAGTCTGTTCCACTTTTTTTCTTCTGGACATCAGATTTCAACAAACAGTGTTTTAAAAATGTAGGTTTGTCTCTAGAGACCTAGGTTCAAGACCCGTTCATGACGTCTCTGAAGGCTACATGAATTTTGGAGGTCTGTAGCATTTGAAAGTTGATGACCTCTGCAGACTTTAGACTGCAGCATCTTCTGAGTTGCTGTCATCCCCATTGCTTACACTGTTTTAACAGTCTGACAGTTGTTACAATGCTGTTGTGGAATATTTAGTAGGGAGGAAGTACAGGATTTGCTGCACAGTTGGCATTCTATCACATTATCTTCTCACATTATACCCTTTCTTTCACAATAGTATGTGCTTCATTCTCTGTCTGTGTCCACAGAAGTGAGTGGAAGATCTGATTAGTTATTTGTACAGTCGACAGACTCCCTGCAATGTCGTGTATATAAAGTGTTTTTGTTATCCAGAGAGCGATTTAATATTAACGGAGTTGAATTTGAGCTCCCTTCAAATGCTAAAACAATAGGGAACCTACACATGTGTGCTAAGGGATTACTCTTTGAGATCATGCTCTCATTGTGACACTGTTTTTGCCAAAAAAATGTGTTCATGCACATAAATGAATGTCAAACACAATAGCTGAATTTTAAACTATAGGATGAAAGGTTGGTGTGCACTGAACCAGTTTCAATACAACATATACAGGAGGATTTGTGATATCTGCTAGGTTCCCAAATGGATTTAATTCATCTGGGAGTTGCTATGTTTGGCTTAAATTTAGCCATCTTGCGTATTTCTGTAATAGAGAATTCCACACATCCTGAGGCACTTTGTTTTGCTGCTTTGTGAAGTTTTACATAAATTGACTTTGGGTACTAATCTAGCCATACCGCTGTAAAAGCCAACTTATTTCTTTTGCTTCGGACAAAAAATTCCAAATGCATCTCCAAACCAAACTTTCCCAAGATATCCAAACTGGTGTGACTGTGGTTGCTATATATTTCCAGACTGGTACCACTAAAGCAGTTCTGTAAAAATCGCTGAGAATTCTGGGAAATTTTCCATTGACACAGGGTGAAACTTTAACACTGAGAATCTCATAGAAACTTCAAACGGATCACACTTATGGAGTTTACCAGTCTGTGAAAAAAACATCCCAACCAAGATAAAACATCGAAGAGAAATGAGGGTTAACCATGGTAACAAATTAAAAATTTGAATGCATCACTGACAGCCCCCTAGGAACAAAACTTTTTAGCCTAGAAACCAAATATGAAAACAGATCAGCAAAGCTTTGAACATGCTGCTCTCTAGTAAAGGTCTCCAGCACAACAATCGTCCAATTACAGCAGCCTATAAATTTCAATCATCCCTTTACTTGAACCTTTCAGCAGAATATGGGAGATTCTTCCACCACTTCCTAATTTCACCATTAAAGCAGGCTGCCAAAAATCCCCAAACTCTGGCTTTGGATATTGAATTAGATAGCTTTCAGTCTGCTCCCACCCCTCCATTAAAGCCTCTTCTCACAGGTCTTCCACCGATCCTTGTCCATGTAAAGGGGTCCATGGGCTAATCCAAAAATGGGTTTCAACCATGGATGAAGGTTTCAGCTGTGTTCTGTCTTTCAGAGCTTGAGGGAACTTTAATTATTAAATATAATTCTTATCGGACTCTGTATTTTTAAGGTTATTGTTTACCTTTATCATTAGATTTGATTGAAGCTACATTAAACTATGTATTGGCAATTGTTAATAAATATAGAATTGAACATGCTTGTAATCATTAACCTTTTAACCTTTATTACATAATGTGATACTTTAGTTCTTAAAACATTATTGAGTGATTAGTGACAAGATTGACAAGATCTCAATTTATTAACATTTAGTTACATAGCAAAAAGGTAAAACAATACGAGGATATAGCTGTAAGCCTTCCAGACCACAGGCTTTTCATAGACGAACAGCAGCGAGCTCTTCAGAGTTCTCCCTAAATACTTTTTGGATTCAAATCCGCTCCCACGGGAGGGTCTACTTGAAAAATAAATCAGACAGCATGTTCAAGAGACCACATGACCATAAATGGTGTTTCTCAGAGACAAAGTGATCAAATCCGGTGCATATTTCAGAGGCAGACATCACATATGCTTAACGTAATCGTTTTAGCACCTTTGCAACACAGAATAGTTCTCAACCCACCTGGCTTAAACTCCTTGCAATGCTGTTGATTGACTGTTGACACTAAAGATTTATTTCTTTAGTTATTTACACATTCATCCCTATTTTTGTATATAAATTGTTACGACCCACTTTGGTGTTAAAGAAATTGGCTCGTGGGGCGCACAGTGAGTAATAGTAAACAAAATAAAAAGTCGGATATTTACAGAAAAGTCACAACTGGCACAATTTTCCAAAAACAAAAACGTAATTTATTTACAGTGCTACTAAGTCAAAACATACAACAATCCCGTGGATCAAACTAAAATGATCGTTAAATAATAAAACACTCACTTATACAAACAATAGACTAACAAAGATCGGTTTCAAAGTAAACAAAAATCTAAACACGGGTAAATATAAACACTGTCAAGCACTCGCTCGCACACACACACACACACCACACAACACTTTATACTGTGATCTAACACTTTCTTTGACTTTGAGAGAGAGATACACAGACCAGTACGGAGGGAGAACGGGATCACAAGTCCGACAGGACGGGGCAACAGAACGGGTACTGGTTAGTGGCGTAGCAACACGGTTTGGTTCTCAGATGACAGACAGACGGATCGGACTGACACACTGCGCGATCGAGAGAGAGAGGGGAATGAATGCAGAGTGGGCCGTTTTTATAGGCCCGCCCACTCCTCTGATTGGTTGGGTCAGCGCTCAGCCATCTCCACAACGAAATACACACACAAAACACATGATCAGAAAATGAATATAAAAGAATAATACGCTAAACATAACACTTCTAAATAATAACTAATTTGATTCTCTGAGAATCATAACATAAATGTATATTGATATATACAACATTTTCACATTTTTACTTCCACAAATCGCCACTACTTGCTTCAAAGCTTCAATAAGTCTGCTTAACAATTTGGCTAGACCAATGCACCATTCACCGTTCAGCCAACCTTGCTTTTTCTCAGTTCAATAATTCTCTCATCTAAGCTTTTGACATGGCTGCTCCACCAAAACTTGCCATAGTAAAAAATGGCAAGATATTGAGGATATTGGCACTAAAAAACTTGAGCTTCAAATCCACTACCTTCAGACTCAGAGTTTCCTGTAAATCCCCCCAACAAAATCTCATAGATGGCTCGATCATCATTCCTACATTATTCCTATCCCTCAATTCTCCATTCTCACAATCTTTTATTTAACCCTTAGCTCTTCTCTGAAGGATCCATCACAAACTCTCAAAGTGGCTTTGAGTTTTTCCAAAAATGATTATACAGCCGCTTTCAGCTATAACTCACAAATCTCCCTCGCCAAACTAATTTTGTGAGAAAACAAGATGAATATCTACCAATCTAGTCACCCAGCTGCTCTCAACAAAGTTTGTGAAGCTGTTATCTTTTCTTGCTTCACTGATAATTCATCAGCAAATCTATGCACCACCCCAGCTTACCTTCACGTGCACTTATCCTGCTTGCCAAACCTATTTGCTTAATAAGGCTAATGATTTTTATTGAACCAAACTAAACAGGAACTAATAATCTTCTAAACAACTTGCTTTATTTTTGAATAAAAGTGAGTCTCCCTCATTTCTTACGTCCTTGTCAGGTCCCACTGTCCTGCCTTATAGCTATTACCTGTGTACACTTAACTATTTTGAGAACCATCATCACAGTATCAACTATGTAAACTTCATCTCCCAGAAGCCCCGGGGTTCATCAGCTGTGTCGAACTCCCAGAGTTCTGTCGACATGGACGTCTGTGTCATCTTTGTTGTCTATGTGATTCTTCCTGGACTCCTCTTCAACGTTTCTTACGTAAGAACTCTTACGTAACTCTATTTTGACATTTCCTTATATATCTCCACATATCCCCAACGTCTTGTGTTCTCATTCATTCAAAAATTTCCATTGTAATTGATGTCAAAAATAAGACTTCTAATTCAGTTTTTCAGGAAATGATGGCTTTTAAGTGATTTAGTGGGTAGCACTGTGTCTCTTCACCCAGTAGGGAAGTAAAAGTTTGTCAATCACCTGCAATTATGTTAAAAAAATAAACCTTGAAAGGCCGGCTTTGAAATAAAGCTTTTGAGCTCATGATTAATTACATAAACAAAAGAGTCAAAGTCTTTTCACATATTTCGTGTTAAAGTAACGGTCCAGTGTGAGTTTCACTCTCTTTTTTCAGACTTTTACAGAGGCTGACTGTTTAAGTTAAATAAAGTCAGCATTTCTTTTGAATCTTCTGAGTCTTGCTTCAAAATCTTTGTTACTTGGTTTAGAACAATATTATTTAACACCCGTGAAGGACTGGTATATCCACATTGAAAAAAAAAAACTTAAATTTTACTGTAAAAATCCTCCAGCTCCGGTTTCCAAAACTTTACTGTTAAATATACGGTAGCACCATTATTGGTTTTACAGGGTAGTACTGTAAATGTTTTAAATCATAATATTTATGGTTCCTTGCCATCTTTTATACAGTTCAGAACTGTCTATTTTAAAAGTCTGTGTTGTAATATTAGAGGTACTGTAAAAAATAGGCTGTACATTTTACAGTAAGTTTTGGTTGCCAAAATTTTTCCGTCAAATATACAGTAGTTTACCATATTGTAAATTCATGGAAATTTCTTACAAAATTGCTCCAAAAACACATTTTAGAACATTTAAAATGATGTCCACTACAGTTCAACATTTATTTTCAACATGAATGATTAAATATTGTGACAGTCGTTAGATGTTTACCTACACTTCCTGGTTTCTTTCCACCTGAACCTTTCTGCGATGAGTTATGGTATCGGTGCTGTGATATACTGTGACAAAAATGCAACACATGGATATTGAAACAGGGAAAATCAATTCTGCCATATTTTCAACTTACTTTCACAGTCCAATAATGTCCACAGGAGGTGTTCTTCAGCTAAAAGCTCTAGCATGCAAACAAGCTCTCTACCCATCGTAATTTCTTTATTTGCAATTCTTGTCCTAGGATCAGTGGCCCGTTAGTGCACGACGCTATTGCAAATCAAAAAACTGCTATTCCAAATCAAAAACACAAATTTAAAAATGTTGTGTTTTATTTGTGTTTTTGATTTGCAATATTCATTTTTCATGTGCAATAGCGTTGTGCAATTTGTGTTGTGAATTTGCGGTTCTCACATGTTTATGAAATATGGTCTTTTCTGTAGCATTCATACAATATTTTGCTGTTAAATTTACGGATATTTTTAACAGTGTGGATGCAAACAGTGTGAGGAGTCCAGAAATCCTTTTTATTGATAGAAGATCAAATTTAACTTAAATATTTTCAGTTGAACTTTGTTTCAGAATCATTTTCTGGATATTGTAATTATTATTTATGTCTTTCACTTTTTTAATAAACCCATTGTTATATTTTTTCACTGAGCATTTTTTTGTACTTCTTTTCCTCACTGTTACTAGTTTGTGATATATGTGTGTTTAATTCCTAAAATGATTCTAGAAAGTGCTGCAGCTCTTCTCCCTCAACAAGTTTGTTTCCATTATTTAAACAGCCCTTGTGATAAAAAAAAATAAAATAATTAAGAATGAAATGATGCTTCCCGTGGCTTTCTGAAGTCCTTGAGGAAGTCAAGATTTTATTTAAATAGCTCTCACATTGATAAAAATCCTCATCAATGCTTTAAGAATGAATGAAAGAGAACGATACAGCATAGTTAAACCTTTTTTATCTTTTAGTTTTTTGCCAAACCACTCTATGAATCAACTCGAATTCTTGATCTTTGGCAGTAAGATGTTTTCTAAGACGATACTCCCTGATGTTCTCCTGTCCTCTACATGCCTAAACATGCTGTGCACTCTCTCACCTCTCCCTCCTGCTGGCCTTGTGCACAGCTTGTTCCTCTCTTGTTCACACTCATCAGGTCAGACTGAAAGCTGTAATTAATTGAAATGATCAGTGGAGAGTGATAAAGAGCGAGGGATGAGGATGATTAAAGTGGAGAGGTCTCCTGCGAAGCTTTCATTAATATCGCACACTCAGGCCGGACTGAGAGAGATTTGCTAATGACTCTGAGGACACTCGCGCTGAATCCCCGAACATATACACAAGAGCAGTTTGCTCTCTGGAAGCTTCAGGATCAAGTCATGATTAAAGGGACATTCTTCACTGAAAATATAATTTAGTCATCCTCAAGAGTTTCCAAACTTTGATGTCATCGTTGAACATTGAAGACGGCTGGAAATGGGGTAATTAGGAAAGAAAATATTTAACATGTGAAAAAGATTAAAATACATTATTGTAACAGCACTGGATCAAAGATTCATAGAACACCTTAACTCCAGCTTCTCAATCCAACTTTGGAGAAGCCAACATGAAGATAAGAATCCAAGGCTTGGCAATCTTGAAATCCAACGAATCCCCAGGACTCTTTAGTTTACTTTCAGAATCAATCTACTTCGCATTCAATGGCACACATTTGTGGGAGTAATTGGTAGTAAAGTACAAATTCCTTCATCCCCAACTGTGCCTCCATGAAACGGTGTTAAAAACCATGTTGCTAGCTCACATTCCAGTACAGTATTTAAAAGAGGAGTCCAGTGGCTGTATCCTCGTGGGCAGCTCATCAATGCCGATGTCCCAACACGCACTCTCTTGGCGCACGGTTGTCTCTGGCCAGGGGTTTTGAATCCTGATGTGCTGGTGCCCTGGCTCTGCCAGTGCATGGCGGCACCGTTTCCAGGGGAGGTGATGTCCAGCTGGGCCCAGTGACACTGCAAGCCCATTGGCATCAAATGGTTGCGTCGGGGTAGTGCTAGTGACAGAAATCCCGCTGTGGCTCTAGCAGTAAAAAATGGCTAACTTTACTACTCGGGATTTTACCTCCTTTCCGCCATAGCTTAGTTGGTTAAAGTGCCTGTCTAGTATACAGGAGATCCTGGGTTCACATCCCAGCGGTGCCTATATCTATACATCTTCTGCGATGGACTGGCAACCTGTTCATGGTGTACCCCCGCCTCTCCCCCAATGTGCGCTGGAGACCCCCGTGACCCCAAAAGAGAATAAGCGGGTTGGAAAATGAATGAATGAATTCTACTTTTTGTACAATTTCAAGATTGTTGTGGAATTATAATGTTGTTTAACTGGGGTTGTCCTTAAGGAACAATATCAAGCACTGACACAAAAACTGTTAAAAAATCATTTATTAGAGTAAAATAGTAAAAAACACTCAAAAGGCCCCAAACTTCTGAGGGTTAAAAAGGTGTGCACTAATGAGAAGCCGGCCCCACCATGTCACTTTCTGCCAGAATCCCGAATCTAGGTCCATAGAAAGCGTTTAGAGCAGGGGTACTCAAATATAAACTTTTATTTTTGAGTAACCCATTACTCTAACTTAAATTTCTGCTTAGTTCCAGAAAAAAAATAGTCCAAATAGAGAACTCCAGTGGTTGGAAATAACAAAGTTAATGTAATTTATTGCTGTACTTAAACAGCTTTTTCAAGTTTTTTTAAACTATATTCATTTAGGGAGACTTTTTATTTCACTAAATTTCAGAGTCAAATATCTTTTTACTCAACTGCATTTCGTGAGATCAGCCATACCTTTTTGTTTATGAGTGGATGAAAAAGTAGTTGGTCAAGCATGAGAGAGCAACCAATCAGGTGGTTATCTTATTGAGCGCGAATACAGTTCAGTGTCAGTTGAACAGCAGTGTTTTTAGAGACGCCCATACCTTAATAAATGATGGAAGAAACTCCCGAAACTAGTTTCTGTTACTGTAATCCGATATCACCAGGTTATATATACACATAAAGACATTTAGGTACAATCTAATAAAAGAAAACTTGTGAAACTGTTTTTAAAAAGGTTTTTGTTGAACTTGAACCTGCAATTATGTTAAAAAATAAACCTTGAAAGGCCGGCTTTGAAATAAAGCTTTTAAGCTTATGATCAATTACATAAGCAAAAGAGTCAAAGTCTTTTCACATATTGGTTAAGCAATAGTCCTGACTTAATAATAATAGTATATTATAGCCATAAAAAATCATGGTACTTTGGATACTTAAGTATATATTTGGGCAAATACTTTTGTACTTTTACTCAAATGATATTCTGAAGGGAGCACTTTTACTTTTACTGGAGTAATATTTTACCAAGTGTATCTCTACTCCACAAAAAACACAGTAAGTAGATCTTTTTTATTGAAAGATGAAGTATGTTACAAAAAATATTTGAAAACACGTAGGACTTTGCAAAAATTACATTACAATAAGCAATCATAAAATATTTTAAAGTGTTTACATATTTAATGCATTTTACAACTTTCTTATTTATCAAATAGGATAAAGATTTCAAAAACCAGGTTAAGTCAGGCTCTAGTGCAGGGGTCACCAAAACGGTGCCTGCGGACACCTGGTCACCCGCGAGGACCACATGAGTCCCCCACCACCTGTTCTAAAAATAGCTCAAATAGCGCCATTTTCCAGTGAGCTGAATCTAATTTAATATAATTGCTATTTATGTTCAAATGACACTTGCATATAAGCTTGATATGACAATATATAAATAAAACATGTATTATTTACATATGAACTACGACCTGGTAGAGTTGAAAGGTCAGTATGATGCAGCGAAAATGCAATGACTGACCCATAAAAAGATCATTTAATTTTCATGACAAATGCGAGGTAAAGGTTTTTTTCACCACTGTGGAAGGAGCATGTGTTTGTCACATTTGCGCGACGACTGTGGTAGCACAACCACATTTCACAACGTCACACAAGCTACCAACTATCCACAGACTGAATGCAGAAAAACGAATACTTTGTATGTTTTTATCTGTTAACCTTTTAAGACCGATGGAAGCGCCGGTGCTTTCATTTACATTTCAATTTTTAAATGGTAAAAATTGGAAGCAAAAAAGCAATAATTCTTTTTGCGTCATAAACAGAAGGAGTTAGACATACATATGAAACACATGCCTCATAGAGCCATTTTTTCCACGAGTGGGTGTGGAGAAAACCAGTCATTTTTGAACGCTTACACGATAAAAACATTATAATCCACACTGCGGATGTTAACAGCACTTTCAATAAAGAATATTTCCTCATCACATTGTAAATGCGATAAGTTGCAATATTTCCCGCGATCCATGACGTGATGTCATTTTCCAGGGACTTTTACTTGGCTTGGACTCGCTTAATCTCTCCTAAACATCCCATAACATCCCTTTTGCCATCTGCGAGGAGCATCAGGCTCAAAAAAGCCACACGGGGTGCAGAAAGCGTGTGGAAAGTGAGCTCCCTTCATGTGTGAGGCATGTGAAGCGCCTTTGCAAGTTCTCCCACTTAAAAAGATGAGAGAGGCTCGTAATGTTCATCTTAGATATACCTCAACTATGAGAGACAAAAGGAGAAACACTGGCGGACTTGGTTCTATGGCAGTTCATTAAGGGTTCAAGATAACGTCAGGTGATTATAAGAATACTTTTAAAATTATTCCGATCGGCTGATATGCGCTGGAGATAGGCACCGGCAGACCCCCGTGATCTCGAAAAGGGAATAAGCGGGTTGGAAAATGAATGAATGAATGAATATTTTCCATTACAGCTTCATACTCTATAGATTACCATGGCAAATGAAATGTAATAAAGGATTTGATGGACGGACTCTGTTGACGGACGTCTGCTATGTAAAAGAAATCTGGCTGCGAGCTCCGTCGATCCATAGGCAGATGGCAGATGCCACTAAAACGCAATGGACCCGCATGCAGTGTGAATCCGGCATCACACATCACGGTCACGGTTTTCTGAAGAGCGTGTCGATCTATCCTTCGTACTTACTGAAAATAACCGATTATAAAGAACAACTAAACATTGGATTTACAAAAGTTTGTGTACCATATTTAAGGGATGTCGCAGAGTTTTGTTTAAGGCAGTTAATGGAGTCAAAAAGAAATGTTAGCCAAATGCATTGGTTGTTTCTCCATAGAAACCTGCAATAAAAGCGGCAAGACTACCGCTGCTGTGATTGGACATAGACGACGCCGCTAAAGCGAGTCAATCCTCAAAGATAAATATATTGCAGAATCACAATTGCGCGCTCCATTGAAAACTAATTTGGATTATGATTAAAGTAACATGTTGGTTTTGGTTTCGGTCCAAATTTAACCATGTCTGGGTCCAGATACGGACCGAAGATTGTGGGGGAAACAGGCAACCTTCTAACTGGAAGGTCACAGTGCTATCCACTGCGCCATCATGCCGCCCATGATTTTGTTTCACTTCTCAAAAAGACTTTGGATTTCAGTGAAATATATCTTATAGGAGACAAACACCAATGATTTCCAGAGGAAGGTGCCCAAACTTTTGCATACCACTCTATATTATTACAAAATCACTTCCTTTATGAAGCAAGTGAAGTGAGGACATGTTATACTACTCAGAAGATTTCTTTGTGTGCACCTAACATCCTGACACAAAATACTTCTAATCATCATGAAGTGGAGACGCACAGAAAAGCTATAGCAAAGAGACCATACATAACAAAGGTTATAACGGCGCTCATCTGAAGGAAAACCCTTGACCATAACTTGGCAAAACTTAATAGATGTCCTTGGAGCATTTCCAAACCAAAGCAGAGGAAAGAGATTCACCACAGGATGCATTGATTACAGTCAGAGAGATAGAGAGAGAGAGAGAGAGTGAGAGAGAGTTCTGATGCCAGCTCCCAGCACAAGACTACAAAACAGAAGAGTAGAACAGAGGCTGGCGGAAGACTTGAAGACAGACACCAGGAGCACAGAACCAGAGCGAAACAGACAAAACAGAAAATACTGTCAGGAGATGGCAGGAGAATGAAAATGAAATATGAAGAAAAGGCAGGCATGCAGCGCTCCTGCATTTCAATGATCCTGTGGAATCCATGCAACTGTTACAACTATCACGTCTGCAAGGCTTTAACAAGTCCTCCACTGTAGAAAAACAAGCAGATCCTCAATAATAAGTCTAATATATAACTATAATATCCTGAAACATTCCTCCAGAACAAAGCATACGTGCGTTAGAAATAACAACCAGCAGGGCTGAAATAGAAGCAAATCAGCCCTGGTTATTCCCTTCCATTAAAAACAAAAGTGTGATGGGTTGAGCTTGTTTCACATGTGTTGAACCAGATTTCTGCCTCTGAGCATTTCAAAAAGGAAATCTGAATCATTAGCTCAATTCCTCTTGTAAAGCTGAAACCTGGATGAAAGCTACAGTGTGTTATTTCTGAAGAGCAATGATTGAACTAGAAAAAGCTGGCAAGAATAGCATTCAGCCCGCTGTGAACATGAAGAACGCTGATATTTAGTTTTACTGCAATAATACAGCAGCGAGTTGTTTTACAGGATTGATCTTTATTGCTGGAATATTTTATGCTGCAGGACTCAGCAAGAGGAGAGCTTTTTTTCCCACAGAGTCATCCTCCAATCCCTAAACAGTTTAATAGAATCTATTGAGATAAAATCTTTCTTAACCCTTAGAAGTCTGGGGCCTAGATCACAGTTTTGCCCCAGGTTCTTTTTTTACACATATTTTTTCAGAATCAGAATCAGAAAGAAGTTTATTGCCAATATTGTTTATTTTTTTAATAACATGCCACAATAATACTACAACAAACCTGGATTTGCAAAAAAAATACAATTTAGATGATTAAATGTCCTTTTGTCACTGCAAAATTTGTATGAGTTTCTTTAAAAAGTTTTGAGTGTTGGGACAAAACATAAATTAATAAATCAAAGCTCAAAGCAAAGTGAAAATAAGGAGTAAATAAAAAAACAGACAAACCTCTCCTGAACCTTATACACTTATACACCTTAAGCACTTTTTGTGCCATTGTGCTTTTTTGTGAGCCAGTAATTTGAAAGCCATATCTCAGATCTTGTACTTCCAAAGGTTATCTGTTTTTTCACCACTAGATGCCACTGATTGCACCGATTTGAGGTATGTAAAAATTTTTTGCACATTATAATTTGATTTACCTTGCAAGTTATGTGTCATAATTCTTGTAATAAAAACTAATAAGCTTTTTGAACCCTACATAATATGTTTGAAATCAAAATTAAACAATAGTCATTCCAGATGCTGTAATTGGCAAATGTACCATTGTGTGCAGAGACTCGAAAGTTAAAAATCTTTGTTTTTTTTAGAAGTACAAATATAAAATAATTTAAGAAAGAATTGAAAGTAAAAAATTCTGTGGGAGAAAAATAAAAGAAAATTTAACATTTTGCTTATTAACATTTTTTTACCTGTTTGTATTATTTTTTCTATATTTGTGTTTTATTACTGAATTAACTATTGTTTTTAAATTAAGATATTGTTTCATATTCTCTATCCCTCTCACATACTCCCTCCCTCTTTACGAGTCCATTGTAAGCCTCCAGATTTAAATTCTCTTTGATATTTGAATCATCAAAAGGTGGAGCACATCCAGCTGTGTTCTATTGGCTGTCAGAGCAAATGAAGAACTCAACTCCGAGAATGATGTCATAATCTGTGGCATCTGCTTAGCTTTTCAGTCAGGTTTTAGAGCTTCAAGGAGAGATTACGTCCGCAAGAAAGTCAAAGGGAGGAGAACTTTTGACTGATTTTAGAGATGTTCTATGTGTCTCCATTTTACAATTTGCATCAATTTTCTATTAAAGATAAGACCACTAGTTCCAAATACCAATACAATTTGTCTTTCTAAAAGTCGAATATAAAACCATACATTTGCCATTTCTATGATTTGTTATTTTTTTATTAATAAATCATTTGTATTATTGAACATACTGTATTGCGAAAGCAATAGTTTGAACTGCTTCAAAGCATCCAAATACATTTTATTCAAATAAAGTACATGAAAGACAACAGCATTAAAGCAGAAAGATACGGAAGGTATGAATAATGTATTAAATAGCTGGTCTGAACTGACATGTTTCTTGTGTTTCACTCTGATGCTGAATTTGAAATGAGATGTTGAATAATAAATGGCTAAAGAGGTTATCTTTACTCCAGCTATATATATAAAACAGGGAAGCCACCCAAAAGGAAAATATAAAGGAATATAAGGTATTAATAAAATAGTACGTATTGTCACATAGACTCTTAATCGTGGTGGTCACACTAATACAACAAAGAGAAATCTATGAACTAAAAAAAAAAAAAACGTTAGAAGATGATGTGGGAAAAATGAAAAAGGAGAAAGAGGCACCAAATAGTTCTTTTAAATCAGATACAGAAGACACTTGAGGTAAAGGATCTAGGACCAGATAATCCCGAGATATTTATATGTTCGTATTCAAAAGATATAGGATGAAATGCACTGTAAAATGTAACTTAACTAACTTATTTTTGACAAGTTTGTTGATGTAACTAAGTTTAACAAAGTAATGACTGTTTTTTTAGCATTGGACATTATTCAATGAAATAGTTTCAAAATAAACCGAATAGATTTGTACCAGTGTTTTGAGTTATTAATAATAGAGTCATGTAAAGCATTAAATTAATTGTCACTGTGTTCATTTATTGATATTTATTTATTGATAACACTGTAATCTATCATTCAGTAGTTATTATAAAATACAGTCACTCAATATTTTAAATAATTAAAGTAGGGGTGAGTCAAGTCATCTTTCTTTGTTTGATACAAAGCAGTACCTTTTTAGATGATAAACAATAGTAAAGACCCAGTATATGAATTAATACTGATGCCAAACTCTTGACACGTCTGGTCAAGTTTCAAGACAGCGCAGTAGTTTGCGGTTCGGAGTGGTTTGCAATTGTAGTTTCCACAGTGCAAAGGTTCTGAGGTGATACATGTCTGATTGGTTAGCCACCAACAACGGTAAAGTCGAAACTTTGGATTTTAGCAAGCTTTTCCTTGAGACAGCTTTGAGAACTGGAGAATGGTGGACCTGGGCTTTTTGCGTGTGTCTGTCGATGTGGTTCCATTTTGGATGGTTCCAAACTTCTATCCAACTTCATTGCAGGTATGTGTGCGTTTTATTGGCTGTTTTTTCATGTTGGGGTTGAATTTTCTGAAAACTTGAAATGAGTCCTGAAACAGGCCGGGCTCATGGCCCTTAAAAGGTGGGACAGAAGTCCTTCTGACTTGGAACTGCATCACCAGACAAAAGCAAACTGCCTTGATTTGCAATAACCAGGTATACCACTCTTCAGTTCTCGTAGCTTTCTCGAAGAACACGCTTGCTTCAAATCAAAGTTTCGATGTGGCGTTGTTGATGGCAAAACAACAAAAAATAATTACAAAAAAATTGTGCTCTCAAGAATGAAAGGGCAACGTGTACAGTGGTACCTCAAGATAGGAAAGCTTTGAGTTACGTACCGTTCGAGATACGAAAGGATATTTTGCTTCAAGATACGAAACAAATTCCAAAATACGAAGAAACACCAACTGTTCTGCTCTATTGTCCGCTTGTTAAGTCTGACGTTGCGCTGCATTTCCAGGTAATTCGTGAAATATCTTGAGAAAGTTAACTTTCATACGTGGTGCCGTTATGTTTTCTGCCACCCGTTCCACCTCCACCGACACATCGCTTCACTCTCAAGGTAAGGTTTCACATTTGTGCACATATTACGTATTTTACTTGTGTTTTATTCTGTTTTATTAGCATTTATTACATTAACAATGTGTAGCTTTAAGGATTGAAGAAACTTTATGTTACTTATACTGTTTCTGAGAGCCGTTGCACGGATTAGGCGTTTTACATGTCAAACTTGCTTCAAGATACAAAATGTTCGAGATACAAAAGCCACCCTGGAACGGATTAATTTCATATCTTGAGGTACCACTGTATTTGCAAAAAGAATCATGTGTATGTTTAAATATTTTTACCCCTTGGACAGTTTTATAGATAACTGTAGCCCCCATCCACCACCCACATTGACCCTCATTAGTGCTGCTCCATCATTTTGTTGCTATCTTCATCCTAGATATATCCACAGTGGGCCCCAAAGAAATCAAGCTACCATTTCTCAGCAATCAAATCTCATTGGTGCACCAATTGCTGTCCCCTCAAGAACCGTAGCACGGCTTTTGATCAAAGTATATTTGCCAACGCAGCATATTTTCACTTTTCATGTGCTCTCCACTCAGTTGGACCCTGTACTTTAAAGATGACTCTTTGGCATTCTGAATCTGAATCAGCTCCTTCTTGACCTTCGGCAGAAGTGGGAGGGAGATCCTTCTTGTTGAAAGAGAGAAAGGCTGTATTCCAGGCTTAAGAAATATGTTGTGCCCTCAATTCTGCCAAGTCCTCTGAAAAGCTTAGGAATCTCTTGAGTCCAGGCTGATGTCATCCTTGCTGGAAACCAACTGTAATGCCCTTTAACTACATAGATGTTATTATTCTTTGTTTGCGTAGCAGAGAAAGCTTTCTGCAATTTACTGCACTGGTATCAATCTCAATTTCAGTCAGCCATGTACTAGTTGTTTCCTTATCCAAAACTGATCACATAAGTACAGCTCCTTTGCGAAATCCTCAGCTATTTGTTCAAGTCGACACAGTGGCGACAGATAGAGAACGTAGCCTTCCCTTAAAATGTCACCAAATAATTGCTACATATGCGCATTTCAAGTTCAGTGGTTTACAAATATTATAACTGAGTATAAAAGAGTACAATTTCCAAGCTTTATCAAACACTTATTTAACTCCATAACATGAAATTAAGGTTAATAATCTAACCTAAATCACAAAATTACATTGCAGCATCTATCTTTTTCCATTCTTCAAGAAGAACCTGGATGCTGGATGGAGAGTGTTGCTGTAGTTCATGATGCCACCAGTGAAATGCAGCTCCCCAACTCCAGCAGCCCCACATCAGGTCACTGCCACCACCATGTTTCACTGTAGGCACCAGGCAGTTTTCTTTGAAATGCTCACGTTTACTGCACAATAACAACAACAACCGTGATATTTGTCTTATTACTCCAGAATAAAGGGTATCAGTAGTCTTTTTCAGCATGGGCCCTAGCAAAGTCTAGTTGTGCTTTTTTGTGCATGGGCTTTAGTGGAGGCTTCCTTCGTGGAGGATACCCATGCATGCCATTCCTCTGCAGTATGCACCGTATGGTGTCACAGGAAATTGTCATTCCAGTTTGGGTTTCTACTGCTTTAGTGGACTCCAGTGAACTCGCAGGGGATTTTCTTCAACCCTTCTCATCAGAGATGTAAACATCTGTGGGAACCCTGGAAGTCTCTGTAAGATGTTTGCACTTCTATCTATCAAAATTTTTTGGATCACAGTATTTTGCGTGATATGTAAAGCTTTGATGGTCTTCATGTAGCCCTTTTTGTGTAAAGAAACCTTTTCTCAGATTTTGTGACATTTTTCTTCCATGGGGAGCCAGTGCTGACAGCATGAAATTGGAAGGGCTGTTCTTTGTTAAGTAATTACCTTTTGTCTAATGTCAACACATCTCCTGGACACCTCTAAAATGAATCATCACCTGTGGTTGAACGCCTGTTCATTAGAATTTTGTAGTTTTAAGTGTGGCTGTTCTCCTAAGATTGTTTGCAATCATTGGCTCGCATGCGTGGCAGTATAATGTCTCAGAGAAAATGTTGAATCTGAAAGGAAACTGCAGGTTTTCTGGCAAATGTAGTGGGGTTTACTCATTTATGCTGAGCACTGTATTTGTGTTTATTTAAAGACGTGATCCATGCTTTTGGTGCCTCAGCCAGCAATTGGAACATATCATATTTGCTTAGTTTGAACTTGAAATTGTTTCAATCATTCGTTCATTTTCACAATGAATCTTTTGAGGTCACGGGGGTCTGCCTATCTCCAGCGTACATTGGGCGAGAGGCAGGAGTCATAATGTTCTTTCATAATTTTTTTTGTTCTTTTTTTCCGTTATCACTATAATGGCCAGCACAGTGTGGCAGTGGGTAGTGCTGCTGACTTTTAGTTAGAAGGTTGCTGGTTTGAGTCCAACCAATGGCCTTCCTGAGCGCAGTTTGCATATTCTCACTATGCTTGCGTTGGTTTTACTCCAGGTACTCCTATTTCTTTCACAAGACCAATATATAAATTGGGTCTGTTGAAATCTTAAAATCCCCCTCAGGGGTGAATGCGTGTGTTGCCCTGAGATGTACTGGTGACCTTTCCCGCCTTCCTCCCGAGGTTCTTTGGGGGATTGACTCTAGCAGAATGACCCTAAACAGAAATAAGTGGGACTAGACATTAAATAAATGAATTAATCAAAATAATATCTAGGGGTGAAATTACTTAAATAAAATGTTTTATTTAAATTTAATCACTCCTTTAGCACTTCCTACAGTAACACACATGCTAGGTACTAATTTCAGATTAAAACATTAAGACAAAAGAAGGATTCTATCACTAAGAAGCAAAGGAAAGCCTACTTCGTTTGAACCATTTATAGACACAAAGGGTGCAGATTGTGGTTAAATTGAATAAATAAATTGAGAGAGTTTCAATGTGAAAACAGCAGATAATAGAAATAATTTAGAGGTGTTTTACAGGTTTCATGGTGACTGTCTAAATGGAAAAGCAACCAGGATCAAAGCATGTTGGGCTGCACACGTAGAGCTTTATTTAATTCACTTTAACAACGTAAAAAGTTATCTCATTAAACAGAATGGTCAATTATTGCTTCTAAATCGGAGTTTGTATTGCTAACACAGAGAAATGGAAATGTTGTATTGTTTTAGATAAATATTTGTAATACATCTTAATACAAACAACCTTAGAACAAATATTCTTTTTTTATCTCGTTGATACCACAACACAGCTCCTTACGCAGACTTTAAGCTTCATCTTGTTCTTGTTTTGGAAACTTTATAAAATACCGTAAGTTGTCTGTCATTGGTAATCAAAACACCCTTTGCCAACTCTTTTTCGTTGGCTAAACACAAAAAAGTGAGAACTCCCATGAGCTTAATGTGTCTTACACTCTCCTTATGCTCAACTCTGATTGGCTGAAGTTGAAGTTCTCTTGAAGTTATGGCATTTGTTAAATGTAGTTAGGGCTTGAGCACCGACGATGCATAGAACCCATTTGTAATTGCTCAGAGCATTATTGTTTCATGGCTTTTGGTGCATTTCAGGGCATAAATGTGCCGGAAAAGTCACATTTTCAAAATGGCTCTATTGCACCACCTGAGGTTTTTTTAGCTTATGTTACTCTATATCTTTGGCACACGTGTATAGGGTACCAAGACTTAAATATAAATTTATTTTCTGACTTTGTTAAACAATGTGCGCACAGTGGCAATCAATATTTAAAATTTTGTCATAAACAGGAAGTTGTAATAAATCAGACATGCAATGTCCAATTGGGCTCAAATTTGCAATTCGTGTTAGGTGTCCTTGTCTGAACAAATCTATATAGCAACCTAAAGTGTCACCTACTGGCAACATGAAATATCCCATTTTCGTCAGTTTCATACTGCTATATCTGCTATTGGGTTTGAAGGACATTTTTGGAAATTGGAACACTTATCTAAAGCACCAAGACCTACAAAAGAGTCATACGGATGGTGTTTCCAAAACCGACAGGAAATCAGTTATTAACCATTTCCAGGCCAAACTCCCCCTTGAGATTTTAATTGATCAACATCAAACTCCAACAGCGTTTTCTAAAGAGATGTTGAATATAAAATTGCAACATTTTTTTTTACTTTTAAAAAGTTAAACTATGTACACACAGCGGCTGTCGAAAGTTGACATTTTGACATAAAGAGGAAGGAGCCAAAATTTAAAACCAAACTTACCAACTAAGTTAACAGTCCATGTCTGAACACATCTACAATGTAATCTCTCAATAATAGCGCCACACATTGGCCACAGGAAATACAATATTTTATGCTTCTGGTGCACATACATCATTCATAGCCCAGCTTTAGGGTAATGCAGGGTGCTTAGAGTGTTTTTTGGGGCTGTTATGTCTGCATATGTCAATGGATTTACTAATGTGGTTAACAGTAATGTTGTGGTGTGGCACCATACGAGTAAACATCCAATTTAATTAAATGCAATTCATAATGTGGAAGTTTAAACACCAAGAACTGAATGTTTTTTTTTTTTATATGAATTTCATAAGAATTTATAAATATTCTATGTCAAGACTTCCGATGTCTCAGATTAACCGAGTACACACCACTCAATGTGAACAATACTTCAGAGGGGCTTTATGTTTTTCTAATGGCTGTGTCAGACAGCTCTGCTTGCAAATGCAAAACAGCCCCATCACAAGATTATCAGAATTGCATTCTTATCGTTATCATGTCTCGGTAACCAGTTGAATGCCAGCTCAACAGTGGGGATCATGAAAGAATGAGGAACTTGTAGGAAATTAAGAGATTCTGAGTTAAAATAACCACTTTTTACAAAGATAGGTCATGACAACATGCTGGGGTGTTTTAAAAGATCGTGCAGGTTCATCTGCTCTACCCGGCATGCTCCAAGTAAAGGTCATCAGTAAATCTGCACTGGTGTGAGACAGAACCTCTTCTGACCCTTTGAAGTGAAAGAATCTTAGGTCCATGAAGGTCATCACAACGGATTCATGAATGTTTTCAGGGGACTCTTTCACATTGACATTTCTGTTTAGATGTTTTTAAAAGATTTTTTTTCAGCAACAGCCTTTTTATTAGGGCTTGAACGCCGAAGGGGCATAGAACCCTACTGTAATTGCTTTTCAGAGCCTTATTTTTTATGGCTTTCGGTACATTTTTGAGGGCCTAAATGTGCTCGAAAAGTCATAGAATTTCACACACGCACCAGAACTGGTGAGAATTTCTGGTTCTGGTTAGAAAAGTGGGTGTCAAAAATGGTTCTATAGCGCCATCTAGTTCACCTAGCCACCCTAGCACCACTCTTAGTTTGTTGTATGCGAATTAAATTTGGCACACACATGTATAGTTTTCAATGTAAGTTTTTTGGATCGCGTTTTTAAACCTCGTCAGGACGTCGGCTATTTTGCCAAAAAATGTCTAAAAATGTCCACTTCAACTCCTAGAGATTCATCTCCAAACTCCAGTATTATCTCACAGCATATGGAATATTAAATTGCGAAGCCTTCTGAAGCCTAAATTCAGCCTTCAAAAGTCGACTTTTTGCCATAAACAAGATACTCAGTCGTACAATGTTCGATTGGGTTCAAATTTTAAAAACATGTTAAAAGTGCATGTCTGTACAAATTTATAAAATAACCAAAGTGTCAGTAATAGCGCCATCTAGTGGCAACACAAAATATCCCATTTTCTGCAGTTTTACCATGCTATTTCTAACTGTGTTTGCATGACATGATTGAAAATTGGAACACTTATGTAAAGGGCCAAAACCTCAGTTATTTTTAATTTTGCTGTAAAATTCAGAACAATTCCTGGCTTTATACTTTAACAAGCGACTCTTTGATATTTCATATGATAACCATTAAACTCTGACAGTCTCTTCTAAAGGCCTTGACGATGTTAAATTGCGGAGCTTTTTTGAATTTGTTTAACAGTTTGTGATTGCCATTAGCCGATGTTTCGCAATTAAGCAGGAATTTGTTATATCTTGGCCGTATAATGTCTGATCGGGATGAAATTTGCCAAATGTGTTAAAAGTCCATGTCTAAACACATATATGCACATATAGAAACCTATGGTGTCAGGAACAGGAAAGGAAATTACTTTGTGGAAAAACCCTAAAAAACAAAATCCCATACTTTAAGGAACTCCTCCTAGAGATTGTATCTATTCACCTCAAAAATCCGTAAGTTTTATCTTGAGTTATGTTGGATGTTGAATTGCAAAGCTTTTTAAACTTTGTACGCATAGCAGCTGTTGATATTCTTCATAAAAATGAAGTTGTTATAACTCATCCATACAATGTCTAATAGGTCCCAAACTTACCATTTATGCCAAAAGTCTAAAAGTTATAGTGGCCCCAGGAAATACAACATTTAACATTGATATAGTACTTCTTTTTTACCAATTTTGACACAACAGAAAGCTTAATAAAGTAGATTTTCAAAGCGTCACTCGGTTAATTAAAAAGTAGTTATTATTTGGACAGTGTTTGCTTCATTTGTGGTGTTTTCCATAGCTAGCAGTGTACAACGTGTAGTGAACACCATGCTGTCTCTAGTATTCGAGTGTTCTGTTCCAGACACAGCAGTGGACTCAGTGTACCACATGAGTCATTTTGGTTTAAAGCTTTAGGAAAATAATTCTTTGATCTCACGGTTGCCACACAACTTCATGATATCACATCTGGTATCAAATCTTCCTGTGTCATAGATAAAGAGAGAGGGTGCTTGTGAGGGTACACATCGTCTCGGGATAAAAGCAGGGTGATGGAATGAATGCGCAAGGTGTGGTTCACCAAAGTTATCACCGTTAACACTTTGTTCTGTGATTTGGGAACAATACTTATAGAAAACTATGATTTGCTGAAGCTTTGGTGGGTGTTTAATAACGAAAGTAGACTTGTTTCTGAGTCTATTACCCTCACTTTGTAACGATGGCACTCAAATGTAGACCTCACGTAAATAATTTAGCAGCACAAAGCATTTTTTATTCAGTCGTCATCAGGGATGCAGCGCTTTAAAAGCAAATTTGTTGCTGGATGAGAGAGCATGTGCTCCTGTTATCGCATCTGTGTCCGAAAAACAGTACTATTATTTCGGTTGGACTTGTTACTGTTATTTCGATTTAGAACCTGTTTTCAACTCAAAATTCTGTAAACCATCAGCTCAAAATGCTTTGCAGAAAGAATCTATTTGCAATTGTGGAGTAAACACGGGTCTTTAGTCCAGTGTCTCTGAAGAAGCAGTTATTTTAGACCCCAGAAGCCCCTTCAGTAATTATAGATGAAGCTTGATCTAATCGAAGTACAAAACAAAAAATAGTTTGGAACGCTCGGTCGAGCTGAATTACATTTTTCGGAGTTTAAAATACTTCAAAAGCAACGGTACACAAAGCTCACAGTTTGGTACATGCCGCAGTTTTTAGCCACAGTTTTCGGTTTGGTTCTGATGGTTTAGCAAATAGTTGTTGTTTTTTTAAACATTCTTTGTATGGTTTACATGAGCAGATAAATAACGGGCATTCATAGAATTCACTTTATTTCGCTAAATCATACAAAAATTCACCTAAAATGAAAAGAATAACGTAAACAGTACCAAGGTGGAGATGGAGAAGATGTAGCGACTTGAGTCTGACCAGTTTGGATTAGGAGGGCTGTGGCCCTCCAGGATCTGAGTTTAAGACACCTGCTCTAGGAGGAGATGCCCTGTAAAATTTGGCTAAGAACAAGAATCTGAGGAAGAAGATGGAATAATAATCAGTTTAAACACAATATCAATATGGCTTGACAAGGCCAATATTTTCCATTTGTGAGAATATTGTGATCGAGTGATTTTATTGATAATCCCCATGATAAAGAAGAGAGTTTGGCCCCATCTTGTTAAAAGTCACAAGTGAATCCCTTTTGTTTGATTTCAGCCTTTAATTGTTTTCTGTTGTGTCTCCTGAAGATTATTCGCCCATTCTTCCTGAGCAGATTTCTCTAGATCCTCCAGATTCTTCTGGCGCATATTCAAGTGTTTTTAGTGGTCTGCTTTGGGTTATTATCATGCTGGAAGACAAAACGTCGACCTAAACAGATTGTCTGAGATTGTCTCTCAAAATATATAGTATTCCTTTTTCATGTTTCCTTCAACCCTGACAAGATTCCAGTACCAAACACACCCCAAAGCATAATACTGCCACCACCATGTTTCACTGTTGGAAAGGTTTTCTCAGGGTCGATTGCCTCTCCCTTCTTTCTCCAAACATAGGAACCACTTCAAGGAAAGAAAGCTCTAGTATTGTCTCATTTGACCAAAGGACATTTCCAGTTACTACAAGAAATCTGATTTATCTAGAAAGAAATACAGGAAAAAACTGTCAAATACTGGGGCCAATAATGTGTTGTTAGTGGCAAGTTTTGGTCTCCTTGAACTCCTTTGTGTAGATGTTAAAAGGGAGCATGTTCATTTTGAAGTGTCACGCCTCTGTGTTCCTGTCTGTCACCATTAATCTCTTAATCATGTCTGATTACACTGTGTGTGTCAACTACACATTATTGTTGGACCATTATTTCCTGTCTAGTGTTTCCTTTCTCCAGTGTACATTGTATTTAGTTTAATGCGGTCTGTGTTTTATATATGCTCTGTGTCCAGCTGCTCATTGCTGTTTACCACTGTGACATGAAGAGAGCATTTAAAATCAAAATGCTGTATTGTAATTAGGGCTCACGCACTGAAGGTGTGCAGATCCCTATTGTAATTGCTCAGAGTTATATTGTTTCTTGGCTTTCGGTGCATTTTTGAGGAGGGAAAAATCACTGAATTTCACACACACTTGAGGACTGGTAAAAATAAGGGACAGCTAGTGGTGTATTGGTGGTGTTGATCTTCCTAGAACCAAAAGGTTGGCAGTTCGATCCTCGCCAGGTCCATTTTGGGATTGTGGCCTTGGGCAAGCTACTTCACCCGCCTTGCCCTGTATGGATGTGTGTGACTAGTGGGGTGTGTTTAGCGGTGGACAAGTCGTAGGCGCAAAATGGCAGCCACATCTGTTCCACAACATTGCTCTAAAAATTGTAAAGCATCTTTGAGTGTCTGGAAAAGCGCTGTAAAAAATAGATGGCATTAAAATTTACATCTGATTGGGGTGTGGCAAAATGGCTCTACAGCACCACCTAACCCATTTCAGCTTATAATGTGCTGACAGTTGTCATAAAGTGAGTGCAAATCAACTCATGTATAGCAGAGCTGCATAATTAATTGTATTTATATTCACGACCATTACATAATCATTCAAAGACACGATTACAATAAAAAAAAATAACCTTAATTATTCTGTTTAGAGCATCACGTTGTGAGAGACTAATCACAAAGTTTAACCATTTAACACCAAAGCTGTCGCTGACGACAGAATAATGACATGTGCAATTCTAACTTCCATAGCTCTAAAATCCCAACAGATTCTGAAAGCTAAGAAACAGACCTATTACTGCACAGTAAAATCCTAAGAGTTAAATGAACTCTACTCAGAGTGTATTTGGTCCCACTCTATATAGAGTTAAACCAACTCTGAAGGGGAGTTATTTAAATAAGTCTATTTGAACTAAACAGTCTATTTTTGTCTGTTTTTACTCTTTCTGGAGTGGACTTGGTCCCTCTCTGAATAGTTAATATTTAGTTTGCATTTTCCATGCAGATTTGGAAAAACATGAAGAAAATAGATTATTAAATTACTCTTTCTCAGAGTCGGTTTAACTCTATATAGAGTGGGACCAAATGTACTCTGAGTAGAGTTAATTTAACTCTTAGGATTTTACTGTGTGTTATTATGGTAATAACGAGATTGCGTGTGTGCCAGGGCTGTGGAGCGTGTGTGATTGAATGTCCTTGTGATTGCAATATTTTAGCAGAGATTTCATTATAAATATTCTATTCATACAGTTTATAATAGTATATGCATTGTCTTAGTAGTAGTAATAGGTTTATTAGTTTTAGATTGTTCTATTTTTTACCATGTTATCTGTGATTCTTCCGTGACTCTTCCAGATTTGCGCAAGTGCGTCTTTTCTTCCTTATTTCCTCTTATTTTTCCACAGTTTTCAGCACACTAAAGTGTTCGATTTCAGTGCCAAACACTTGTAAATAGTGAAGGAAGATGTTTATATGATAGTAAAGAGGGAGGAGAACCCCTGGGACATTTGTGGAACACAAATAGCAGCAGCAGGCAGGGGGCGTGTGACCGTCTCAATCTCAGTTATATGCAAGTAATATTTTTTATATTCCCAAGAAAAATGTTTTCACTATATAGTGTAATTTTTCTAATTGACATGATCTAATATTGCTTTATTATTGCTCATACTCTTGATTTCAACAACATATTGATTTATTCAAATTTAACAAGTGTCACAATAATGTGGTCCAAATCAATAATAAAAAAGCTTTAGGTCTCAGTCATGGTGCATCCTGGTAGTCATGACAACCTAATTTTTGTTTTTCATTTGACTTTTGCCAGGTTTTTCTGAAATTCTAAGAGTTCTTGCTTGAATACATCGCCTAAGTTAGCATTGTCCATAATGCATAGTGCAACAAATTGCCCATGAAGTGACTAAGGTGCTAGAGCCCTTTGATTGCTGCTTGCAGCTTTTTTTTTCTTCTTTTTTTTTTTTTTAAAGAACACAGTACATTTAGCAGTGTCAATCCAGATCATATATGGTCCTATTCTATCGGGTGTAAAATCACCAGTTCCCAAAGTGTTGGATTACCAATACATGGTGTGAAAAGTACACTTTGTCAGTGTAGATTATGGATGTAAAATATATAGTTTTACTTTTACACCTAAAAGTGCAAAATAAATGACTCCACCGACAACAACTTCTGCCTCAAGGAGAGCCGATGCCATTTTGTCTGGTGACGGAGAAGTGTAACACCCTATGCCCTAAATGTTATTTTTAGCACTCTGAATTCAACTCTTGAACTTTTCACACCCGATACATTGGAACCAAATATGATCCAAGCGGTGTTGGGTTGACACTGCTAAATTTACTGTGTACAATTGTGAAATCCCAATCAGAACACCCCATCAATAGAACAATGAAAGAATAAGCAGTTCTTAACCATTTATGACAATGCTTATTGTGTACATACCATTGTTTACCATGGAAAAAGCTCAGTATTATGATTGTTATCTAATTTGCAATGGTCCATGATCAGGCGCTTCATTAATTGATGTAGTTGAAGCTGTGGATGTAGCATTGATCTTCAGACCAAGGCCAAATCACTCTCTAATGATCCAGGATGACCTTTTGAGAGATGTTTTTCTTCACCGATGTAAAGTGGCTGGTATTTTGTATAATTGACTTCATTCTTGGAATCTTTGTTGACCCAGTCCTTTCCAGAGATGTGAGTACATCCGAGTCCTGTTATCTGGATCTTAATTTAACTCCAGTTGGATCCGTAATGACAAACAGAAACAGGTGTTTAATAGAGAGAGAGTGAGAGATAGAGAGAGAGCAAACAGCGGTATCACCAAAAGACCTTGATAAAAGTCAAAGGCTGAAACTGCTGAAAAAAAACAGCAAACTGCTGGGTTCAATTGAGTTTTAAATCATAGTTCTTAAGTGTTTTAAGTAATTCCTCATGCTCCTTCATAACCAGCAAAGATTCTGGAGTAAAAAGCATTAATGTAACATTTACATGTGCATAAATCCATGTTTGTCTGGTACTATTTTTACTTTGCATTCATAAAACAGTTCTAAAAGCAGTCCAAAAAATACCTGATATTCTGGGACGAATACCGGAAAAAACTCATTGAGGTTAAACCACTTTTCTGTCACCAAGGTGCTTGAATTACTGCACACCAACCTGGCAGATGTTTTTGGGATTGTGGGGGAAACCAGAGCACCCAAAGGCAATCGGTATATTTCTTTTTTGTTTCTTATCTTTATAATATTAAATTAATGTTGTTTCGCCCTAGTCTAGGGGTAGGGACATAACATGGTAGACCAGTGCGTGGTTAAGGCACACAAATGTAAAAGAAAATAAAACCAAATGAGATATTATTATCATATTGTCAAAAGTAATTGCAGTGCTTTGAAAAATAGAAATGTGAAAATAAACAGTTACCTCAGGAGTTCACAGCTAATCGAGCTAAGCTATGTATATACAAGCTAATCTAATTATGTCCTGTGAGTCCAACTCCCTACTACCAATTTACAATGAAATGTTAAATACAAGGGGCAATACAAAAAGAGTAGTCAAAACGAAGCGTAGTAAAATCTCAAAAGTAGTGAGCAGAAGCAAAACAAGTGAGGAAAGAATGACAATCTAACAGTGTTGCCAACTCCTCAGTAAAAAAAAGTCACTTGTGACTTGCCAAAAGTCGTGACACAGTCTAATTTGCATAAATATCATGGGACGTGCGTGCCATACATTCCCCGCCCCCAAATAGGTTTTTATCAATAGAAACAGAAAAATTCTCATGTACATGTGTTTCACACACATGATGTTATAAAACAAAAATGTAATGCTATATAAAAATTCAGCTTGGCATAAAAAACGTTCTTGCAATACTTGCAATATGCCCTTGAATCATCCTCAATAAAAGTCTTTATCCAACCTTTGAACTCGGGATATGATTCGCACTCCTTTCTGAACCATTGTGTGTAAAGCTTAGAACATAATGCAGCCAAAGCTAAGTTTAATGCTGTCACGGAGGATCCCACGCAGACGGAGCGAGGTGAGTGACTGTGGCTGGGTTTGTGTGAGTGATGCATTATATACAGCTAAAAAAACTGAAATTAATTTCTGATATTTTATTTTTGTTTCATGGTTTATTTTAGACAATGAAAATTGTAACTGCTGTCCTCCTGACACACAGCATCCAGGAATTCTCGGCTGCCAATAGGGTGTTACGCTTGCACTTGTTCAATTCATTTGATGTTTGGACACTTCAAAGAGACAGACAGGCGCCGAAGCGTTTCCTCCACAGAAGAGCCCATCAGCCAGAGTAAGAAAGTCGTCAGGAAAACCAGAAGAGGTTGCTAGATTTGTTGCTAGTCATTAGGATTTAAAAAAGTCGATAGGGGGTCTGAAAAGTCGCAACACTGATCTAACAATGTAAAGTTAGCAGGCGTGCTAGTCTTCTGGGTGCTAATTGGAGGTGTGGCTTCCAATTATCCTGTGATTGCTCACAGCTGATGCTCATCAGGAAACCTGCAGCACACACAAACACAACAAATGAACAGACCTCTCTCTTCAAAATGAACTGTAAGGTTCCTAACAAATGTATAGTTTGGAAATGACAGAGAATTCTTGGAAAAACAATTCAATTTAGCTTTTATTTTTAATGTAATGTTTAACCCCCCCAACCACACACACACACACACACACACACTTTATTGGTTAAAAGAAATGGCTATTCACACTCTTCTTCCACTTTTATGTAAGGCATTCTGGAGTCTTACTTTTTTCTTACTTCATCTTCTTTTATTCGGGGGCCGGGTTGCATTGGGAGCAGCCTAAGCAGGGATTCCCAGACATCCCTCTCCCCAGACATTTCCTCCAGTTCATCAGCGGGGACACCAAGGTGTTTTCCCAGGCCAGTTGCAGACATAGTCTCTCGAACGTGTCCTTGGTCTTCCCTGGGGCCTCTTCCCAGAGGGGCATACCAGCAACACCTCCCCAGGGGCATCCAGGAAGCATCCGAAACAAATGCCAGAGCCACTTCAACTGGTTGGGCCATAACGGGGGGCCATGATTTTTCAATTGTCATAACAGGGTATATGAAACGCTCTTTGTCTGGCCCATCAAGAAGAACCTGTTTGCCTTGGTAGACCCACCAGGCGCATATAGTCCATGTCAACATAGCTCCTAGGAACCCACACAAACCCCTCCACCACATTAAGGTGGCGGTTCTTGAGTCAAAGTAATCTTAAATTATTGGAATAAAAGTTTTATAATAAACATTGCATGTAAAAGTATGCACCTGTTTTAAATGACACTCCTTTAATTATATATCTAAGTCTGAAAATAATTTCAAATAAGATTTGTCTGGTATTTATGGTAATGTATCAATGTTTCTGTGAGAAATTAATTTGAGTTTTGTTGACTGCACTGTTCTCTCTGCGGTTTTGTGCTGATCCGTGTAATTCTCAAATTAATCTCATACATCCTAAGCCTTTGTTTACCTGAACATTAGCTGGGTTCATTCATAGGGATTAGTCAGACCAAGGGGTGCAACCTTGGCGTGACAGGTCTGATTTACCTCCAACAAAGCGGCGTGTAAGATTCGGAACACATTGACTCGTTAAGTTTGTCTTTAAGTGCATTTACAACAGAGTAAGTGATTGTGAAATGCTTTAAGTTCTTGCAGCTCCACAATCCCCTTACCTATCCACTTTCCACTCACTCACTCACTAGAAAAGCCTGTGAAAGATTTTTTTTCTCACCTTGTAGATAATACACACTCAGCCGTTAATTATATTTATATATCCACGTTCGCGCGGGAGGGCGAAAAACCACCCAGCTCTCAAAGTGCATTATAAATATATAACGCACGGCTGAGTTTGGAATATCCCATTCATGCCATGGTCATTTGCCAACAAAAAAATGTTTAAAATAACTTTAATTCCATTCATTTATTACAGCCATACAATTTAGCCAGTTGACGTTGCTCACAAATGACAACAGACAACAAATAGTGACGTGGATTCTTACATTTTGGAATGTGGATCCGCTTAACTGTTACACCAATATCCATACGTTTACCGTATCCCATAATTTTACAGTTTTAACAGCTTCTGTGTCCCTGATATATTTATCTTGTGTAATTTTGTTATTAGCATATAGCTAGAACATGCAGGAAAACAATGTTAACGTTTGCGCTAATCACGTGACACAATCGACTTTTATGTTCAAGACTATACATTTATCATTTTAAATACGGTTTATTGACATGAAGCAGCTGATACTGTTGGGTCTGAGGTTTTGATGCTACATCAGAATGTCTTTTATTCCCTCTCGCGTTTGTGAAAGTGGATGATGTTGGTTGTTGTTGAGCTCGGATACTGACTTAGCATCCAATCAGCGCATGTCTTATTGAAGCCTTACCTTAGAGATGCAGCATCTGTCCAAATCCACAAATCCAATCCAATTTCTCAGCACGTAGGAGCTAAATCAACTAGATTGGGGATTTTTGATTATGAACGCCACGGACGTCGGGGCTGAAGCATTGCTTTAGCCAGTGATTCTTGCAGCATTACACGGTAAAATAGCAAAGGACAGATCATTCGCGTAGAAGTGCATTGATGTACATGAGTGAATAAACTGACCTGGACTTCCTGTGCGGAAATATGAAATTAATCAACACCTGCCAGCCAATCAGAATCGAGTATTCAGACAGACCATGGCACAATATTAATTAATTAATGTATTTTTAGGGGCCAAACAGGGAAGCTGTGCAGGCGCCTGTTGTATTTCTTCACTTTCTTCTTTCTAATTTTATTCTTCTACTTCCGCCGTAGAAGTCAATGTTATCACTATGAAATGCTTGCAGGAATGTTTTGAAATGTAACACACGTATATAGTTGGCCATTATGAGTAATCTGACTCTCTTAACTCAAACGGTACTTTAGTTTATGCTAATAACCTTTAAACTCTATTGTCTAGAGACAACATTTTTGATTCTGCTTAGTCCTTGGCCAATTCCAATGGGCTTTATGATATTGTACCTTATTCTTATTAGCCAAGATTTCACCAAATTTGTTCCAGGTCATCCTCTGGCCATGTTGCATAAAAGTTATGGAATTCAAGTAGATACGACAAAGCGTTTACAGAATCATGAACGATTATGATGTATTATTGGCTAAATCTCAGGATTGCTTTAGCAAATCAACACTAAACTTGGTGGATGTTATAATAACGGGGATCTGAGGTTGTCTGCATTGTATCAACAGAGTGCCCCCTAGGTGTCAGGAGATACAAAACTTATTGCCCTATAATCTTTTCATATTAACATTTTTTTAAAGCAAAACAATTTTTTAAGGTAAACCATTTTTTTAAGTAGAACAATTTTTTTTAAGTAAAAAAAGCTTGCAAAATGTATCAGTAGAACCCTCTAGTTCTTCGCTTATGCCCAAGATTGTCAGGAGGATTGAGGAAAAGGGAGGATGGAGGCCACACCATGACTTTCTCTCCTTATATCCTCTATAAGGAGCCCTAAAGGAGCCAACAAGCTCTCTTCTCATGATTCGTACCGATAGGTATTGTGGAGCTACTGGGAGATATCGTCTAGGAGCTGAAGTGCTTTTGCTTCTTGGAGTGATTGTGATTCTAGTCACTTCTGAAACTTCTTTACCTTGTCTTCATGTATTATGTAATATTTAATACAAGGAGACAATTTTCCTTTGCTCACATTTAAAACGAGAAAGATTATAAAATTAGCTCTAGAGTAAAAAGTTGACAAACATTAACAGTGCCCTCTAGTGGATGGATGGTATCAAATACTTTCATACAAAACAAATTAGACCCTTCATAGCTTTCTGGTCTCAAAGCTTTTTTAAATTCCCTTTGTACCAATGATGTTTCATTATATAAACAGTTTCAATAGATTAAAATATTGAGATGCATATCGTATCGTGGTAACAATATTGAGGTATGTACCGTTGAGTGTATTGTTACACCCCTACAATTGAACTATGTGCATTGTCCAAAAACGCTTCTTAGTATAGCCAAGTTATTTTTTGTTTAAGTCCCATTGGCTTTCATTGAGAAGGCATGACTTTATGACCAATACTGCAGCCGGCTGTTGTGTGGCTTTGAACTGCAAAGCTGATTCACATCCGTTTACAAAGTGATGTGACTTGAGGTGTAATAGCAGTGTTCAAATAACTTTGGAAATAATGTCAGCATATGCATGCACTCTGTATTTATGTACATCCTTGTGATTGCATAAAACAAACATTTCAATCCTTTTCCTCCTGGAAACATGCCAAAATAAAAGACAGGTTAAAGTGGCATTTGATGGGCAAATTCCTATGGGAGCTATCAGACATCACCCATGTTGAAGTGGTGCAATAACAGCTTGTGGAATGCTGTGTCATTTGTATCTGGCAGGGCAATGATCACATGACAGGCTAAGAGGGGTAAGAGCCTCACTTTTTGTCGCCTTGAAAGGCTGCATATTAGTGTCCATTAAAAAGCCAGCGATTTACATCACAAGATGTCATTTGAGGGCATGCATTTGAAAGTCTTCAGGGGCTCAATTAGTAACCTTTGTCAATTTCATACATGTAATAATATTTTGGTATTGTTCTGGTAACAATGCAGGATGATTTCATATTTTCAGGTGTCTTTATAAGATCACAGGCTGGTGCTGTAAAATATAAAAGTCTTTTTTTGTTGTTTAGCGTGCATATACCCAGATAACCTAAATCTCCCAGGCACTAAACTCCAACCCACACTGGGCTTTTTATAATTATTCCCAGAATTAATTAAAGTGAGAGCTTAACACAGCTTTTAACATTCAGCTCATCTTTCCCCAAACACTCTTGCCCTTGGGCCACCGCATTTAGCTCACAAGAGGGAGTTTGTGATGCCTTCACAAAGGAAGCCTTCGGTTTTACTGGCATCTTAAGGCCAACTCAAGTCTCCAGAGTGAAAACGCTCACGATTCTTGGCAGATGAGCCACACATCTTTCCTGATTGATTCTGATGCGCGTTTGAAGAGCCGTGGGACTCAACTGGGTCACATTTTATTGCTTTGTTTCTTTGATACGAGACATTTTGGCAGGGGATGGTTTGAAATGGATAGAAGCATCCAGAGCTTGAGTTTCACACGTGACTCCATATAGGTTGCAAACTATGAGTTTGATTTTGTAGATCACAAATGATTCTGAGCCATTCCACCAAATGGTTTACCCTTTATATGTTTAATTATGTATTAAAATCTGAGTAAAAAGCACATATTTGGTTAATTTCTGAATTTGCTGCATGTGCACCATTTGGCTATTTAACATGTTTTTGCTGATCTTTTGAAACATATCTTTTGTTTATAAATCAAATTAGAAAATGTACTTAAGGTTGACCAATACACATTTGGAATACTTACATATGCAATTGGGAAAAAGTTGTAAAAAGTACTTGAAAGAAAAAAAATACAAAAAAAATGGTAGCAACTTGTTTGAGTCGCACTTTTATATTTATATCAATATATCTGAGTTTAGTTCAAGTTGCTGCAGCCAAACGTGAAAATTGAATGAAGGCTGTAGTTTCAAATGGAAAAAGTGAAATTAACTCAATTGTTTGATCTTATCTTGAAAGTGGGCAGGTATGGATTGACCCATTTGTGATCTGCATTTAACCCATCCAAATGCACAAACATCCAAATGCACAAACACAATGTGAACAAACAGCAAGAGCAGTCAGTAGCCATGACTAGTGCCGTTGGAGAGATTGGTGCCTTGCTCAAGGGCACCATAGTTGTTGTCGAAGGCCATGTCCACACAAACACAGGCTTTTTTGAAAGCAGGTTTTATCCCACAATGTGTACAACAATATTTTGTCCATACATGCTTGTTATAAGTAAAAAAAAAAAACTATATGCACACTAATAATTGCTCTAATAAATTACATTTTTTAGTATTCTTGAGTCTTCAAAGGCAGGATGGTAGAAGAATCACGTGACCTAAAAAAATGACCATTGGAATAGGCCCAAAATTGAATGAAGGCTGTAGCTAGCATCTTAAACGTAGCAGCTGGAGATTTTCTTAAAAGATGCATATATGGATAGACCAAAGTCACAACTGTACATGGTCAAATGGTTCCTCAAGAAAACCTAGGGCCCTACAATAACTTTATTTCATCATGGAAAGGATTAAATCAGTCAGTATTAAACTCAGCACCAGATCTTCTCCTTTGTGACAATGCCTTTCTGAAAATTGGAAGAGCCTATATAGCATGTGTTTTATCTTTCCTCCTCCATTGTATCCTTTAGTTGTAGGAGATTTGCCTTTTCCTTTTTTTCTTTGGCCCTCTTTCTCATGTTGTATTTCTAGCACCCGAGGACCTCTGCTCCATATGATCCTCTCCATTTTGGTTTGCTCAAGTTTGTTTGCTAACTTGCTCCCACTCACAGTAAAGCGAATAGATCTAGATGTTTTAGTTCTGTTGATGTGGAGTGTTTAATAGGGCATTGGGGTGCTTCATCCATTGATTAAAACCCCTGATGCCATAATTGGCTCAGTCAGACATGAAGCACTCATTTGATCTGTCAATAATGTTGTACCTAAAAAAGCAGAACTAGGTGTTTCTTGGTCTTGATAGTAGCTATTGATGGGTCATTGGTTTCTCATAGGGTTTGGCATGCTATTGGTGTCATCAATTGGGCATCCTCCTTCTTCAACATTAAATTGAGGAAATTGCCAGAAGGGTGGATTTAAATCTATACAGAAAATACGATCCTTCACACAGTAACAGTGTTGGGTATGGTCGGGAGGTGATGTCCGTTACCGATCAAATCTGAAATAATGTGATCAGTTAGACCAGGCCTAATAAATTCACTGTGTTCTCTGAAGCTCCTGAGAGACTTCCATTGTATGCAAAGAATTCAAGATAGACTTTCGCTCGGCCCTGGAGTGGGAGAGAGATCCCAGTTTTTCACACTGTGTTTCTGTTACAATGACTATTAGTTAAGAGTCGTTCTTCTTTTGTTTCCTAGGGTTCTTTTATAGTTAAATGAGGTTCTGTATGGTTTGTATTTTATGTTAGAGTTTTTGTTCTCTATTAATTAATAGTTGGACCTTTGTCTCTATTCAAGGTGTATTGTGCCTATCCAATACCACACATACTAACCTTGGGCTGTGTCAGAATAATATATTCTGTACAGTGTAGTAATTGTGCACTTTATGAGTGATTTTTAGCAGTGTTTTTACATGATTATTCCCTGAAGCACCATGACTTTACCCGTGTCAAAGTAAAGAAAATGAATTTCGGGACTTTTTTTCACCACTTTACATCTACCATTTCTTGTAATATGGTGCCTCTGAAAGCTTCAGAAATTTCAATCTTTAAAGCTTTAATTTGATTTGTTTTAATGGTTTAAAACGTGGAGCTTTGTCATTTTTTCTTTTTTTGTCATTTTTTTCTGGTTAAATACATTTGTTGGCTTTGTTTTAAGGATAAATAGGGTCTTAGTGACTCATATGTGAATTTTAAATACATTAATTTGGGGCATTTTGGCTAAAATATGTTAATCCTAGAGGAAATATAGTACATTTTTATGAAAAGTATAACCTTTTCAGGTTTTTGAACAGAAGTTGGGCTTAATGTGTGAGCTACTACCCCCCTAAATGATCAAAATCCATCCAGGGTTCTAAACAAAATCACAAATGTGTAATGTTAAAATACTGAGCATAATTAATTCTAAAATCCCTTGTTTGTATTTTAATACAATACAATCCGCAGCTGAGCAGTGGTGTTTATCTTGATTTTGGCCATAATGGAGCATTTTAGAGTGAAGTTATTAACCATTTTCTGGTCAAAACATAATTTGGGTCTTTGTAGAAGGTTTGATGTGCAGTGGTAACAATATATGTCAGCGAAGGTTGAGGAAGGCATATTTTTACAAAAAAATAGCATTGCAGCTTGTACGCAACGTAACACAAATGAAAAAGAACCGTCATTTTGATATTAAGGGTGGTTGGGTCTTGAGCTATTGAGTAGAGAAACCTGAATCTGAGGCAGCTTTACTGAACTCTTTGGCGTCTGACTAACCCACTTGAAAAAAACTAAACGTAACAGTTTTGACTTTCTATTTGCCATTTTACAAGTAGTACTTGTATCAGAAGTAGAAGAGCAACAGCTGACCTGAATATGGTAATAATAAAAGGTTTCACAATCAATAAATAGTCATAAAAAATGGCAATTTTAATATTTTCTCAAAATGAATTTTGTAATAGATGTCACAGGCGAGCAGTGGTGGTGTGTCCTTAAATTAATGATCATTTAGAGTGTTTTAGAGAGAAATCTTTTTTTAATTTGGCATTTTGCAAGTGGTTCCCGTGGGAAACCTGTCTCTGCCGTCTACACACAAAGAGCATTGTATTTCAGAGGAAGACATATTTAGACTGAAAAGCTTGTACGGAACATTACACAGATTGAAAACCCTTCTTTACCATATATTTTTGAGGTTAAAAGGATAATGTCTGCTTCCTGTGCTCATTGAAATGGCACAAGAATATTCAAGCTGACAGTCTGTCGAGGCCTCTGGATCTGAACATCCCAGCCTAGAGTTGAAGCCAAATGTAATTAACTTTTACGCACAACCCAAGTATGATTCAAACAGATGGTAGAATGAAAGGTTAAAAATGGCCTAGTTGTTTGGGGAGACCACCTACAAAACCCTGAAGTCTAACCGCTTTAAAGTTGGGATACATTAATTTGACTGAAGCTTTGGTGAATTTATCGTTTAAAAAGAATCCCTTATTTGATTGCATGTCGTTCAAGACTGGGATACAGCTTCATATGAGAGGGTTTAATATTTAGCAATTGAATCCCGAGCTTTATTGGCTTGTTGAAAGTGGATAGTCATAAGGATTTGTTCTGCAAACACTGTTGGTGCATTTCTCAGCTTGTCCTTGGCACCATCCCTCTAATAGCATTACTTGCCACACTTGCTCACAGTAAATAGTCAATAACATGGTTTAATGCAATCCCTGTGGACTAAAAGGCTTATTTCAGGCAAAGTTGGTCATTTCATTAACAGGATTCAGGGGTAGACTGTCAGGTAATTGGCCTCATCCATACTTGGCACTCAGTCAACAAAATATTATAGACTTACATATCGCTGCTGAAACTTCAAAGAAGTCGACGAAAAACACTCCACCTCAGGGTGTCAGAGGTGGGACTAGTCACCACTTTCCAAGTCATGTCCCAAGTCCAAATCAGTCTGAAAATTGTAATTGCACAAAATTGTAGTCACTTTTAAAAATCCCTCTCCGAGAACTTCTACTCAAGTTTATGGATTAGGTACTCTTGCGATTGATTGTTAGTGAGCCTTAAAGCCTCAAAGCATCTGTTGCTGCAGAAAAATCAGAAGTTGGGTGTATTATATTATATTTTTTGCCCATCTGTTATTGTCTGTCCAGCTCTCGCTCAACCCTGTTCATAGTTAACTCAATGTAAAATCTCCCATTGTTTTCTTCCAGGTGCCAAAAGATACTGGGAAACATTCCTGGGACCTCTGGTTCCCTCTCAGATCACTGCAGTCACTTCACTTGATGCTCCTGGACTGACCTTTCTCACTGGGAAATGGAAGGAACAGACAACGGCAGGTGAGAGTATTTGGTTTTAATTAACCCCTCATCTATACTTTTGTTCGCTTAGTAAGGTGATTGTGATTTTTTTGACCAATTCAAGCCTCAACTGGGCTTTAAAGTCTCATATTCGCCAACATTGACATTGGCACAGTAGATAATAAATTGGTATGGAATATTTTGGAAACGCAACTCAATAAGTTCTGGCTCAAGAGAGGAGCTGTAGCCCACTTACAGTTATAAAATAGTTGGCTATTTGAAGTATGGAATACAGTTGAGCCATCAGTTCTATCCTGCTAGTGCTTTTATCAGTGGGGGATTCAAATTCAATAGTGCATGGTTTTGGACAGCAGCCATGTGTATATCGCAGCTTATTTCTCAGCTTGGCTCCACACAGATGGTCTTCTGGATTGTCTTAGAGCTCAGAGTGGAAGTGTGTCATGCTAGTGTATGCTCTGACAGAAACAGAACAATGCTTCTGTGTGGGCGACCATGAGAAGTTTCAGTGCTTCCAGCTTAATTACGATGACTGATATGAAGCAAGCTGGAGCTTCATTTAGTCTTTATTGCAAATCAGTTGCTTGGTGTCATACAAAACGTTGCTTCAGGGCCAGAATACTTTCATCCCAGACAAATCCATATTTGCTGGTCGCATTGTATCTAATATATCAGTACTCTTGCACTTCAAAATCACAAATTCAATCGTGTTAAAGGAACGGTAGCTAATGCTCACAGAGTCGAATTACTGTACTTGATCGATTAAACATGCCATTTTAATTAATAACAAAGAGATAATTGACGAGTATTCAGTAACTGTTTTAAATAATCTCTATAAACAAAACATTTTTTATACTTTTCAAGTGTGTCTCACATGGTGGGCAGAGTGAAGCCAAAACGCGGAGCCCCCATGATTCTGGCTGTAGAACAATGTCCGGCCATTACAGGTCTATGGGAAAATGTAAAACTTTAAAAATGATTTCCTCAAAAATCATGTTACTTGCAGAAATGATTTCAATGATTTTAGAAAGTTATTATTAGCCCAATGGCTGTAGGTGGTGTCAAGTCGTCCATATTTTTTGTTTCAAACACTCTCTTGACTGTATGAGGAAGCGAACCATAGTCTTTTCTTGTGTTTTAGACCTGGCCTTGAAAACCAGCGGTGAGATTTTAGCATGAATACGTTAGTCTCTGTCTGCTGAAGGCTATAGCCTGAACCATTTACTTTATTTTCAACATGAAAAGGGTTTAATTGACATTTTAAACATTTATTGATTCGTATAGGTCAGAAAAGAGAACTCCCCAGTAGTTTTGTGTTAGAATTACATAAACATTGGAGTCTACAGTACCTATAGTCTCATTTTCCTCTGTTCTGTATTCTGTAAAGTTTAGCATTGGACTGAGATATGACTCGCAAGTGTGCTTTTCACACTGGTAGGCATTGAGCCCGTCCATTAATGTTGAGGTGTGTGATGTTGATGTTTTAAATCAGGGAAACAATCGCGCCCCAACCAGATTCCAAGGCGATTCCAAGTTGGCCCGAGATTGTGCTTTATCATACACTTTTTTTGTTCCACTGGCTGCTACCTCTTTGTTTTGTTGTCGCCAATTTTAACCTGTTCTCGCTATTGTGAAGTAATTGTAACTTGTGCTAAGCACTCAGTCTGAGCCCTCACACTTATCGCTGATGCGTGTGTTTGTCTGACTGGCCCAGGTCACAGGTTTCCAAGCTTTTTCAGAAATCACACCCCACTTTGATTTCTAGATAAAAAAAGTTGGGTCACATGATGTGGCTAGAGCCACCACAATGGCGAGGTCAGGGCTGTGACCTTTTTCAAATCACTCAACCTGAAGCAAATGTAAATTTGTAAGAATTTGCTATAATATAAATTTTAGCTAATATTATATTAATATACAGTGGTACCCCGAGACACGAAAGTAATCCGTTCCAGGGAGAAATTCGTATCTCAAACATTTCTTATATCAAAGCAAGTTTTACATGTAAAACGCCTAATCCGTGCAAAGGCTCTCAGAAACAACAGTATAAGTTGATAAAAAATTGAAAACCAGAGAAAAATCTTTAATGTTTCTTTAATCCTTAAATCTACACATTGTTAATGTAATAAATGATAATAAAACACAAGCAAAATACGTATTATGTACAGAAATCTGAAACCTTACCTTGAGTGAAGCGATGTGTCAGAGGAGGTGGAACGGATGGAAGAAAACATTACGGCACTATGTATGAAAGTTAACTTTCTCGAGATATTTCACAAATTTACGGAGATTAGAGTGCACCCTGTTCTGAGTGAATTGCTTGTTTTTTAAAAATAACACTGTTTTTTGGGCTGGATCTTAGTTAAACGTATCTGTGTTTGGTGAATTTCCGGTTCAGGAGTAAAATGAGAGCCGCATTAGTCAGTAATCTGGAACGGTGTGTAGATGCCTTCAGTCTCCATCTCACAGCAGCAGTGAATGATGTGTAAGAGGAAATAATCAGTGTTATTGCTGTGTAACCTCTCTTTTTATGCAAAACCTTTCCCTGGCATCTTATTAGCTTTTTTTAGTGTTTAAAAAAATCTCCTCAGTGTATTTTGTGTAGTTGTTTTTTTTTTTTTAGCTGGAAAGGACCTTGCTGAATCAGAAATCGATTTGATTTTGATTTCTTTTTTTTATCAATTTTGATCATAACTGAAAAATATGGAATTCATTTTGTGGCAATAAAACGAATGTGATTTCAGCTAAAACGAACAAAAATAAATTGATTACAAAGGAAAAAAATCTGCCTGAAAACAAACATAATAAAGTAATAACCATAAACATCGACAGAAACGCTCTGATTACAATCTCATTTTCGCTTTTGTACATTTCGTTTACAATCCTGAAAGCTTCGGTGTCTCTGCCATGAACACAACAAACAGCAACACTGAACGAAGAAGTGGAGAATTTTGCAGAGCACAAAGGTCATCAGTTTATTTTTAACATCTACAACAGGAAATCAAAACCCAAGCGAAGAACACACTGAAACGCTGCTCGCTAGAGTTCGTGGAATGATATTGCATTCAGGCTGCATAGGTTTGACAAAGAAGCATAAATTGGGTTTAACACTTGCCTTTCATGCCCCTATTTGTACATTGGAAGATGAGAGATTGCACGTCTGTATGAAATCCTGCTCCTCATGCCTCATTAATGCTGTTGACACATTCATTATAAAGCTTGGTGATTGGATTTATCCAGATCACTCCCATGAATATAAACAGCAAAGAATTGTCACAGTGTAGAAAACTGTGATCTAATTTACATTCTGTGACAATTTTGCTTTTGTCTAAAGATTCACGTTTAAACATTTGCTAAAAGTTCCCGACTTCGACTTGTTTAATAATCTAGCAATGACATGCTGATTGAGGGAACAATGATACTTTGAAAAGGGGTTTCGTGGAACTACTGAGCATTTCTTTTTGTCCTCAGATAACATCCTGGAATTAAAGAAGCCATCCTGCACAGATGCTATCGTGCTCCACCCAGAGGCCAAAGCTGAGGTCTGAAATCTTGATCTTACTCTCATCAGCTTTATTCCGTTCATAAACTACTGAGCTATTTAAAGTTAGCATATTGTCATTCGTCTTTTGCTTTGGACAAGAAATTTGAAACGGACCTCATCCTCGACCATTCAAGCTACAGCCGCCAACCTTTGCCAAGATATCCAAAACTTTTCAGAATGCAACTACCAAAAGAATTCTGGGAAATTGCTGAGAACGCTGGGGAAGGGGTTATATATTTATTATAGATGTATAATGTGAATATAAAAGGAAAATGTCATGAAAATATCTTCAGAATAGGGGTTTGTTTAGGTTAATCACAGTAACAACTTAGACGTTTTATGACTATCTAGCAACCAAACTGTTTACCCTAGCAACCAATTTTTCCAAACCCTATCTCAATTTTGGTAAATGATAAAAGACATGGAGGTTGGTTTATGTTGTTCACAGTGAGATTGGGAACATTATATTTTGTCACTGACTCCCCCATAGCAACCACAATGTTTACCACAGCAATGCGGCAAAGCTGTTTTTTACTCATGTTGACATGGGAAACATTATATTATGTCATTGACGCCTCCATCACAAACTGGCTGTTTGTCATAGCAACCAAATGAGCAAATCTTATTCCCAGTTTCAGAAAATATGTTTCAGTAAACACAAAATAACAGCGTGAAAGGGAAAGTTTGACTACCTTTAAATTTTCCGAACATCTAGACGCAGTTTGTTGTTGGGGCAGCTGAGCTGAAAGTATGAGATCCCAGAGATGATCTAAAAAGGATTTGGATTTGGGTTTAATGGGGTATAGAGATGAGTGCAGTGGGGTGAGAGGGAGCTGTTTCATGGATAGATTTGTATTTAAGGAAAAGCACATTAAATTGAATTTGGATTTTTATGGGTAACCAATGTAGGTGTTGCAAGACTGGAGTGATGCGCTCAATTTACAATGTTTGTGTGATCAATCTGGCGGCGGTTTTTTTGAAGAAATTCTAGTTTATGGATGGATTTAGCAGGAAGGTCAAACAGGTAGAACAGCTGTAGATTTTTTTGGGGAGAGATAGACAAAGGTGGTGAATATTTTAAAGTGGCCAAATGTTAGCTTTCATAATAAGAAAGGGACCTTTTAATGACATTGCTTATTTCTCTCTAGCTTGCAAATTCTTTATCGCGGCAATTTATTAAAAAAATATATAGCTCTGCTCCAAAAAAAAATTAAAGTTGCAAGCAGCGATCAAAGGGCTCGAGCACCTCTTGGTGATCAGTTTCTTGGACTATGCACTAAGACCAATCCTTATATAGATGCGTTCACACAATAATTGTTACAATTACTGAAACAATACAGGAACATTAAATAATAAAAAACATATCTCAAAGTGTCATGACCCCCAGCCGGTGCTAACGAGGTCGCGCTGATGAATTTTCTGGTTTAGTTCAAGATTTTTTTCACATATGTCTAAATTGGTAAAAACATGTACATTATCAATTATTGTTTTTTCTACTGGGGCCACCTTATGGCGCTATAATGTTGTAGATGTGTTTACACATGGACTCTTAACACCAATGGCAAATCAAATTTGAGCCAGATTAGACATTGGAAGGCTGAGTTACAACAACTTCATGTCAACTTTCGATGTCAACCTTTTGCATTTAATATAACAAAGTCAAAAAAGCTTTGCAATTTAACATCCCATATGCCTTATGATAAGACTTTGTGAAGTTTGGAGATAAACAGATAAAATCTCCAGGATGAGTTTTTTGAAGTATGAGCAAAATTGGCCATTTTTAGAAGTTTTTGCTAAATAGCCAAGTTCCTAACGATTTTGGAAGCGCAATCCATATTACATATATTTCCGTCTATAATCATTTCATTCGCCAACGACAGCATAAGCTATAATGCATCACGTGATGCAAAAGCCTCACAAAAAATATTACTCTGTACAAATGCAATAGAGCTGTACACTCTTGAGCCCTAATGATAAATGGGGTAACATCTACATCACTCATAGACACAATTAAAAAAAAAAATTCACAAACCGGGCATCATGGTGGCTCAGTGGGTAGCACTGTGGCCTTCCAGTTAGAAGAATGTGTGAATGTGTGAGTGAATAATGACCTGCGATGGACTGGCGACATGTCCAGGGTGTATCCCTGCCTCTTGCCCAATGTGTGCTGCACCGGGAGACCCCCATGACCCCAAAAAAGGGAATAAGCGGCTTGAATACTATTATTAAAAAACTATATTTCAGACCTTTTTTGTTATTCATATTTTTTCCATAGCATAGTTATCATGAAAGTCGTTTTAGATTCTCCTTTAAAAGAACTAATATGAAATTGATTGAATCTGATCATGTCTGCATTGTGACTACTCAACAGTCTATTTAAGATTGAATTCATGATCGCTTTTGCTGCACCGTAGAGCCGTGTCCCTATAACTGACAGCTGAAAATCTTGTCTGGTGGATTAATTAGTGAAATTCCTCCAGAACAGTAATTCACTGGACCATGAAGAGGGTTGGTCACGTATGGTCTTGGTAATTGGATGTTTTCTGAGCATGTGTTCAAGGCTGAATATATCTAGGCCATTAATCAATGAGATAATCAACACTACATTTTATTATTAGCCTTGTAACCCATTTTGGGGGTCAGATAATTGAGCTACACTCTGGTTAGAAAACAAACATCCACAAAAAGCTCCACACCACCCTTACAATGTCAACTGCCACAATTATAGGAACGCAGAACAATCTGAAAATAACAAATATTTACCGGTAAGCGTACCGATCAACTAACTGAATTACACCCAATTTTACTAGTTTTAGCAAAGGAACTCCAAGCTTCTTTTATTGTTCGCAAAATGTTACAGTTTAGATTATCCTGTCTAGACCATAATCTAAAGGCCAATACACAGCGACCCGAATTTTTACTGCAAAGTTTCATACGACAATGAGCCTCAATTGAAAACCATAGGCAAAACGGGACATCACACATCAGACTGAACGAGTGGTGCCAATGAAAAAGTGTTTCGGGGTGCTATATCAAATCTTTTTTTTTCGCTAGGAGAACGACCAATGAAGGTTTGCTCGTTTGATAACGTAAAAGAGCCACTCGGTGGAGCTCATTCCACATTTTCATAGCGACTTTGTTCAGGAAAACAATATCACACAACAAATCTTCTCTTTTCCTCCAATTTTTGTCAAACAGCTCCCTGTGATCAGCCACCAATGCCAAAAGACTCGGCTACACCATTTTTTAACATCTGCTACCTGGATATAACAGACTTTGGAAATCTCCAGCATAGCACACTTCAATTTTATTCGGTGAATTCTACCATCTTGAATTCAGTCAAACATTTTTGGTTGAATTTGCTCAATTTATCTGACATGAAGAGTTGTTTTTTTTCTGACCCGCACATTTATCTCCTCATAAAAGTACAGATCAGATTGCCTTTTGGAAAATGTTACTCAAGTTTCTAATTTAACACTTTTTGGATTTTAGTCCAAACACGAACCTTTCACTACAGAATTCTGTGACACAGATTAGCAACTCTGAGGAAAAAAAAATCTACAAAAATAGAGAAAGGAAGGTTTATTTGATCACGGTCCATTACATTCACTTATTTAGCAAATGCTTTTGTCCAGAGTTTGAAGTAGATAAGAAGTGCTCATAGAAGTGGTTATTGGTAATTCAGTGCTTTGGAGTGTGTGTTTTTAAGGGCTCTTGAAAAAGAAGAGGTTTAGGTGTTTTATAAGACTTGTGAGAGCCTCTGCTTTTCGGATTGGGACTAGAAGATAACTCCACCAGCCAGGAACTGAGATGGAGAAAGTTCTGGTGAGACATTTTCTGCCTCTCTGAGATGTAACCACTAGATGGTGTTTGTTTTAAAATGCAGGCATCTGGAGGGAATCGAGGACTGCCAGACTTTCTGATTGTAGGATGGTGCTGACCCTGTGACTGTTCTGTATGCAAGCATTAGTGTTTTGAACTTCATATGGACTGCAATGGGGAGCCAGTAGAGAGAGGGGTGAAATGGGCTCTTCTGGGCGCCATGAAGTTCAGTCGAGTTGCTGAGTTGTGTTTCATTTGAAGTGGTCTGACTGCACAGCGAGAAGAACATTGCACTAATCCAACCTAGATTTCAAAACAATATAAAATACAGCTGCAGGCAGTCATTGAGGGGCCCTTACACAAAGTGTTTCCAGGAGCCAAAGCCATTTTAATCCATTTACAATCATAGGCTCATGATGTAAAATTTTTCATGAACATTGGATATGGGAGGTATAGCCACAAATATATGAATTTTCTGTGCAATTCATACAGCCAGCAGGTGACGCTATGAGTGTAGCATCACTTAAGCATGTTCAAAATAATTTTTTCCTGTTATTTGAATCAGGAAGAGGTACAGTGATAATATGTTTATATATATATTCTTAACAGCACCACAGCAAGACCACTTTTGCGTTTATGATAACTTCTGGTGCCTAATGCCTTAAGAGTAATCACACCAATTTTCAGCTTGATCAGGCAATGCTTCTAGGAGGAGTTAGTGAAAATGTGAAACGAGTTTTCAAAAAAGCTAAAACTGTAGGGTGAATTCTTAGAGCACAGTCCTAGTGACACATATTACTCATCACGCCTGTTTTTGTGCCGATTCAATGAATTTCGCTGGAAATATAGCCACAAATGTGACATCCGTGATGGCACCACACCAAGACCATGTGGGGAACTTCAACACTTTTTATAACTTGTTATCCCTAATGGATTATGAGTAATCTGACCAATTTTCAGCTGGATTGGAAATTTTGCTCAGGAGGTGTTTGTAAAAATGCAAAGTGATGTTTTTTTTTGTGAACTTTATGGTGAACTAGTACATTTTGGCGAAAATATGCCTAACTTCTAATACTAACACTTTTAAGCTCTGTAACATTAACACATCGGTGTAATGTTAGAAGTTAATTTACTCTCATTGGGGAAATGCCCTTAACTAAGTCTGTTAAAAAGAAGTCAATAGTAACGTTAACATTTATAGACGAGTAAACAAATTGTTTAATACGAGCTGTTTAATTCTGTTGTATACTATTCCAGTACTTTAATGTGAAATGGCTTAACTTTAATGTTAACAACCGTTGCGGGCTGTTAATTTTCTCAGTCAAAAGTTTAGTCGAGTTTAGTCGAATGTTAACTACCTGCCACAAAATTAATGTAAGTCAAGTGCTGAACATAATACAAAGGCATTAAAACATTAATGGCTAATTTAATTTTAAAAAGTATAGCTTACAGTTCAAAACTCCCAGTGTCGTCTCTGCATTTCCTCCCGGCTTGAAGCTGTCTATGGGTCTCCATCGAAGAGCCAATCAAAATAGTCCTTGTTGTTTGGTCATCAGATTGAAACTTAATCAAGCTCTTTACAGTACATTCAATTTGTGCATTTCAGTACAATTAAAAAAGAGCCATTAAAATCATATAACAAATGAATAGATTGAAGTACATGTACAAATGATTTGTGTTTTATGTTTTTTGTAGCCAAATGTTTTAAATTCATTCAGTGTAGAGACAATTGACCAAAGTTTTACATAATAGATAATATACAATAGAACAGTAGCAGATCTGACAGAAGGTCAGGCACATGAAAGTCCTGCAGTGTTCTGGCCAATCTCCAGAACGTAATCCCAAAGAAATCTGTTGAGGGATCTCAAAGTTCAGGTCTCCGCATGTCAGCCTCCAAAAATGAATGGCTTGAATAAAATCTGCAAAGGGAAGCGTAACAAATGAGAGAGGGTTTGTGATGAGAGCAAACCTGGTGCCAGCTGTCAAATCTCTGCAACTGCCAACAAGGGTTATGTCACCAAGTACGAAATCGTGTTTTGTGAGCGGCTCAGATTCTTATTCCACTCATTAAAATGCAAACCTATTTAGAACCATTTCAAATGCATTTTGTCACTCAGCTCTTAAAATAAAGCATTACATGAACAGGGGGTCAAGTAGTTAATTCCCTTATTGTATTTCATAATTTAAGTAATTTATAGCACAGCGCGCACACTGGTAAGAGTTATTGAAGGGTGTTGTTGTTATTTTAAGAAGGATATAAAGTAAAAAAAAAGAAAAACAGTTCATTTTGGAGTTGCTACATCTTTTTAGACTAGTATAAAAAAAAGAATTCTGTTAAATATTGAGCATGCTTGGAAATTTTACATTGAAATATTATGGCCGTTGAAGCATTGTAGTGAAATTGGGGTCTGTTTATGTTAGTAACAATTATTACTTCACTAACCTAGCAACAAAACATTGCCCTAGCAACCAAGGTTTCTGAACTCTAGCTCATCTTTGGTGAATGATAAAGACATGTGGGTTCATTCATGTAACTTTTAATGCTAAGTGACAAAGAGAACATTACATTATGCCACTGATACCTCTATAGCAACCAGACTGTTTACCATAGCAACCAACTTGGCATATCACTGTTTCAGCTAAAAAAAATCATAGATACATGGGTTTGTAACTTAGTATGATGTTCCTCAACCCTCCATAACAACCAAAATTTCTACATTGGCAACCAGTGCACTTTGCTATGAAAATACATTGAGATTGCACACGTACAAGCCACTCCAAGTTTATATTCAAAATTAAGCCATCTACTTTTACTTTGTTCTCTTTCAAGAGAACTAGCTTGTCGCAAACCGGTAGATATATGGAGTGGAGACGGTGTTTGATCTTACAGCCAGGTGGTCACATGGTTCATGAAATTTAATAGCTCCAAACAAGTGTCTTGTACTACCAATCTCCATTGGTTTTATTCAAATAAAGCAACTAATTTAACATGTAATCCTATGTAGATTGTATTCAGAGTGGTTGAATGACATTTATAGAGTTCATGGTTTGTTTTAGGAGGAAATGGTAGATTGTGGGTTCGCTTAAGAAACTAATTCAATGAGAAAGTAGTTTTAGCCGACTGGGTGTATTTTATTTTCTGTAGGTTTAAATAGCTCACTGGTGTGGTACACCTCAATGTAATCAGTCTGATCCAGTTCCATCATCAGTGTTAATTGTATCAAATGTTAAAAATGTATATAATTACTGGTTATTTACATCTTTTCAATTAGCATCTTTATTTTAACATTTATACGATGTTTAAAAATTGCAATGATTTTATCCTTTGGGAATACATTGGAAATAAATATTGTACATTCTTTGAGAGTTCAGATTTCAAAATGTGGAATTGGCCAGAAAATTATGTTTCTTTATTATGGTAAGTGATAAAAATTGAAACACATTTTCATAAATTTTTTAATTAAAAAATGTAAAGTTTTTTTTGTTTTATTTCTACACTTTTTAACAGCTATTTTGACTAGTTAAAGTTTTTTTAATGGTAACTTAATCTAGTACCGGTTTCAAAAGAATCTAAGATGTACAACCACATAACTACCTCAAATTGAGTTACACATTATGCTAAAAGCACGGAAAACCCTTGAAAGATTGCCTTTATATGTGTGTATGTTTATAACTCCTATAAATGTATGTATGTATTTATGTACAGTCAATTTTTATGGTTACAGTGGGTTTAATTTTTCTAACATACATTTATTTTCTTTTGTGAATTTTGGCAAATTGAAAATTAAGCTGCTTATTTGACCAATTTAACACGGCAATTAGGGATGGGCGATACCACATTTTTTGGATTCGATACGATACCGATTGGACAAAATAAATCGATACCGATATCGATACTATGAAAAATATCTGAGATAAATAATACTCTATGGACAAACCACAACCAAATATTAAAATTTAACAACTTTAATGCACTTCATTAAAGTAAATCAGCTGAATGAGAGCAGTAAACAATGTATAATATGATTTAAACAGTTTTTTTAATATAACTGACATCTTAAATGTGCACTGTATTAAAAATAATGTATATGTTAAAAATTATGAGAAAAATTCAAGCCTTGAAAATATAATTATCATAAGCACATACGACATATTTCCTCTGGGAGAATTACCCAAGAAGGAGGCATGTCAGTCCTAATACTATAAATTAGATTAAATAAATGTTAATGTTGCATGGGAGTAAACTTTAGAGGCAAGATTTACACTGATGATATTCCACCTAAAAAAATGAAACAGTGTCTAAAAGAGGGAGAGTTTGTTGACGCCAAGCGTGTGCTCCTCCATCAAGTTTTAATTGACAACGCTAGCTAGCTAGACGGAGTTGGGTTTCCCCGCACTCTGATTGGATGGAAGAGTCCATTCAGCTGCGCCAGAGGGGGTGTTTAGCAACACAAATGAAGGTAGCGATAGAACAATATAGAACACTTTCTCCTGTTTTTGTGTTTTAAATAATGTATTAATAAGTATCGATACTTCTTTGAATCTTTAGTCATTAGAGCGATTCCCAAAAAATTACGGGTGAATATCGATATATCCATTCCACAGTATCGATCCGCCCATCACTAGCGGCAATTAAACAATTAAAAGTGAGTTTTGAGTGGAAAGTACCTTTATTAGTTGAAAAAATATTGAGTTATCTTCTGAATCCTGTAAACCAGCTTTAGTTGAACTTTTGTGTCCATCTGACTTGTCCCTACTGTGTATTTTTGTCCAGGTTGAGCCTTTCAAACTCAGTATGAATGAGGAAATCCTGCCCAAAGACAAGCGTCCAGTTGCGTCTGCACCAATCCCTGGATCACCCTGGTAACAACCAGCCTGAATTGTACACACAGATATGATTGCACGTCTCATCATCCATTTGATTCACCTCCGGTGCTAATATATGACTCAAGCAAGATAATAACCAATCAATTTTCCTCTCAAAATCACATTTGTGTAAACAAACACTTCGAAATGTCTCCATTCTAAATCTAATAAAGTGATTGCTCAGCTGCGAGAAGAGATTAGTTTTAACTCTTAACTTGCTCAGCCTGTCATAAATGTCAGCATCTTTAGCACCATATAAGTGATGCATCCCACTTTAGCACCATATGATGAAAGTAATAAATCCATGAATAAAATGGCAAATCTCCTGCGTAAAGGAGATGCAGTGGCACTAGATTGGGAAAGCTGCTTTAGGAGTGCGGGCTGCTATGCCTTAATCACTCTGCCAAAGCAGTGTGGGCTTTTCTTCCATGCAAACAAACACATTTTTGAAGCCCGGCAGGCGTTGTGGCTTATCACATTTGACATTTGGTGAAACACACAAACTGGATTTTCTCTTAAATATCCCCATTTAACATGTGGTTTTTGAGACTGGCTTCAAAAATGAAGCGATGAGAAATGAGAAATTAGGTTAAAGGCAAAATGTTTACTTCAGTAAATGCTCATAATCAGTCACAAATTCAATATGAAGAACAGGAACCCTCAAGCAATACCTAAAAAAACAAGAAACATGTTGCGGTGTAAATAATATATATAATAATAATTGAATATATTTTTTTTATTAAACAAGTATAGACCAAAGATATGAACTATGATCTGGCTCTGTATAAACATAAAATTCATCTAAAAGCCAGATTTTCATTATTGTAAATGTAGGGTTTTTATAGCTCGGATGAGTAAGCCATACTCTGGATAACATTTTGAACATTTACAAATAGTTTTGCTTTTTCCGCTTCTAATAAGACCTCTATTTAATGTTTGTAATGATGGAAACAAGCTAAAAAGCTTTTACTCTGCTATTTATATGTGATTCTCATACTTCATCAGGCAAAAGCAAACAGATGCTAATCCGATTAGCGCACTGTTAGCATTCGTTCACACGTCAAAGGAGTTTATTTCAGAAATCTCATGGTTATAAACAAGACGAAGCTCATTTACAAACTGTACATTTTATGTTATTCTTTCTGAAACTCAGCTCAGCTTAGCTTAGCATTTCCGCTTAGCTTAGCATCTCCGCTTTGCTTAGCTCTCTGTCAAATTCACTTTATTACTGTATACAAAGCGCAGCATACTTAAAAAAAAAACATAAATATATATGAAAAAACATTGTAATACATATGATCACCGTATAATTCTTGAAGAACACAGTAAACTACCCTGCAAAGCAAAAAGCAGTTGCTATTATCCTTTTTTTCCAAGGTATTCTTTGTTACAGCATGTGACAAAATACCTAATCTCAAATGTGTCTTTTGGGGAGAAAATGGCAGTATAATGGTACTAACTATTTAGGTGGATCTGTATACATTTTTTTTCAGTTCTTTTGCCTTTTTACTGTGTAGGGCAGTGCAGTGTAAAGCGTCTGTCTCTTTTCTCTAGGTGTGTAGTGTGGACAGGTGATGACAGGGTGTTCTTCTTCAATCCCACCATGCATTTATCAGTTTGGGAGAAGCCGGTGGATCTTAAAGACCACGGAGACATCAACCGGATCATCGAGGACCCCCCTCATAAACGCAAGAAGGATGGTGAGATCATTTAATGGGCATTATGGAGAAGAATTTAGGATAAGGCTATTAACATGCCAGGCATCGTCTCCTCCCCACTCAGTCTTGTTTACCTCAGAATGTGAGAACTTTTTTTTGCCTGAAGCCTCCAGTATCCCATTCGTTTTCTGGCTCCATTGTGCTCCTCACCAGTTCATGTAAAACATACATTCATTGCTATACAAAAACAGTTAACACCTCTACAATACAAGGATTTAAATCATCGTCATATTTATGGTTCAAGTTCATCTTTTATACATTTCTAAATTATAGAAAATATTGTTAATTAAAAAAGCTCAGAACTGTATATTTTACAGGTTTGTGTTGTAATAATAGCTGTAATTTAATAAATGAAATGTAAATTTTACGGTGAGCTATGGTTGCCAAAACTTTATCATTAAATATACAGTAGTTATTTGTTTCACTGGGTTGTACTATAATTTTTCATATTTTAATCTTGTTTTTGCTGTTTATATTAAATGCATGCCCTGTGACCCCTAAAGGGAATAAGCGGGTTAGAAGATGAACGAATGGGTTTCTTAAAGATTCTCCAAAACACAATTTAAAAGCTAGCCTTTTCTATTAGAGATCATTTTCACTGTTAGACCTTTTACATTTTTTAACTGTAAATTCTACAGTTATTATTTTGTGAAAATATTTAAAGTCTTTTTCTATAGCGTTTACACTCCTACAGCCACCAAATCTGCCAAATTCCAAACTGGTCAGACTCGGGTTACTGTAATTAATACTGTAATTTTTCCATTCTATACTTGACTATATATTGGGTCAATATTTGCAAACTGTTACTCTACCTGAGAACATCCTGGAAACTCAAACTGACCATAATTGTGGAGGTTATCATTCTGTGCCTGACCATAGCAACCACTGTGCAAAAATATATGATTCCTAGGATCTTGAAGTACTTAAACATTTACCATTAAAAATAATGGGAAAGGGTAACAGAAATATGTTGATGAAATGGTCATGAAAACATCATGAAACTTACACTGACAACTCCCTAGCAACCAAACTATTTACCCTAGCAACCACATTTTCTGAACTCTAACTTTGGTAAATGACAGAGACATGGGAGTTGGCTTATTTTACTCACAGTGACATTGGGAACATTATGTTATGTCACTTACCCCTCCAGACTGTTTACCACAGCAACCAAATTAGCATATCTCTGTCTCATCTTAGGAAAATCATAGTGATATGGGGGTTAGTTTATTTTAAAGTCACATGGGGACAATTATATGATGGCACTGACTCCTCCACATCAACCAGACTGTTACCATAGCAACCATCCACTTATCTGCCAGATTTTGTTCATTTATTTTACACTTGTCACATTACTAATAAATACATAGTCAAATACTTTTAAAAAGCACTTTCTCAAGCCAACATCTAGTTCATTGTTGGTGTTTGCTGTGTGTCATCATCGTTGTAGCCAGTTCCATTTCTCGTATCTCCTCATCCATCTTTCTCTGCCTGCCAGCCTAGCCCATCCGATTTATTTCTGGAGGAAGTGCAGAGAGCATATTTTAATACATTTTAACAAATATTTTTCCTACTGCCTATTCAGGAGATGAGGAAGAGGAACATGATTCAAAGTCCAAGCGCTACAAGTAAGTGAATCTGAAAACAGATCTATGGTCTGTCTGTTTGAATAGATGTGCAATGTTAGCATTTTAATAGTTGTTTTGTTTTTGTTGTTGTGATACAATGAATGCATTTAAATTATGCCATCTGAACACATCCAGTTTTGATGACCTAGATTAAACATGACTGGAATTGGAATGACACTAATTAAATCAAACTCTCTTTTTTTCAGTGTTTTGATCGAAAAAAGCAGCCTACACATGATTACTCATCAAGAAATAGTGTTTTGACTGACCGCTGGTTCAGAGCATTTATCCGCTGATAAGTCGATGCGTAAAAGTGTATTTAAACTGTGAGAGATGGAATAAAAGAATCTAGTTCTCATTTTTTTATTTGCACCCCTTCACAAAACATGACTTAGTATTTTATTACAAAACACTTGTTTGTGGCCATCTCTAGAGGCACTCAAACCTTCAGCTCCCTCCATTTTAGTTTTCTGTTGGATTAAGGATTGTGAGACCGACTAGACCTCTCCAGGATGTGCTTCCATTCTATACTATCAACTTCTATATGCTCAGCTGGTATTGTAGCCTATACATTGTCTAGGCCTTCAGTCCTGTTGTGGTGGAAAGTTTATGAGATGTTTTTTAATTAATTCCTTTTGTGAAAAAGGCAGTTTTATACAAATTATAAGATGATTTAAGGCTCTCAAGCTCCTCTAGTTACCTGTATAAAAGAGCAAAACGGAGCAAAAAAAATTCTAATTGGTATAGGGAGTCAACAACCATCATAGTCTGAGATTTTATTTCATTTTTGTTAAAGACAAATGAATTTTAAATGTTGCTTTTAAAATCTGCTAAGCTAATGGGACTCAAGCAAAACTTTATACCATATCATCTGTTTATACTGTATTTTATATAAATCACACTGCTGTTTGTGATGGAGCAGGGTCTACTCATCACAATTTTTTAAATACTAATTAATGTTAAGTGGTACAAGCTGATTTAAATGAGGTAATGAAGTGACTCAAGGTCCCATGACCAGAATCTTCCATTTTCCCATTCCAACGGGGGGAGTTCTTAAAATTCTCTGTGAAAGAGACATGAATATAATTTAGTTTATGCAAATTGTTGTTTGCCCAAATGAGTAATTGTTGTTTGCCAATGTTGACGTAAAACATATTGTGTAAATTTGAGTTTCATTTTGTTTAAGGATGGACGTTGTTTTCTTGGGTGTAAAAGGTTAACATACTTACCTGCTGATGGTTCGACCCATTTTGAGCTCTCCTATAAAAGAGCTCAAGTTCATTCAGTCTGGAGGAGAGAGTGGGAGACAACAGACTGGTATTGACTCCCTTGAAAAGTGTGAGGTCACCTTATACATTGATGGAACATTGTGACTCTTAGCTCTGCTTAGAGCTTATAGACTCCTTCCTCATTTTATTGCTGGATCCAACTCTGCAAACCCTATAGCAAGCTTTAGCTGACCCAGTTTAGTAGAGAGGTTTTTGCTGAGGTTTTGTTTTGTAAATAGTTATGTTTGGTTGTTGTTTTGGTTTATCCCACTTTAACCACTGGTAGCACAATAAAACACCTGAAATTCCTCCTTGCCTCGACCCCAGTCCAGTTCTTTGACCCTTGGTATCCCACATTACGACACTGTTGTCGCTCAAATGAGGATGGGTTCCCCTTTAGAGTCCGGTTCCTCTCAAGGTTTCTTCCAAAAAGGGAGTTTTTTTCCTGGCCACAATCACCCCAGGCTTGCTCATCAGGGACATATACACCACTTAATACATTTTTTTCTCGTTTTTGAGTTTAAACTTGTTGGTTTACTGTAAAGCTGCTTTGAGACAATGTCCGTTGTGAAAAGCGCTATATAAATAATTTGAACTTGAATGCTCTCTCTCTCTCTCTCTCTCTCTCCCTCCCTCCCTCCCTCCCTCTCTCTCTCTCTCTCTCTCTCTCCCTCCCTCCCTCCCACACCTCTGGTCACATCTATACTATTAGTGGAAGTTTGAAATAGTTTATTTCCCTCACATTTCCATTCGTTTTCACCACACTACATTAAACATTTATAGCACTTGTGTTGATTACACCGCAAGTCCATGTCAAAGCATTAACCAAAATAAAAGAGTTGACTTGAGAAGAAGCTTCAATATTTTAGCACCTAGTGATGACAATCCACATTAATTTTTCAAGGTGAAACAAAACTGAGAAAAATTGTTGCCTTGCTTCCAAACAGTGCCACTTTTAGTATAAAGTTAAACCAGAATAGACGTCATATTGTAATAAACGGCGCCACAACAATGGATTTTGATTGGTAACAGTGATATCATCACTACACAATTGAAGATGCTGTTATGTCGGTTGTAAAGAGTTTCAGAATCAGAAAAGTTTGTATTACCAGGTACAGCAAAGGTATCAGCCAGAGCACTTTACAGTACTAGGAATTTGTCTTGGTGTCAGGTGCAACCACAGATACAAAGTGTGTACTCAATGGAGTTTATTAGCTTGTTTATGTACCAGTGTTGCTTTGTACATGTGTGTTAATAGGGCTGTTGTAAAAAAAAAAAAAAAAAAAAACAGGATCTTTTTATGCCACAAATTTCAACCCTTTATGAAAATGTTGTTTCACAGAATGCCCTGCACAGAAACTGTTCAGTGATTAAGCTAATATTTATGAGTTATGCTGTAGGTGGTATGTTTGTATTTGAGTTAATGGTTATTTATGGTTTTTTGTGGAAAAAAAAAACGGACAAACCAAGACTGCATTACAAATTTGTTACAAGTTTTTTTTAAGTGACTATGGGCTTTTCAAATGTGCAAACAATACACAGATTTAGCTTCAGACTTGTTTTTTTTATTAAAAAGGCATTTATTGCATTTTAGAACCGAACTCCACATTTATGGAAACCAACCAATAGATTGCTACATTATTCAATATCCTCCTGATAAAGTCCACCTGCTCCATCTCTATGTACTTCTTTGTGTTGGGGCTCATATTTCAGATTTTACAAAATGTAATCTTGACAAAATTCATTTGTTTTCAGTTTCTGCATCACAGCCAATCACACAATTAAGAAAGATACGTGTAGTATGCAACAGTAGCAGTACCAGCTATCGGCACTCATGGATTTCCTTGAAGAAGTGCTATTTGTGTCGAGTTCTTTTTGGTTTTCTGTCTCATGCTGTTGAAATAAAACCTTTTTAACCCCTTTAAATATCAAGGATGACAATATCTTTGACATAGGGCAACAATTCTAAATCAGCAGGTAGTAAAATGATTGTTTTCCTAATTGTAATTGTTAATTGTACATTCAATGTAAGGAACTCTTTAAAAAAAAGTCATTTTTTCTTTTTTTTATTTCTACTTGTGATTTCATTTCTTATTTTAAAGACTGGACCATTCCATTGAGTGTGAAGAAGGAAAAAATGGATCATCACATGGAAGGGTCTTACCTTTGGAGCTCCGGGTGGTCCATTTTAGAGACATGCTTCTGGAACGAGGGGTGAGGAAACCAAAGACTTTGTCTCAGAGGTTGAAATAAAGTGTGGAATTTTGTGTGAGATTTACTCCTCATGCTCATATTCAACAGGTGTCTGCATTCTCTACCTGGGAGAAAGAGCTACACAAAGTAGTTTTTGACCCGCGATACCTATTGCTAAACCCAGAGCAACGCAAACAGGTACAACACACAGCTCTTTCTGTTTACTCTAAAAAAAGAGTAAATAATGTCCCAAATTAACTTTTTTTGGAAACTTTTCCCATAAACACACCAGATTTTAAAAACATCAATAAATTACAGTATGACAGTATGTCACGTAAGTGAGTACACCCCTCAGATTCCTGCAAATATTTATTTATATCTTTTCACAGGATAGCACTGCAGAAATGGCTCGTTGACACAATATAAAGTTGTCCAGAGTGTACATTTATTGTCCTCTCAAAATAACTAAAAATACAACCAATAACAGCTGAACCCTTAGCAACTAAGTTGAAAATGTGGAATGTCAATATTTTGTGAGGCCACCACCATTTTCCAGCACTGCTTTAATTCTCTTGGGCATAGAGTTCACCAAAGCTTCACAGATTCACTGGAATCCTCTTCCACTCCTCCATCACAACGTCACGCAGGTGGTGGACACTTGACACCTTGTGCTTTCCACCTTCCTTTTCAGGATGCCCCAGAGTGGTTCTATGGGGTTTAGGTCTTGAGACTTGCTTGGCCAGTCCATCACCTTTACCTTCAGCCTCATTAGCAAGCAGTGGTCATCATGGGCGTGTATTTGGGTCATTATAATGCTGGAACACTGCTTTCCATAGGGAATGGATCATGCTCTGCTTCAGTATGTCACAGTACATGGTAAGATTCATGTTTCCCTCAATGAACTGTAGTTCCCCAATCCCAGCAGCCCCAGACCATGACACTCCCACTATCATGTTTGACGATAGGCAGAACACACTTATCTTGTACTCCTTACCTGGTTGCCGCCACATGCTTGACATCATCTGAACCAAAAAGGTTTATCTTGTCTCATCATACAACAGGACATGGTTCCTATTTGTACATCATGTTTAGAAGAGGCTTTCTTCTAGGACGACAACCATGCAGAGCAGATTGATGCCCATCCCTCTAATCTCCACAGGATCCCTCCATCTGTTTTTCAAAGAAAATCTTTGGAAGTGACACTAATAACGTGGACTCAGCTTCTTGGGCTGACCATGGCGTGGCATTTCTCTTCCTGCTCTGAGAAGAACCTGTCCTCTTAAAGCACTGGATGGTCCTCGTAAAACACAGTTTTGTTGACAGGGGTTCTGCTGTTATTGGCTCTATTTTAGTTGTTTTGAGAGGACAGTAGGTCTGTAAACTTTACATTGTGTCAAAGAGTCATTTCTCCAGTGTTGTTCTATGAAAAGATACAAAACAATGTGCAGAAATGTGAGTGTACTCACTTAGGTGACACTGTAAAACTACAAACAGCTTTGTGGGGCATTACTTATCGTCATTTCTATAGTTAATTTTAATTTCATTTTTAATGTAATTTTTTTATATTTAATTCTACTTGAGTTATCTCACCTAAAAAAATATTTTGAACACTTTCAGATTTATGATCAGTTTGTAAAAGCAAGAATGAACGAGGAGCACAAAGAGAAAAAGAGCAAACTCCTTCAAGCGAAAGAAGAATTCAGGAAACTTCTGGAGCAGTCAAAAATCACCTCTAGGTGAGTTTCTATATTCATGAGATTAAGTCTGCGCTGATGCATAACTAAAATCTCTCAAATAAGGTGGTAATAGCAGATGGATTCTGATCTCCTGTGTTCTTGTTTCTTTGGGGATGAGTATTTGATAAAACTTGCAAAGCTTGCAAGCTTTTTTTTTTTTCCAAAAGATCTCACAGGAGTGAATTAACCCTCTTCACCATTCATGGTAATTAATTCACAGCTGAAGTGATGGAGAAGGAGGAGAAATTAAATAATTGAATGTGTAATTATTAACTATGTGCAGTAAGTTTTAGGTATAATAGAACATTTTGAAAAAAGTAACGTTTTTTAACAGCAATCGACAGAAGCATTAATGTTCTAATGTGAATAAGCTAATATACGATGGGACAAAATAATGAAAAATTAATGCAAGGTTTTAAGGCATGTGTGAAAAATTGCTGTAAATAAAGAATTATTTCAGAAATGGAAGCATTCATAATTTCTTTCTTTCAATGCAGTGAATGGACAAAAGAGAAATCTAAATCAAATTAATATTTGGTGTGATCATCACTTACAAACAATTTCTGAAGGAACTGCTAGGTTGTTCCAAAACATCTTGGAGAACCAGCCACTGATCTTCTGTGGATGAAGCTTTGCACATCCTTCTGTCTCCTCGTGTAATCACAGACACACTCGATATTGTTGACATCAGGGCTTTGTGTGGGGCATACCATCACTTTCAGTACTTATTTACCTTCTTTAAACTGAGGATAGTTCTTAATGTCTTTGGAAATGTATATGGAGTCATTGTTCTGCTGCAGAATCCATCTGTCACTTTCGGTGGACCTAGGACATCATCATCTGGGCTGTAAACTCAGAAACTCTCAAGGTCTCCCTCTTCCCTGCACAGTGTTCGTCATTTCCTGTTGGTGTCTGTAGTTTTGGATCTCCTGGTGGATCCAGCTCCTACTGTGGCACCTGCTCCTCATATGGCGAGTGTTCCTCTGGCGCTGATTCCTGATCCCATGGATGGACTGGTCAGAGAGTTTCTTGAGGGTGGCGAAATCTAGCCCACTCTCCCTGTGATTGAATGACCCCTGTGTGCTCCACTACTAGGCATCAGCGAACAACCATCAGCGGCCAAGCCTCCTGCTCCTCCAAATTGACAGCTCTGTGACAGCCAATCGACCCCTTAGCTCCTTTCTTAGGGGGTCATCGCCACTGGTTGTCCTTCATGTGGCTACTCCATCCGGACAACAGGTGTAGCTAGGTGAACTTCCTCACTCTCATCATCGTCACAGAGATCTCTGTCTTGCCAGCAGTGCTGCAACCTGTCTGTGGTTCGGTGTTGGTGCGGCTGAGTCATCCACCACTTCTCCCTCGTCCCATTAAGGTCACATCTTATTTGTAGGGTGAAGTAGTGTCATGTGTGTTCTAATGTGTCATGTGTTGCCAACTGTAAGATGGCTGTTTGAGTTAAGGCGCTTATCACGGCAGCAGGAAAATACCAGCTGTTGCAGCAGTCAAACGCCCACCCCATCCCCCCCACCCCCTGCAATGTTGTCCTCTTCTTTTACTTTCGGCTGTTCCCAGTTTAGGGGTCGCCACAGCGAATCATCTGTTTCCACCTAAATCTGTCCTCAGTATCCTCTACTCTTGCACCAACTAACTTCATGTCCTCTTTCAGTACATCCATATATCTCGTCTTTGGTCTTCCTCTTGACCTCTTGCCTGGCATCTCTATCTCCAACATCCTTCTACCAATATAACCACTATCCCTCCTCTGCACATGTCCAAACCATCTCAACCTGGCCTCTCTGACTTTGTCTCCAAAACAACCAACCTGAGCTGTCCCTCTGATGTGCTCGTTCTTAATCTTGTCCATCCTCGTCACTCCTAAACTGAACCTCAACATCCTCATCTCTGCTACTTCCATCTCTGCCTCTTGTCTCTTCCTCACTGCCACAGTCTCCAACCCATACATCATGGCTGCTCTCACTACTGTTCTGTACACCTTTCCTTTGATTCTTGCTGACGCTCTTCTGTCACACAACACCCCTGACACTTTTCTCCACCCACTCCAACCTGCCTGCACTCATCTCTTCACCTCTTTTCCACACTCCTTGTCGCACTGGACTGTTGACCCCAAATACTTGCGCCTTCTTGACCTCAGCCCCCTGTAACCTCACTGTTCTATTTCCCTCCCTCTCGTTCAAACACATGTATTCTGTCTTACTGCGACTGACTTTCATTCTTGTTCTATCTCACGGCACCCTGTCATATGCTTTTTCTAAATCCACAAAGACGCAGTGCAGCTCCTTCTGACCATCTCTGTACTTCTCCATTAACAATCTCAGAGCAAAAATTGCATCTGTAGTGCTCTTCCTGGGCATGAAGCCATACTACTGCTCACAAATGTCCACTTCCCTTCTTAGCCTAGCTTCCACTACTCTTTCCCAAAGTTTCATTGTGTGGCTCATCAACTTTATGCCTCTGTAGTTGTTACAACTCTGCACATCACCCTTGTTCTTAAAGATTGGCACTAGGACACTTCTCCTCCATTCCTCAGGCATCTTCTCACTCTCTAAAATCCTGTTGAATAACCTAGACAGGAACTCCACTGCTGTCTCTCCTAGACACTTCCACACCTCCACTGGTATGTCATCTGGACCAACAGCCTTTCCACTCTTCATTCTCCCCAGAGCCTTCCTCACCTCATCCTTTCTAATCTTTTCAACTTCCTGCTCTACAATATTCACCTCTTTACCTCTCATTCTCCTCATCCATCAACTCCTCAAAATACTCCTTCCATCTTCTCAGCACACTCTCCTCACTTGTTAGCACCTTTCCATCTCTATCTTTAATCACCCTTATCTGTTGCACATCCTTCCCATCTCTGTCTCTCTGTCTCGCTAATCTATACAATTCCTTCTCGCCTTCCCTCGTGTCTAACCTGGCATACAACTCATCATATGCTTTCTGTTTGGCCTTTGCCACCTCCCTCTTCACTCTGCGCTGCGATTCCTTGTAGTCCTGTCTACTTTCTTCAGTCCTTTCGATGTCCCGGTTCTTTTTAGCAAGCCTCTTCTTCTGGATGATGTCCTGTACTTCCTCATTCCACCACCATGTTTCTTTATCTTCTTTCCTCCTTCCAGCTGACACACCTTTCTTCCTGTCTCCCTGATCACTTCTGC
>SRMA01026301.1:111010-145520 GCA_007224835.1 Danionella cerebrum | reverse complement strand
TTAGACCATTTGTCTCCTTATTGTGCTCCTTGAAACAGCCACCCCACAATTTTTCAGAGAGCCCTTTATTTCAGCTTGTGGGAGATTTTTTTAGTAATTACATTTAGTCTTGTTACATTGTTAGCCTGTTTGGCTAAAAATACAACATGCTAACATGTCATATCATAAATGACATCTGACTTCGAGGGGGTAGTATAAGATAGGTGTGCTGACGTGAGAGCTCTCTCTCTTGCCCGAGACGCAAAAGGAAGAGGAGAGCAAATGGACTATGAGGTTAGATCTCAAGTCGTTAATATTATATAGGATAATGATTTTCTAAAACAAGCCGATTGTGGGTTTTTCTTTGAATCCCATACAATTTTTCTGGCAGTTGTAGCAGAAATTTTTGTTGATCTACTTGACTATGTTTTGGTTGCAACAGAATCCCTCACTTTTCACTACGTAATCTGAGTTCTAACTCTGTCGATTGTCTTTCCCAGTTCCTTGGATATCTTTTTACCCTTTCATGTTCAAAAGATCATCACAGATATTTTCACACTGCCTAACATGCTGGGGTAGCATTCAGTCACTGCTGTATTCATACTGCTCATTAGGTCAGCAACAGGGGACTTCAAGAAAAGTCACAGACTGATCTCTATCGAGAAGTGACTTAAAAACAACACAAGGTCAATGTGCAAGGCCAAAGTACGAGACTAGAATTATTATCAATTTTTTTATTATTATTATTTCTTGGGTCCAAAATGGCTCTGCAGAAACACCTTTTGAAAGCAAAGCATTGTTTATGTTTTCATCTATTCTTCCTCCCGCAACTTCCATCTGCACTGCGAGAGTCTGAACTACCGACAGGTTTTGATAGTTAGCAATTAGCATGCCAGATATCTCCGACTCAGTGCTGACTCATTCGAAGTTCACTCTGTCCAATTCACTCGCATCCACAAGCACAGATTTGCGTGTGATTGCGGGCATTTGTCAGCAATTACTCTAAACCTGTCAGCAACTCAAACTTGAGCTAAAATCATGCAGTCTGATTTCAATCACAATTGCTTGGTTTTGAGACAGGGGCTGTGTCCCATCCAGGTTCCAAAAGCCTCCGGAGGGTCCTTCCTACCCAGGCTTTAAGGCTGCGACTTGGTAGAATCCTCCAAAGGCTACAAACCCCTTGGTAAACAGGACGCTCTAGCCTCTTATTCTTCTTCTGTTGTTTTTGGCAGTTTGCTTTATGGAGCATTAGCGCCACCAGCTGGATCAGTAGTTTGGATCCTGAATTGAATGAATGAAACGGTCTTGTATTATTAATATTTTTCTTTAAGTGATTCTTTTATATTTATGTTTTGTGTGTAAAGAATTGGTAAGATGACTGTAAGTTCTTTCGTTGCTTAATTTATTTTCTAGGGTTTTAGGGTTTATTTTTAATTGTTCTGTTTCTTTCTTTTTGTCTTTTTTTAATACATTGTTTTAAAACATGGTCTGTGTTTTCGTTTTGATTATATTGGTCACAGTTATTTTCTATTTTATGTTGTGTGTAATTTAAACCAGTATGACGTTCAAGCTTCATTCTGTTTTCTGCTTTCCTAAAACATTATGATATCCACCAATAATTAGTTAACATTAATTTGGCTGCATGTGGCAATGTTTACAATAAATGTTGAAAATAAAAATATGTTTTACAAGTCGCCTATCACTACCAGCATTTAATCCTTGAATATACTGTTCTTTTATTTTTAAAAAACCAGTGTTGCTTACATTTAAATTCAAATTCAAGTGTGTTTTGTGTTTATTCTAATGAAAAAAAAAACACTGCAATGCATTGTGGGATATCTGAGGCCACGAAGGATAGTCGAGATGCATCCTTGGAATTCAGGAGAAAGGAGGACGCATTTCAAGGGTGCATTTTGAGAACTCTTTGAGTTTTACCGAAATGAGACGGCCTTGGCGCACCGTTGTGACGTAAGTGGTGGCCTTAAAATGCGCACTCGAGAGGATGCACACTTCTGGATTGGGACACAGCCAGGGTTTGTGGACATGGGACAAAGATGTCTGTAATTCTTTCATGCAGTGTGAAAAGATCAACCAAATCAGCACTTTTTTTAAAGATTTGTGAGACAAACTATTGATGCTGGCTGCAGAATGATTTCCGCCCAATACAAGTCTACGGGAAAAACCTGAACGTCATTTACACAAACCCTTTTAATCTATACAGTGTTCTCTATACAGTGTTCAATAGTTTTTGGAGGTTTTTTTCGTGTGGTTCATTACACAATTTCCCGAGCCATTTCAGCTCTCAAAGAAGGAATAGAGGATTCCACAAACATGCATGAAAGATTCTCAATAAAACCTGAGGCATGTTTTGGGTGTTAGAAAATTGATTTTGCATAATTTATCCCCATGTAACTTATTTAAATGTTTTCTCAGACTTATAATCAAACAGAAAGTAACAGGACAGAGCACATACATTTGTAGTTGCCAAAACGATGATCGGGGGTTCATGTAATAAATTATAATAAAACTGAATAAAATTAATGCTAAATACATTAAGGTACACAAATGTGAACCTTACCTTGCGAATGAGGCAATGTGACGAAGTGTCAGAGGAGGTGGAACGGATGGCAGAAAACATTACAGCACTATATAAAAAATAGTTTCTCAAGATATTTCACAAATTAAGAACACCAACGCGAAAACAAGCGTATGCGCAGACATGAGAACAGAACTGTTTGTGTTTTTTGTATCTTGGTATTTTTTTAATACCTATTTTTGGATTTTTCCTAACGTGAAGCATTCGTATCTCGATGTACCACTGTATGTAAATAACAATTCTAGAGAAATTACCTTTGCTCTTCCCATGGCTGACTAATGGTAATTCCCCAGATTTTCTGGTTCAGGGTACAAAAAATAAAAGCTTTTTTTAGTGTTTTTTTGTGGATTTTATCAATATTTTAATTTTGTAGCTAAAATCTGCTAAAAGAATAGTGTGTAATACACTTAGCTTAGTATTATAATGTATTTATGAAATAATTTTAAAGCTTATTTATACATTCAAAGTCCCAGTGAAGAAATGGCTATTTTTGGTATTTTGTAAATAAACCTTTATTTAAGTTTATTCCTCTCTTCATATTGGGTAGAATTAAAAGCAATTTCAATATGAAGCCCAGATCTGAATCCAATGTGGACACTTTTAAACTCAAACATGAATTCTGGCTTGAATTTTAGCGACTCTAGGGTTTTATAGATTCCTTGAATTTAAGTTCTTCCATGCCACTATTTAATCTCGCTTTTAAAGAGAACAGTAGTAATATTCTACTCTAACCCCTAACAAAATCAAATCAACAGTTCTGCATTTCTAGCTAAGGAAGATAAATCAATAAACCATTATTAATGATTCAGAAGTTGTAATGTTAACAATGTTTAAAATAGATCAGTGCAATCTATTGCATTGGAACACAAATAGTGTTGATCCTGAATGTTGTCACAGTTGTAGCTCAAATTATGGCTTTCCTTTGAAGTAGCACCATAATCGCTGCACTCCTAACCTTCTTTAGTTCTTTGTCCTGCCTCCAGGAGTTCTATCTGGAACTCCACTGTGCTACTCTCTAAAAACTCGAAAAACAATCTGAATTGAGCATTAAAACCTGCAGTCTGAATGTAGCCCAAGCAATCACCCAACTAATCTTTTACATTTCTGCACACAATTTGAACTTTCTATTATCAATGAATAGTATTTCAATTGGCCTTGAATGTCCAGTCACAATTTAGACCTCTTCATCTTTAATCAAAAATGAATAGAACAATAGAGAAAAGTGTGTAATTAATCAGAGCTGGATGTAGGATAAAGCTCAATCCAAGTCTAGACTTTTCGGGTCAGTTATCATTGCATTTGTCACAACCGGCTGTCTGAACTGCAAACCTTTGAAACCTACACATATCCTTTCAGATGTCCCCTCTTTGGTAGATACAAAAGAGAACACACTGCATGAATCATTTATATAAATTAATTGATCATTTTCTCATTTCATTTCATCTATGACCCCACAAGGCCATAAAATTGCTTTGTCAACAGAAACTTGTGTTGATAAATCAGCAAAGCCTCTTCCTGACTTGAGAAACAAGCAGTCTGACTTCGTTCGGACAGCTAACGTGATTAAGGAGTTTGAGGTTTTTTTTATTTTGCCAGTTATGCCTCGGACCCATAATCAAGACTTTTATTTGTGTCTCCCCCAGAATGGTATTAGCTACAACAGCTTTGTTTATTGTTTATAGTAATACTACTAATCAGTAACCCTAGGGTAATTAGCATTTGAGCTAGGTACCAAGATCATCAGTACGTGGCAATGATTTGCAATTCAAGAGTTTGAGAACCATGTGAGATGAAATCAAAAAAAAGAATTTATTGACTAAGCCAGAGCTTCTCAAATAGGGGGACCCAGGTCTGGCACCCTGAGGGGGATCGATGCGCTGTCGGGGTGGGGGGGGCTTGCACCAATGTATCTATTTTTACAAACCGCCCACCATTAAACAGACATACTAAGCATTGTAATTCAAATGAAAACAGCATTTATTTCAGCGTTTGGAAACATTGCTCTATAAACTGAAAACAACATGATTATGACTGAAACCAGGTCATATTAATAACTGTCACAGTCCTACTGATATTCTGGGATTTTGTGCTTTTCTCCTTAATTGATTTCCTATCTCCCCTCCCCCAGGTTTTCCCTTGTCATTATTGTTGCCACCTGTTGCTTGTTTATTTTTACTATTTAAACCCCTGTTTTCTTGCGTTTGTCACTAGTTCATTTCACTCTGTATGATAAGTTTCTATGTTTGGTTGGACAATATCTTACGCTCTTGTTCCTTCAGGATTCCCAGCATTATTGTTTTTTGTTCCTTGGACTGGAAGTTCCTAGCCGTGCCTTTGCCTAGCTGTGTTCAACACTTCAGTGGACTATTTTCTGTTCCTGTTTTTACTAGAAGACTTTTCAGTTGGATTTCCTTTTGTAACTTTTCACCTGCGTACCAAAGGCAGTATTTTGTGTTTTTTTTTGTTCCTTTGCCAATCCATATTAAAGACATTTAAATTCAGTTAAGTGCTTTTGGATCCAATTTGCTAACCACCCTCGAGATCGTGACAGATGAACTAGTCAATATGGATCCAGCACAGCAATCCACTATCTGTTCTGCTCTTGAACAACAGGGAGCACTGTTGGGTCGACATGATAAGGACTTGTCAGAGGCCAGTCAGATCATGTCTAGTTTGGCTACACAAGTGTCTGACCTGCGGAAGCAGTTGGAGCTAGTTCAGTTGGAACAGAGATCTAATTCCCAGTCTGGATCAACCTCTGAACCCAGAGTTAATAATCCGCCTTGCTACTCTGGGGAACCTTCACAGTGTCGTGATTTCCTTGTACAATGTGAGGTTGTTTTTTCCCTCCAACCCACCTCATATGCCTTGGAATCAGCGAAGGTGGCTTATGTACTCTCCCTTCTATTGGGAAAGGCTCGCAGCTGGGGGGTGGCATTGTGGGAAGCCAAATCACCCCTTTGCACTGACTTTAAACTCTTCAAGGAAGAGATGATCAAAGTATTTGATCGCTCGGTTCGTGGCCTGGAGGCTTCAAGAACTTTAGCTGCCTTATGCCAGGATCATCGTTCTGTGACTGATTATTTGATCGAGTTTCGAACCTTGGCAGCCTCCTCTAAGTGGAATGAGCCTGCCCTATTTGCTCGTTTTTTAGAAGGTCTGGATCCTGTTCTCAAAGATGAATTATATGCTTAAGAGTTACCATCAGAATTGGACTCCCTAGTGGACCTTGCACTGCGCCTGGAGAAACGATGTGTGCTACGATCCCGCATCCGACTTCCCATGACAGCTCCTTCAGGGATTACTACGCCGCCTCATCTGGGATCCTCTAATCCAGGAGCTTCGGGTGAGGAACCCATGGTTCTTGGCCGTACTCGTCTTTCAAAGGAGGAACGAGAACGGCGGATTAGACTTCACCTGTGCCTCTACTGTGGTGGTACCGGACACCTTCTCGCCCTCTGTCCAGTAAAAGGGGGGGCTCGCCAATAAGCCGGGGACTTTTGGCGAGCACTTCATTCACTTCCCCTGACCTGCAGACTTCACGAACAATTCTCCCTATCACGCTACTTTTCGAAGGATCGTCTCTCTCCAGCTCTGCCTTGTTAGACTCTGGGGCTGAACAGAACTTCATTGACTTGAGTTTTGCACAGTCTAATAAGATACCTTTGATTACCCTGTCTGATCATATCTCTATTTCTTCCCTGGAAGGTCGAGTAATGGCTAAGGTACAATTTATTACTGCGCCTGTTTGTTTAGTCACCTCAGGTAATCACCGAGAAGTTATAACATTTTTAGCCATTGAATCTTTACTTAATTCTGTTGTCTTGGGTCATCCCTGGCTTGTCAAACATTCTCCTCAGGTTGACTGGGTTAACAATCATATACTCTCTTGGGCTACTCCTTGTTACTCTTCTTGTCTCACTTCTGCAATTTCTACTGGTTCTCATTTTGTTGTTGAAGATTCAGATTCAGTCGATATTACAGGAGTACCTGAAGTTTATCAAGATCTACGTGCTGTTTTCAGTAAATCACGAGCTACTTCACTTCCCCCTCATAGACCCTATGATTGTGCTATAGACCTTCTTCCTGGCTCCTTTCCCCCTAAGGGACGCCTTTATTCTCTTTCTTCTCCTGAGCGACATGCCTTAGAAAAGTATTTGTCAGAGGCTCTTGCGGCTGGGACCATTGTACAATCATCTTCTCCCGCCGGTGTAGGATTTTTTTTTGTTGAAAAGAAGGATGGTTCCTTACGCCCCTGCATTGACTATAGGGGTCTTAACAGGGTCACTATTAAGAACCACTATCCCCTCCCTTTGATGGCCTCCGCTTTTGAGATCTTACAAGGAGCTACCATCTTTACTAAACTCGACCTTAGAAATGCCTATCATTTGGTACGCATCCGGGAGGGAGATGAGTGGAAGACCGCCTTCAACACGCCCCTTGGGCATTTGAGTACAAGGTTCTTCCTTTTGGATTAGCTAACGCTCCTGCAGTGTTCCAATGTTTAGTTAATGATGTGCTGAGAGACATGCTAAACATTTTTGTTTTTGTTTATTTAGATGACATTTTAATTTTCTCTCCTGACCTTCAGACCCACATCCATCATGTCCGCTGTGTGCTTCAACGCTTATTAGAGAATCGGCTGTATGTTAAGGCTGAAAAATGTTCCTTTCATGCCCAGTCTGTTACTTTTCTTGGTTACGTCATCAAAGCAGGGGAGATTGGTATGGACTCCTCTAAAGTCAAGGCGGTGGAGGATTGGCCAGTTCCTACTTCCCGTACGGCTCTTCAGCGTTTCCTGGGGTTTGCCAATTTTTATAGGCGATTTATTCGCAACTTCAGTCAGGTGGCCGCCCCCCTCACCGCCTTAACTTCGTCCAAATCTAATTTTTTTTGGTCTGATTGTGCTCAGAATGCTTTTGATCTGCTCAAGAGACGTTTCACTTCGGCACCAATTTTAATTACTCCTAATCCATCGAGACAATTTATTGTTGAGGTCGATGCATCTGACGTTGGTGTTGGTGCCATTCTCTCACAACGCTCTGACGCTGATAGTAAGGTGCATCCTTGTGCATTTTTCTCTCACCGTCTTTCTGCCGCTGAACGTAACTACGACATTGGCAATCGTGAGTTACTTGCTGTTCGTCTGGCATTGGAGGAGTGGCGGCAGTGGTTGGAGGGATCTGCCATGCCTTTTGTAGTTTGGACAGATCACCGTAATTTAGAATATATCCGCACTGCCAAAAGACTGAACGCTAGACAGGCACGTTGGGCCTTATTTTTTAGTCGTTTTGATTTCACAATCTCTTTCCGCCCAGGTTCTAAAAATGTCAAGCCTGATGCCCTGTCTCGGCAGTTTGTCTTATCTGAAGATACGGTGGTTCCTGATAACATCCTACCCGCCCACATGGTTGTTGGCAATATCTCATGGGGTATCGAGCAGAGAGTCACTGATGCCCTTGCACTTGTTACCCCTCCTGCCCAGTGCCCTTTGAACAGGCTGTTTGTAGTTGAGGCACTGCGGAATGCCGTCATACGTTGGGGTCACTCCTCTAAACTTTTTGCTCACCTGGGAGTTAGAAGAACTGTCGCTGCCATCAGTCAAAGGTTTTGGTGGCCCAATATGTCACGTGAGGTTCGGAAGTTTGTCCAGTCATGTTCAGTTTGTGCCCAAAGTAAAGTCGCTAATTCTCCTCCCAGTGGTCTTCTCCAGCCTCTACCTATCCCCTCGAGACCATGGTCCCATGTTGCACTGGATTTTGTTACAGGCCTTCCTGAGTCTAAGGGTAACACTGTTATTTTAACTGTTATCGACAGATTCTCTAAGGCTGTTCATTTTGTTCCGTTTCCCAAACTCCCCACTGCTTTGGAAACAGCACACGCTGTTTTTAATAACGTTTTTAGGATTCATGGACTACCTGTTAACATAGTTTCGGACCGTGGTATCCAGTTTACTTCCCAGGTGTGGAGGGAGTTTTGCAAACAAATTGGTGCCTCTGCTAACCTTTCCTCAGGATTTCACCCTCAAAGCAACGGCCAAGCAGAGCGAGCCAGTCAAGACCTTGGTCGCACCTTGCGTTGCTTGGTTGCTCATAATCCCTCCACCTGGTGTGAATATTTGCCTTGGGCTGAATATGCCATAAATTCTCTGCCATCCTCTGCCACTGGAGTGTCCCCATTCGCAGCTTGTTTGGGTTATGAACCTCCCTTGTTTCTAGGTCAGGAGAAGAATGTTTCCTGTCCATCAGTACGGGCTTTCGTCAGACGTGTGCAGCGTACCTGGAGGCTGGTCAGAGAAGCCTTGTGCAAGACGCGCATACGCACCTGCCGTGCTGCTAATCGGCACCGAACTAAGGCACCCCGGTACATCTGTGGGCAGAGAGTTTGGCTCTCCACTCTTGATTTACCCCCCTACATTTCCTCTCGTAAACTCTCACCTCGCTTTATTGGTCCTTTTTCTGTTGATAAGGTTGTTAGCCCTACCGCTGTGCGTCTCCACCTACCCTCCCCCCTTTCTCGCATTCATCCCGTATTCCATGTCTCTCGGATCAAGCCTTTTATTCCCTCCACTCATTGCCCTTCTTCTACCCTTGTCAACAATGATTCCGTTTTCAAGGTCAGAAGACTATTAGATGTTAGACGACGTGGACGAGGTTATCAGTTCTATGTTGACTGGGAGGGGTTTGGTCCTGGGGATAGAAGTTGGGTTCCCTCTCGGGACATCCTTGATAAGAATCTTATTGAGGATTTTTTCCGTAGACATCCATCACGCCGTTAGCAAGCGCCATGAGGCGCTCATTAAGGGGTGGGTACTGTCACATTCCTACTGATATTTCTGTGATTTTGTGCGTTTCTCCTTGATTGGTCTCCTATCTCCCCTCCCCCATATGTTCCCTTGTGATTATTGTTTCCACCTGATGCTTGTTTATTTTTACTATTTAAACCCATGTTTTCTTGTGTTCCTCACTAGTTCATCTCACTCTGTATGAGAGGTTTTCTTTGTTTGGTTGGACAATCTCTTCCGTTCTTGTTCCCTCAGGATTACCAGCATTATTGTCTTTTTTCGTTCCTTGGACTGGAAGTTCCTAGCCTTTTTCAACTCTTCAGTGGATTATATTCTGTTCCAGTTTGGACTAGAAGACTTTTCAGTTGGATTTCCTTTGTGACTTAATCTGCGTACCAAAGGCAGTATTTTGTGTTTTTTTTTTGTTCCTTTGCCAATCAATATTAAAGACATTTAAATTCAGTTAAGTGCTTTTGGGTCCAAATTACTAACCACCCTCGAGATCGTGACATATGATATATATATATATATATATATATATATATATATATATATATATATATATATATATATATATATATATATTAAACACTGTCACCCAAGGATAATAGGGTTAAATGAGTGAAAAAGAGATCAAATCATTTAGTTGTGAGTGTGACAGTTGTTGGGTCTCTTCTCTGTCCTCTGTAATGATCAATTTGATTGCAGTTTTGCATCAGCCTTTATTGAACAGTCCTCTCTGAGGCTTTAGGTCCAGAATTAATTAGTATTATCAAATCAGACACCTAGTTCTTGAGTTTTCAACAGAGCTTCTGAAATCCCTCTTCAGCAGTGTCATCATCCATCTTAGGGACTTTTTCCCTAAAAACCATTTACAGAAACATCAATTCTTAAACAGCATCATCTTCCGTCATTTCCAGAGAGCTCAGTCAATCTGCATAACCAGACGGATATAAGCTTATCTCTGGGCTGGTGGATGTGAAGCTAATGGACAAAAAGGGTTTATAGAGGACATTCACTACTTTTCATTAAAGCAGATCCTGACTGTCCAATCAGCATGCGGCTCAATGTTTGACGTGGAGAATGACTGTAACATGAACGACTCCAATTTTTGAGTAAAACTGTTTAGAGAGGCAGAAGACTCCCAGAGGTCAATACCATTAGCACACACTCTGAAGGGTGCAGACTCTTTAGTGTGTTGTCAATATCTACCATTTATTACTATGTTTTTAATCTTCATTTGATTATCCAGTTACCAGGTCACTGGTAATCTAATTTCACTATCACGCATTAAAACAAATCAAGGGAAACTCCTGCAGAGAGTGTGAAACTGATCCGTGGGGTTTAGTGCAATGTCAGAATATTGATCTTCACCTTCAAGCTGAGATGCTACAAACTGAGCTGCAGCTCTAGCTCACTCGCAGAGCGTATTTGCTAAAATATACTAGTGATAGTCATAGCAGAGGCTTGTTTAAAAGATCACACAGAACAGCACAAACAGCCAGAAGCAGATTTTTAACAATATGATCTGATCTCTGGCGTGTTCAAGCTGCAGGATACTCTTAATGTTTTTAAATGAAGTCGAAAATCTCCACCTCAACTTTAGCTACAGCTTTGAGCCTCAGCAGCAGGAGTTTTGCAATAAAACAAAAAAGAACACAAACAATGGGTGGAACGGATGAATTTCATTCATTTTGTGAATGATGATTGCCAAGGGCAGTGACATCGCTCGCGGCCTCCAAAGCAAGAGCTGAACTCAGCAGAAAGAGCCGAACACACTTCCAGCTTTCATCATGCTTCACCTCCACCCACTGTACACAAACACACAGCGCTCTCTGTGATTAAGCCCACGAAAGGTCAGCATGTTTCCTAGAATAAAAGCCCCTCTGCAGGTGTCAGAGCTCTGAAAGCAGAAAAGAAATCTCAAATCTCAGTGGAACAACACTGTGGAGATGTTGAATCACTCTTTTCATGAAACACATAACGGAAGAGCCAGTTAATCCCAGCAGAGATTACTGAGCTAAAGACATAATGAACCGTCATTAAAAACTACTAATGAGGGAAAACGTAAATAACATAAAAACAACTCATGTAACAAAGATTAACCACATGTATTCTTTGAAACAGTAAAAATGATCCACACCAAAAAATAATATACAGTCCGCCCACTCAGTAAAAATGGTCATGTGTAAAAGCCACTTCACACACAGAAACCATGCACAATTACATGAAAACTGTATCGGAAATGTATTCTAAGCTATTTTCTTTCTGATGTCTAATCTATACAGTTTATATATTTTTTTCAATACCCCATAAATCCAGTTTGATGAATTTGAGTAAAAATGTGGTTTTTCTTTTAGCACAAAAGTGGTTTGAGGAAAAATCTGAATGCTCTGATCCAAATTTTAATAAAGCATCTCAAAGTCATACAAAGATTCATTCATTCATTTTGGGGTCACGGGGGTCTGCCGGTGCTTATTTCCAGCGTACATCGGGCGAGAGGTGGGGATACACCTTGGACAGGTCCTAGGGGAATTTAGATTATTCACTTAACCTAATCGCATGTTTGTGGGATTGTGGGGAAAACTGGAGTACCCGGAGGACACCCATGCAAGCACAGGAAGAACATGCAAAATCCGTCCAGGTCACCGGCGAGCCTCGAACAACTGGAAGTCCACAGTGCTACCCACTGTGCCGCCGTGCAGCCATCATATAAACATAAAATCCAGATTTTGATGTGTTTTTCCCCAAAAGGCTCTTCTTTATGTTCTGTTCCATCTTCGTGGATTGATTATAAAATGATTCAGAACTTTTGCTGCAAATGATGGACTGCATTTTTCCACCTCCTCAGTGCTTCATCTTCTTTATACTCTTTTTGGTTTAATGGAGTTTTGGGGGGGAAACCCTTGAGTGGCATTCATTTCAGTTTAAAATAGAACAGAGATGGTGAGTATTGTGGTTTTTTTTTTTTTTTTTGGGAAAATTGATTGTGGGCTTTTCAAATCTGATCACAATAAACTTCGGATTTCAGAAGTCTTTTTTTTAAATGGCGTTTATTGTGTTTCGGAACCAAACTCTTCCACTGTTCTTCAGCAGAGTATAAAGTTTATGGAGATGGAGAAAATTAATCAGATTTACAGCATAAAATCAAAACATGAATGTAATGAAAACCTGAAACACCAACTAGTGCTTGGGAAGTGTCACTGAAGTATGCTTTTCCTTGGTTGATGTTCTTATTGTTGCTGAACAATGAAATATATTGTAAATAAATTATTTTTACACTGATTCAGACAACAATCAGAAATACTCATATACCCAAAAGCAAAACATTTTTTAATTAGATTTTCCTCAAACCACTCAAATTCATCAAAATGGAGTAATGGCATTTTGGAAAAGAAAAAAAACTCTTCAGCGGTTCAAACCTGTTTGCTGTGTTCATTACAAAAATGCCCAGATATGTACAACACTGGAAATACTCTGCTACCAAGCCAACCAATCACAGACCTTGCAGTCTCTGTTATGTGCCAAGTTATGCTTTAGAAACTGCTTTTCCTCATCTACACTTTAATCTACTTTTGTAAAATAATATAATATCACACATAAGCAGAACTTAAGCTAATAATCATGCAAAAAGAGGTAAACAATGTCAATAAAAATAAAATATTTATATTCATTTATGTTATTTTCATTTAATTTCATTCTTTGGATCAGTTAAAATGTGATGTGACGCAACTAAAAACCTGTCATAGGTTAACTGACTACTTCAAATTGGTCACAATTTTGACTAATTAAAAAAATGTTCTGGCTTTCATTGCACTTTATTAAAAATTAATATATAACTAAACACATACATTAACTGAATTAATTCCATCCTACGTGCCACATTGTTATCAGAACTAAAAATATTCTACATTCTACAAAAGGCTTCACAATCCGTGGCGCTGCTTTAAAGCCTCAGCATAAAAGCACTTTTGAAATTCATTTGATTTAACTTGACAGAAATGTCTGATGCCTGCTCTAATGGTAGATGTAAGTGCTCACTAACACGCTGCACAAATCATATGACTTTACTTGATTCAATGTGTCAGTTCTAAATGATCAGAATGTACCGAACACATTTTTATATGAATCTACCATTCTAAATATAATATGCTCATATTATCATTATCAGTTGAAAACTCAAATACTCTAATGAACTGGGAAAAGTATTCCAGCTTTAGTCTATGGGGTAGAGACAAGACACAAACACCAAGGACACAAACCAGACAGAACTGGTTGACACTTGGAGAAAACTAGACAGCTGAAGAGAGTTGACATGAGTATCAAATGAAATATACCTTGTATAGACAGGAGGAGAATACACGAGGAGAATATATAGCGACACAAATGAACCAGTCTAGCAAGAATCAATGGTGAATCTAATGAATGTTTACTTGTGGGATTACTTTTACATTTTAAATAAAAAGCTAAACACTGCTGTCCAAGCTTTATGTCGAGAAATATGCAAGTTGACATCTTCACACCATTTTGTCCAATGGTTTGGCTGGGAGTGTGACATTAAGGAGTGGGGCTTGGTGCATGAGGACACAATAATGCACAAGAACTCAACCCAAATTTATTGCAGGTCAAGAGGGGATAATAGGAATAGAATGACAAAACATTTATACATTTTTCACAGACCCCTTTTTTTTCAATATGTGAAACATGCTTTTATTTTTATTTTGGTGGTGGTCAAGAAGCAGGCCTAGGTCAATTAATAACCAACACGTATATTTGTGTGACTTTAAACTCATCCTAAAGTTTAGAAACACCATCAGCAAGAGTTTTCCACTGATTTAATGACAAACCTTCCCACTTGAGTCAAAACACCTTCTTTTACTGTTACATTGAGATAATGGAGGCTTGATCTTTATATTGATATGCAAATACAATCTCATGAAATATTTATAGCGAAACAAGAGGCACCAGTGTGTTCATTAGCACCTTCTAAACCTGAAGGTGAAAGTGACAGTAACTCAGGTGATTCCACAAGCAACAGCTTTTTATTTACACCTCTGAGGCTGCAGTAATGGAAAACAGTAAAGAAAATGTCATTCACAGATTGATTTTGACGTTTATTTTTAGTAAACTTTATAATTATTATACTTCAAATATAATATGAATTTTGTTTAATGCTTCACCGCTGAAAGATTTATCTACAGTGAACTAATGACTTAATACAGTCAGACTCACTTTAATAACTTTATTTTATCATTATTATTCAAGTAGTTACACTAGTTTATAATAATTGTTATTTAAAACTATTATTATCTTGTGAGCTATAATTTATCTAATTATGCATGCGGTGTACATCCACAATCTATGTTTACAGTACTCTGACTTGTAGTGGTTCTTATTTATTTAGATCAACTTTAACACAATTTGTTTTAAAACATAGGAATGGGGTCAGCTGGTCATTACGGTAGCCAATTAGTGCACAAAAACAACATAACGCCATGCAAATCAAAAACGGCTACTGCAAATCAAAAACACAAATTAATTACAAAATATTTAAATTTGAGTTTTGCTTTGTAATAGGGTTGTGCTTGCTAATGTAACCGGTGGATCTGCGTTGTGATTTCTCTGTGATTAAAAGTGAACCAGTCGAACACTAATGGTCTTCACCTCCGTTTATTCCTGACATGGGAAGACACAAAAACACAGCAATCATCCTCAATATCTCCTCTTGGTTCTCTCTCGCACCGATGGCCATTGCCAAAAGGGCAGAGGAGGCGAGAATACAGAAATTAAACAACAATTAACATATTAACAATACATAGCACACCTGACATGGGAAGACACAAAAACACAGCAATCGTCCTCAATATCTCCTCTTGGTTCTCTATTTACACAAAGAAATTTAAGGTCATTATATAGGTGGCTATAATAAAACAAAATAAAAATAAAAAGATGTTGGAGCTCAGGAAACACCTACCTCTCGCACCGATGGCCATTGCCAAAAGGGCAGAGGAGGCGGGAAGATGGGAATTTCCATAAAATGAAAATGGTACGCTCTTAAAGGGGGAGGCACCCACTCCAACGAACCAATGAAACTTTAAATACAGCACTTTCTGTGTAATTCTATATTTACAGGATATGTTTTACACCTGTTACACTAAGTTGATTTGCATTGTGGTGTCCACTAATGGGTTACCGTATAGACCACAGACCCCATTCCCAATTTTTACAGAAAATATCCTACAACATGAATGGCTAAAAAGTAATTACAGAAGTGGGGGCGCTAGTGAGCTCATTTACATGCTAGAGCTTTCAGCTGAAGAAGAATGCATCCTCCTGGCTCTCCACTTTCATAAACACAATGATCGTGGACATTATTAAACTGTGAAGTAAATTGAAATATAACAGAATTGACAGTTTCCAAGTTTCAATATCAATGCGTTACGTTTTCTTCACTTTATATCACGCCACTGATACCATAACTCATCACAGAAATGTAAACAACTGTGGAATGAAGCAAAACCTGGAACTACTGCCGAGATATTTTATCATTCATGCCATCCACGCCTCATTCTAGTGGTTTAGATTACGGTAATAAACAGGGATCAGTGAGGGACACACAGGCTTCAGTCTAATATATATATATATTTAGCCGTTTTGGTGAACATTGGTTTCAATGAACTGGCCTGTCTCTTTTTAAGTGTGAAATGTGTTTACTGTATTACCAACTTCTCTGAAAGTAAATTCACTTTGGCTGCACAAAAAACATAAGATCACAAGGAAATTTCAGTGCTACGTTGAATATTAAACCAAGTATTAGATTTAACAAATATAAATATTTTAATGTATTTTCACAAGTACTAGGACCTGCTCTGTAGTAGGAGCATGAAGAGGCAAGCTTTCAGGACTTTGATAATATCCATGTTGTACTCTGGGGAGGAAGGTGAATGAAGCTCGGATAATGTCAACTAGAAAGATGGTGATGGGGTGGTCAAACTTCTCCTGAACAATGTGACATTTCACCACATATGATTGTGTGGGACAAAACAGCGTCAATAAAAAATAAAAAATTATGACAGGATGTTCTACTTATTAATACTGGCATTTTAATACTGGTGTCCTAAAATGTACATTTGCTTCATATTGAGCAATCAAAAAAGCACCTAACCTTGCCAATGTGGTGGTTCAAGATGCATCACATGAGCTGATATTGCAGGTTAAAGTTGAACTTTCCGTCAGAGTGGAATCCAGAATCACACTGAGGAGGAGGGAATTTCCACTTTCACATTGCCTCATGTGATCCCATTCAAGTCAATGGAATTTTTTCATAGTGTGACAGTACCATGCCCTGATGTTTTCTCCTCAAATTTACTATACAAATGTCACTAAAAGACTTAAGCAGTAAATTGTTCATATAGACATTATAGATACAATTAGTAAGAATTGAAGTAGTGAAAATATTTAACTTGAGTAACCAACAGGGATTTAAACCATTGAATGTCTTCATACCATGTTTGTTGGGGGGAAATTGAATATCTGAGGAAAAACGTTTTAAACATTTAAAATTTGCTACATTTAGTTTGTCAGAGTTCTGTTTTTTAATGTATCTTAGGTGGCTTGGAGCATGCATGATTCATTTGCACTTGACGGACACAATCCACAGAGAATTGAACATCTCCTCTCTTGTACTGGTCTGACTACAGCGAGAAAGAGAGAGGGGGATTGTTCGGTCTGTGAAAGGAAACATGTTCTCACATCAAAGACACTAAAAGTCTCCAACAACTCCAACAAAAGTCGACAGATTTTGTCATTCATCACAATTGTTTTTATGTCACTAAGGGGTTCTGAAAGTTTTACAAAGTCACTAAATTGGCAAAATTTGTTTATTCAGATTTTTCTAACCTCTTTGTTAGATAAATTACTCTCCACAAATCACTCGGTGGATTGTTTATTCATCCTTTTACTATATAAATTTCTGCTAAATTCAGACATTGTTAATATTAGTCAGACTCACAGCAACTTTCTGATTTGTTTATAATGTTAATGAACCCCTTTTAAACTCCCCTCACATGCCTCTTACTAGTTTTAAGGGTCGTCATCCCCCAGATTTTTACAACAAACCATCTGACCCTACAAATCCACAGAGAGGTTGACACAAAAATGAAGAGCGTAAACATGTTTTTAAGAAGCACAGAAGGATTATGGGTTTTTTCATTGACAGATCAGGCAAGAAAACCTAAATGAGAAAGGATTACGCAGAATTAGATCCTGTCACAATTGTATTGATAATTAATGATATGCACAGAACCTGAGACACTGAAGTGAAAGGTGGCTTTGTACAGGACATGAACAGATACATTCACGATCAAAACTCAATCAAAATAATTTTTTATTGATATATTATGTTTTGAAGACTTTTAAAAGACGGGGTTGGAATAACATTCATCATTCAATCTCTAGCTCTGACACTCTGGAAATTACCCAGAATGCTCTATTCTCAATCTCATAAAGCATACATGTGACTGTGAAAAATGTCATCAATCCCATAATGCATCAGGGATGCAATAAATCTGAAGGTCATGTATATGTGCTGAGTGGATATCTGGGAGCATGAGCTCTAGCTCCTTCATGTGTCAGGATCAGGGTTTAGTGAAGCCAGAGCAGTAAAGGACCCTGGGTTTTGATTGGTTTGAGTAATCAATGCTGGTCTGGATAATTTCATTTAGCAGCTGAAAAAGATGAACCCATCCACATTTGTCATGCTTTTGATTAGCTCTGATCAGTATCTGTTATTCATGTTCTGCCTGTTGAGACTCGGAGATGGTGGAGGCACCACTGAAGCATCATTGATCTCTGTTTGAGAAACATTTACTGCAGATCAATATCTCTGAGAAAGAGTGTCCATCCAAAGGAGGTGCTAAATGCTTCGCCAACACTAACATTGTCTGTTTCGTGTGACAAACTAATGATGGAATCATCAAATGCATCACACTGACAAGAGAAAACAATACGACTTTTGAACCGTTTTTATCAACTGTGTTCATCTCATCTTTTAGAGACATCTTATCTAATAAACAAAGGTGAAGCAGTTGGATGAAGGATGCAGATGAGTGAAAACGAATGACATGATTAAACTTTATGTAGCGACCCATTCCTTAGGAATAAAAGAGTATCTTATATAGTTTTTTTCCAGATGAAGACACAAGGTGATGTCATGAATCTCAAACACTAAAACCTTTACAACATTCTTGTTTTTATTCTTCACTGGCAATCCTGTGTCCATTGCTGGATTAGCATTAAAATATCACCCCTGAACATTTTCATAATAATCCTTTAAAAAGCATTGTTTGTCTGAATCAGAATTGTTGGTTAAATATATCATGTAAGAGACAAAAACAGTGTTATTCAGAAGTGAAATAAAGTTCATATTGGAACAACTCTCAGACCAGCTGAAAACAATGATTGTTGAACGTCATCATTTAGTGCAAGGATACGGAAAGCTCTCAGAGATTTAAGCTCTCGGTTTCAACTGTGAGGAACATTGTGTATAAGGCCAGAAGTGGAAGACCAAGAGAAATCTCAGGTCAGCAGAGGTACAGGATGGTGGATACAGTCCACAGTCAACCCACAGACCAGCTAAAAAAACCTACAAGATCATCTTGCTCCAGATTGTGTCACTGTGCACCGTTCAACTATTCAACGCACTCTACACAAGGAGATATAGAGCATTTTCTGTGTATATGCCACAAATGGTGTCACTTGAGGTCTGCTAAAACACATTTGGACAAGCCAGCGTCAGTTTGGAATAAGGTGCTGTGGACTGATGAAACTAGAATAGTTTTTTGTGCCAAACAAGGGGCGTTCCAAACACAGCATTTCAAGAAAAACACTTGCTACTATAAAATTTGGTGGTGGTTTTATCATGCTGTAGAGCTTTGTGGCCAGTGCAAGGACTGAGAATCTTGTTAAATTTGAGGGTATGGATTCCATCATTATCAGCAGATTCTAGAGAACAATTTCCAGCAGTCAGTGGAAGAGTTGCGCCAGGGCTTGGTTTTTTCGCCAAGAAAATGACCCTAGACACTTCCAAATTTTCATGTTAAATTACTATTGAATTTACAGTATAAAAATATAAAAGTTAAACCAATAGGGTTTAGAACCCAGCTGACAATTCATGTGAAATTGATAATCGTATAGTCACAACTAAATTGTCTACGATTCTAAATCAATTTGATGTTTAAACCTTCATGTTGAACCTGAAAATGCTAAAGTAGCAACATTTTCTGCATAGAACTATCAATCTAACAGCAGTCACCTGCATTTAACCCACATAGAAAAACACAAATTGCTTCAAGTGGGATTCCAGAGATATTTCACGGCCTCAGAGGAAGCACTACCTTTCCACACAGAGCAGTTTGAACTCATTCTGACAAAAATGTCTTGGCACTTTTCTGAGTGCCAATTTTTTTTTTTTTTTTTTTTTGCACTTTTATTTACTTAGTCAAGTTCTACAGTGTCATTTGCGTAGGAGTTGATTGTATTGGGGATCATGTACATTAAAACTGAATGAAGGCTACACTTCTCTCAAGGGAAGCTTGAGAAAACCCCAATCGGGTTTGAAAACCTCATGTAGATGAAGACTTATGTCCTTATGTTGGTTATGTCCAAATCATATCATGTCCAATATTTGATGTCAATGTTTGCTGAAAATTTGACAGTGGGTTTAAGATGCCAATTTAATTCTGAGTTTCTGTAATGAATAGTTTTTTGCAGCTTGTGCTGTAGTTTCCCAAACTAACAGAAATATTTTGTTGTTAGAAGGCAATCAAGTCAGGACATCTTAACAAAACACGCTCATATGAGTAAAAGCTCTCAAACTGACAGTAAATCTGTTGCAGACTGTTCTACACAGCTTTTAAAGCACATGCATGAGACTTGAGACGTGGCGTCCTCTTTAACCTTCTGATTGAATTTCTTAGTGGTTTTTTTCTGATTTGAATGAGCAGAAAGACAGAATGTCCCTGTTCCAGGGCCAGAGGGGCAGCAACTGCTCCAACACTCAACACACAGATGGTGCTTTTACATAACAAACGCATTCATTACGTTCACATCGTTTCTCAAATCAGCCGCTGAAGTCATCTCAAATCAGTTTAGCAGAAACACACAGCATCACACCAACAGGTCAGAGGAGTCTCAAGGTCACCAACTCAGCCTCAAACAAACTCTTTTACCGGCAGCATTCAATTGAAACTTGGATTTCTTTTAGCAGGCATCCTACACCTCACAAAAAGATTTGTTGAGTTTGAACGGAACTGGCGAAAGGATCTTGCAGAATGTAATTAAACAGCACTAATGCTGCCATTCTCTTTAGGGCATATGATATTAAACATACTGGCAACATGGTATTGATCTTGTCTGCCCTGCAAAGAACCAGTAGCCTTTAGAGTCATGAGGGGTGATTGAAACTCAGAAAGTAAAATACTTGTGTAGTATCAGAATTTACAGTGAAAACATAATATTTAAATGTAAGTATCAGGGCTTGAGCACAGAAGGTGCATAGAACCCTATTGTAATTGCTCAGAGTATTATTGTTTCAGAAATGCCTAACGTGATTTAAAAAGTCACAACATTTCACTGTCACAATGTCAGAAAAATATCTGATTGTGGTTCAAAAAGTGGGCATGACAAAATGGCATTTTAGCTTATGTTGCACACTCAGTTTGATGTACAGAAAAGAAATTTGGCACACATGTGTAGGGTATCAAGCCACATGTGTAGGGTTCCAAGATGGGACCATAGCAGAATGATGGCCAACTTCATCAAAGCTCCTCTGGATTAAAGTGAAAAATGCAAAAAGGCAAGGGTTAAGTTGGTTTGTTGGTGAAAACTGACCTCATTATCAAATAGAGCAAATGCGTCCCAGAGCGTTTACGAGAGTCAAGATTAACATTTCACGCTCACTGAAACACGCACACAGGTTTAGAAGGAAGTGAGTGGACGACAGAAAAGTGACAGAAACACTGCTGAAAGAGCGACAGACAGAATCCCGAAGAGATTGATGAGAGTTTTCTGATGAATACAGAGATCTGACAGGAAGCCAATGGAGTGAGACACTGTCTGATATAAGTCCGTCCAGAACCAAACACAGCAGAAGCGCACACCTCAAAACCTCTCACCACAAGAAAGTGGTTGATTCCCCAGACCAAACACACCCTCACACTACGCTTTTAGATCGATAAACTGTAGATCACTCCTTACCTCTCTGCATCAGCACAAAGCACAGAGAGAGCTGCCTAGAGAGCAGCTAAAGATCAGTACATTTCCCAGGAGAAGAACATTTACCGCCGCAGCGAGCTATAGCAGTCTCTTACCGAGCTTAGGGAGGGAGTATTCGAGGTTGAAGTAGTCCTGATAAAAGTGCAGGAGTCTCTTGGTGATGTGGAGAGCGTAGTCTCCGGATCCGCTCTCAATGGCGTCCGGTCTGGCATACAGACGTATCTACAACAGATCAAGAGAAAATTGAATCAAACCATTTCAGAGATTTAAATGGTTTATCCTGTGATGGACATGTCCAGGGTGTACCCCTGCCTCTCTCCCAATGTACACTGGAGATCCCCCGTGACCCAAAAAGGGAAGCGGGTTGGAAAATGAATGAATGAATGATGGAAACTCTTTCAAGCTCTGAATTAAATCTTGAAAATTGAAGAAAACTCTGGAGAGGAAACATTAACCAGAATCATTTTCAGTGTCAATAGTTTAGAAACGGCAACAAACTAAAAAAAAAAAACCTTCTACAAGCTCCTTAAGTATGAACTAAAAAATTCCATCGATATTTCACCAGCCATGTTAACAATACATTTAAGAATCGGAGGAAAGGTGGATGCCCAGGTGAGTTGTGCCCAAGAGGAGAAAATTGCATTTGTTTGGAGAATAACCAATAACCAGGAAGCAGAGACTACAATTACAAAGTAGCAGGTGAGTAGAGTATACAGGTATGGGGAATCTCTGAAGTGGGTAACTTCCAAGATTTCAGTCGCAGAGAAGGAGTCTCCTGTGAGGAGAATGAACTTTAGACAGGAACTAAATGGGAAGGTGAGTGAAACTAGAAGGCTGGTTATTGATGTGATTATGGGATATTTTGAGTATTTAAGTGAGTCTTGTATTTGGTGGTGGGTGCTGTGAACTGGATTTACCTCACTCCGTTACCTCAGTTACCTCACTCAGTGTTCATGAGGTTCACCAGGGCAAAATATGTGTTTTGATAGGTTGACAGGTTTCGGCCCAGTATTTTATTTCTGTTGGTCAACAACTATTTGGTAAACAAAGGATTATTAATCCTTACCTATTGTATTGTCACTCAATGCAGTTCAAATATAATTAAAATAATTATTTCCTGTATATCCATGATTATGTATTGGCACAAACAGGAATATAGCAGTAACGTGAAGACTGTGTCTGGTAGAAACAATGTCAGCTTTAAGAATCTATTATCATAATTACAGACTTGCTTCTTGGTTATGGCAGATGTCTGAATACATCCATGGATTCACAGAACAAGATGTACAAAACTTATAATATATATTTTTACTAACGTTACTCCCATGATACTTTTTCCCCATTTTACCAAGTGAAGTGAGATAGTGGGCAGAGAGGTGTGAAGATGAAGAGTGTGAGGTGTTGCTCGGTGGGAAATGTTTCCTGACAGTAAAAATGATCTTGTACTCTTGTAGCCAAAGGCTGTTTCTGAGCGGGCGTCCATCGAGTGAGGCATGCTTTGGTGTGAGAAGCAGCTTTGTTTCAGAGCCTGGCAGCAATGATGCAGATGTTGCTTCTCTATTGATCGGCTCGGTGTCTGATAGAAAGATGAATGCCTGGCATTTCGGGCAGAGGAAATACATCCAAGCTCAGTCAAATCAATGTGATTTTAAATCACTCTGTAATTACAGAAAGCGTCTGGGCTGATGATCAGGGGGTGATTCATTGATAAACCGTCATAGAGATTGTTTGGCGTCGACTGTTTTGTTCATTTTAGTTTTAGTTTGATTTTGTTGAGGAACAGAGACGTAAATGGGGTCGATTGAGCAGCTACTTAATCCATGACTGGCTGCTCAACACTTGTTCATTAACAAGGAGACAGTGAGGAAAAGATGAAGCATTGTTGCAACCATTCAATGGATAAGGATTGACCGAAAAAAAAAAACAACTCTTTCTCTCCCGATAACATGTTGTCCTTTTCGGGCACCTCATTTTTTTTATGAAAGTATATGATGGATGTTTATTGTTTTACATTATTAATGTTTTGGTATTAATCATGTTCCAAATTATTTTTTCCCAATTAAAATGGATGTAAACAACAGTCAGCACAATTCTCTTTTTTTTAACACTCAGAAGTGCCCGCAGACACCGGTACGTTTGCCAATTACACCTTTTTTTGTTTTAATTAAGAAGGAATGACGCTGTTCACCTAATATTTCATTTTGATTTTTAATTATTATGTGTAGGTTTCAAAAAGGTTATTAGTTTTTATATTTTTTGGTTTTAAACAAACAGAGTTATGACACATAATTTGCAAGATAATTCAAATAAAAATGTGAGAAAATATGTGATTGTCTTTCAGTATCACTTTCAGTATCATGCCATCGGAGCTATGTAGTGGTGAAATAAGGAATAACCCTTGAAAGTACAAGACCTGTTATACGGCTTGTGTTTTTCAAAATTCTGGCACAAAAAAGCACAATGGGACAAAAAGTGCTTGGAAAAGTGTATAAGGTTTAGAAAAGGTTTGATTGTTATCTGATACAATTTCTACAATGTTTTGACCGTGTCTTTTTGAGAGGGTTTATTCACAGTTTATTCTGTCTCAAAACATAAAAACTGTTCATTCTCCATTTTTTGGATTTTTGTTGTAAAAAAAATGGCTAGATATTAGACTCTGAATTGCATTTTTTGTACAATTTGTTATGGATTTATTTTGTAAGGTAATTAAAAAATATTTGTAAAAGAAAGAACCAGGAAAAAACAGCAAATTGTAAAGTAGTAAATTAAATGTTTAAAAAAAGGCCCTGTAAAATATAAATAAATAAATAAAAATGTACTGTTCCAATTTATTTTTAACAGTAAGTTTCAATAGCTTGTAAAAGACTGAATATTGTAATTTGTTTGCAGTTTGCAGTTTCTTTACTAAAGTAAAATCAACTTCTATCAAACTTTGAAGAACATTTCATCTTTTTAAACATATTTGCAGCTCACGTTACATTTTAACATATGACCCCTTATTTGGCAGCAGCTTGTATTCATTAAACTTTTACCGTTCTGCTTGAATTTGTTTGCAAGATGTTAGGGCAGCCTCTCAGAGCTGCTGTTTGGATGTACATTAACTTACACCCTCATATATCCTTTGCTCGAGGATGCTACAAGGTCCTCAATAGGACTTAGGTTAAGAGAGGATGGAGGCCACACCATGACTTTCTCCTTTCATCCCTATTACTTATGAGATGGCATATTGTCCCGAAAGAAAATTATTTTATTATGGGAAGAATTTTAAATGGTCAGTCAAAATCTCCATATACTACACAGTAGTAGAGTAAAATTTACTCAATTCAGAGAGCATTTGGTCCCTCTTTATATAGAGTTAAACTGACTCTGTTACGTAAGAGTTATTTAATCATCTATTTTATTAGTTTAGTTTGTCTTTTTCTAAGTCTTTTAAAGAAAATTCTGTCTTTTAGTTATGGTTGCCCCTCTATATCATGGCCAGCAATAAACAATTAATTAATTTCTCCCACTGAGTAACTTTTAAACTATTCAGAGAACATTTGGTCCCTCTCTGAATAGAGTTAATTTTACTCTGAGCTCTTTCCTGTGTATGCAGATATCATCTTTACACCTTCAGGGATACTTAAGGGGCCGACCAGCTGTATTCCCATGATTCCAGCCCAAAACATGACTTGCTGAAAGAACTGTGTGTCCATCCACCAACCATCATCAATAAACAGGACTGTTTAAAAATTTGCCTCAGTGTATTTTCCTGCCCAATTTGAGATATTTAAGCTGTGAGCATTGGTTAGCTGCGGCCGAATGGAAGGTTTATGCACAGTTCCGAGACTCTACACCTTAATGTCTTCATGAACCAATCTGTGCTCTGAATCAACCACAAATCTGAAGTAGTTTTTGTGAAATATCTAATGTTTTCATACTTCATCCAAAACCAAGTAATTTGTCCTTTAATTGGGCTCACCTGGAAATCTAATTATCACAGGTGTCTCCGATTGTTATCAGTGATCTAAACAGCTCTGGGACACAATGGCATCAAATGTGAATAATCATTGTGACAGAAATAGTATTCGGAACATGGTGTAGAAAGAGGGTACTTTAATGATAGAATTGGTACATCAAATGATTCAATGAGAAAGATTACGAATATTTTTTGCATACCTTTTTTAGAATAATTGCACCCCTTGTTTTTATTTAATTTCTAGTTTGTAGTAATCACCTAAGACATAAATCATGGGAATGGTTTGTCAGCAAGCTGCCGTCAAGCGTTGTCGTTAAAACTGTGACAACAACTACTACTCATTTGGTATTAGTTTTAAAATTAAACTAAAGGACTATTCATATAGAGCCACTCAACTGACACCAGAAGTTTTGATTTAACACTTTACATTTTGCTGTGTACTAGGGATAATTCTTTGTTCAGCAATCCATCAGAAGGAGTTTGAATTAGTGGCAGCATTTGTTTTCACTTTAAAACCCACAAAGATGTTTGGAGGTATTAGTATGCTGGTGCTAAACCCATCATTTTGTCCATGGGTAAATTCATGAATGTGTAATGAGCATGTGTGGTGTAGTGGCGGTGAATTTTGATGAGGTATTAGAGGAGCATTTGTTATTTCAATGATAATATTATTAAAAACATAAAAACACGGCTGACAAGAAACCATACCATTGGTGTTCTGAATGTAAAATTGTTGTTTAAAAAAACAGGAATAAAATATACTAAAATCATGACAATTTGTTAACTGTTTGTGTGATAAACCATGTGTTTAAAGCCCCTGAGGGCAGGTTGTAATATGTCACAGACTAGAGAGACACCAGTGGTCGATACAGGCGAAACAGGGGTCACACTGACCCGAGGCAAAGCCCGCAATGATGAAGACTCAGCATTTTTCACTCATCCACACACACTCAACAGCAGGTTGAGGACGGATAAAACAGATGAATCAAGGCTTCGGATTACTCCTGAGAACATAAATGCTACAGATTCACGATTTACTGTCTGAATTTGACTTTTCTTTAGATATTGGCTCCAGTAGAAATGGGACATTAATGTTATAATGAATTGGGTTTCATTAGCTACAGCTATACTTAATGTACTGTTTTTACTAACAATACTTTTCTACAGAGCAAAGAATACAAATATACTCTTACCAGTAATCTTTTGTGAACATTTGTGAAGGGTTGTATTAGACTGCAACCAAATGAAGAAGGTTGCATCAATGAGCTAAAGGTCTTGCATTGTTATCAATTTTAATGGGTCATTTAAATGCCAAATATCATGTAATAAACAAGCAGAACTAACAAACCAACATAGCAAATGCAATGGCTTGGAGAACACTTGCTGAAAAAAACAGAGGGACTTGAAAACATGGAAAAAAGAGACCAACTTCAAGAAAATAAAGCAAGCTTTTAACACCACAGACAATAAAGATTAAATATGATATTACTGCAAACACTCCAGCCTGCGACACATTTACGATTTATTGTGTGAGTGTAGTTTATGTGTTCTCTACAGCTGTGGTGATTGAGTCCTCTGTTTTGCCCACAGCTATAGTTGTTGAAGTAGAGTGGCAATGTCCTTGCCCCCTTTCTTTTATCTGAGTCCAGTGTGGATGCATACCGGTAGATCCATGTGCCTATAATGAGAATGTATTGTCTTGAATAGAAAGAGTTAATGATCTAATAAATAGTCATTTGTTGTTTTAGGGTAAATATAGAGCCATAAAAAGTTGCAAGCAGCTCTACAACAAAATTTCCTACATAAGCATTTTGGTGTTCATTAAAGAGACAAGAAAGTGTTTTTTTTCCTTTGTTCTATTCACTGGGGTCAACTTATAGGGATTTTTATAGAGTAATAAAAAAAACAGTGTGCTTAAAAGAAAATTAAAGTATTATGAAGGTGAACTTCTGAAAAGTCTGTTTCAGTGAAATATGGATTGATTCTTCTGGTTTGATCATTCTACTGACTGATTGGAAAACTGTCATGCATGACCGTGTAATATTAAAAAGTCATAATATGAATCATAAATCATAAAATTAAAAAGTCATAACCAAGAGCTCGAGAAAAAAAAGTATTATTTATTTTATTAACAGTTCAAAAGAAACATCCACGAGGGGATAAAACCTGAATAAACCAAATAACTGCCAATGAGGCATAGACAGGTTGCAAATAAACTCACAAAAAGCACGACCAAGAACATAAGCCACTGCACCCGCAGTAAGGCAGATGCAGAGAATAAGTAGCACAGAACATAATTACTAGACAGATAAAACAATAGATAATAGGGCAAATAATAGATGATGAAAGAGCAGGTGGATACAATTAGGGGAGAGAGGAGCACTAGAAAAAACACTAGGAAGAAACAGGAGAAAGGATTGACAAACCCTAAAGGGTAAAACATGAAGGGCAGAGCAGACAGAGGGAGGCTGGGAAACAGGGGAAAGGAGTAAATAAGGGAACAGAAACACATGGCAGTTTTTAACAAAAACAATGTTGAATTGTCATAGATTCTCAGTGCTTATAAGAGACAAAACAGTAGCCAGCAAAAAAAAAAACTGCGATAGAATCTACAAATAAAAATAAAGCGTACACAAGGAGCGAAAGCAAGTTGGAGCTTTTCAAAAAATATCTACATACATTAAGGCCACTTTCACACCTCTCCTATAATATTAGGATTAAGCAGCATGTAAGCATTTGGGGTGAAAGCAGTATATTCATTTTTGGTATGCATTACATGAGATCAGAGCTTTCAAGAAGATTGTCGTCAGAGCAGTGCAGCAACGTAGAACACACATCTAGTTTATTTTTACAATACTACTCATGCTGGAACATGCCCGATTAGACTCTGTCTGACGTTTGCAATTCAGCCATCAGGTTACAATGATTTTTCATGGGAAACTAACTGACTTACTGCTTTACTAACTGACCTACCGCTAAAATTCAGAGAAGTTGTTCTCAAATTCTTGTTTATAATTACAAAATAAGATGTATATAACAGACTGTGTGTGAGAGGGGGGGTGTGAGCAAGACTCGAGGTAGAGCTCTGAAAATGGCGGCGTCCAGGAGAGCTCCATGGTGGCTTAATATTAGCCCAATGGCAGTAGGCAGTGTCACATCATTTTTTACAACCAATGGTTTCAGCAGGTCACACAAAAGACCTGCGCTGTCCTGCCGTGAAATATGGCAAATGAATAAGCTCTAGATGCTCCTGTGTGAGCATATGGATTTCCTGCTCAATTCAAAATGATAATCATCTCTTTGTTGCCTGCGCCATCATTATCTTTATGATTATTTTAGTCCTCTTTATTTCTTCAATTTTTTATTATTATTGGTGAGTACTTATTATTTATTATTTTTATGTTAGTTTGTTTTGTTTGTTATGTATTTTTATGTGTTTTTGGAGCATATTTGAGGCATGCTTGGGTTTTGCAAGACACAGTTGTCACATTATTAGAAAACATTTATTATTTGTCGTTTTTGGAGCTTTTGGGTACTGGCAGTTCAATCTATAAGTTCTATATTTAAAGATATATTCAGTGTTTTAGTCAAAAAGTGAAAATGAGCTGTTTTGTGCAACAGCATATTGTAAGACTGAACAGTTTTGCCCAAATGTAAATGTTTATTTTGTTAATTTAATGCAGACTCATACTTAAGCTTTGTCAAGTTTTATGATAAATGAAACTAGGAATAAAATGGGTTGCCTGTTATAAAAGACCCCAAAACTACAGTCAATGTGCAGGATTTAATTTTGCCTGGAATCATTAGTTACTGCTCACTTTTATACAATTATTACAATTATACATAAGAAAAATATTCAGTGGAAGCACTATGACAGGAGCCCTAAAGTTCAATACTGCACAAAAAGTACTGCACAGTTTAAAACAAATGGTAGAGGGGATAATTGAAACAGATACCCACACTCCATCCCTATTAAGAAAATGCAACGTTTTTTTTTTTTTACTTTAATCATCTCTATTTCTGGAGCTTGCTTCAATGAAATTTATTTTAAATTAATGTGCTAAAACTATTTTTTACTTTATGGCATATTTTGTTCATTATAGCTTAATGATGCTTGAAGTTTAAATGAAAAATCAAAGTTGATGATTACAAACCAGCATTTCTCCAAATATACAATCTCAGGCGTCATTAACCCTCTAAAGGAAAGATGAGTGAAACCCGTACAATCAAAGTAGGAAATGTTAAAAACAAATACACAAGACACCTAATGTTAATTCCACAACCATATAACTAACATGATTAAGAAGGATAAAACATATAGTGTCTTGAAAGGAAGACAGCCAGAAAAAACTTAAAGAAATGGCAGTGCAGTGCGTATGTAGAGTTTATATGTACATAGTAAATGACAACAGGGAGCTGTGTTAATTTTAGTTCAAATTGATGTGGCAAATTTCTATTTCTGTATGTTAATAGTCTGCCAGTCCTCTCTGTTTTTGTGTTCTGTGAGAGCCAGAATTGTAGCCAAATGCTTCTGTTCTCCAGCTGCGAGTGTTGGCGTCAACATCACAGTACATGCAAATGAACCATATGGATTTTTAACAATTGTTACACTGATGTAATGAGACACAAACCTCTGAGAAGTAACAGTGTTAAGTCTAACTCTAATTATTGGGATGAGCTAGTAGAAGTAGTCCTGTGGATTAGTGTTTCGCTATATTCCCAGAGCAATAACTCCACTCTCCTCCCGTAGTCTTTGCTTTGGCTCCCCACATACATTGACTCTGTGATGAATAGATGGAGGGTCTGCCCGGTCGTTCTAATGTGATTGATGGGGAAGTTAGCGATCGGCTAACCGCTACAAACCACGGTCTCTCTGTGTGAGTTTGTGTGTGAGAATGCCCCAGATAGAAGCACAGCACAGTGGAGATGATTTGATAGAAAAGAAAGCACAGTCATGCTGAAGGAGAGAGATTAATTACACTAATATGAGGAGGAGGAGGAGAGCAAGGGCAAACAGCAGGAGACTCTGAGGAAGAGACAGGAAGTGTTGAATGTGAATAAAGGAGATTTAGGTTACAAACACAGTATTTCTATTACTGGATGAATGGTATGCAGGCATTTACATGAGTGTAAATGAGATGAAAGCCATGCAGTGCCAATGTGCCAATCTCTAAACTTCAACTCAAACATGTTGTCAATATTGTGACCCAAATCTCTCTGTTTTCCTAGGCTGGACTCATGAAAAAAAATTGAATAAAATAATTAAAAGCAAAGAAGAATCAGTGGTTGTTTTTGGTATGGGTGAAATGGGGCATTATGTGTGTGGAAGGAGGGGTGTCATTGGGCACTGGCATTTTTTGTTTTTTTTTTGTGGCAGTGATTTTTGGGATTGGTTGGGCACCAGTTTGTTTTATCAATTTCCTATTTGCGAAGTTTGTGTACTCTACCTAGTGGTGTATCTAGTTCAGGACAGGGGCAGGGGATAAGGGGGGACTGTTGGACTTGATCAGAACAAGAACTTGTTTCTGGTGATTCTTGGCTATTTGGGAGCTTTTAAGTCTGTTATTTTCAACCTTTCCATGAATACCTTTTCATTTAATACTTAATCAAAGAGAATTTGAATTTGAAAAACGTTAAAATTTCTTCCTTTCGAACAGCAAAAGATCATAATCTTCAGTGAGCTAGTAGAGCTGTGTGACATAAACCACTCCCTCTGTTTATCACAGTTTTTTTTTAATTTGTCATGTTTTATGTTCATTGTTATCAATTCATCTTTGCTTCCAAAAAATCTCCGGGGGTGAAAGACCTAGTGGACGCTGAGGGGCTGTCATCATTAGAGTCTACACACTGTAACACTATTTAGGTCCGTTAAACTTGCAAATGAAAGTTCATCTGCTGCCTTAAAAGCGCATGTCAACTAAACTTGAGGTTTATCTTTGCTTCAAGTCAGAAATAAAAGTTGGTTGTACTACATTGCTGCAGTTTTTTTTAAGTGGTCAAAGTTGATTTGACTTTTATCAGTTGCTTTATCAATTGGAAACGTTGAGTTTAAAGTAAAACAAACAAAAAATATTACACCTTATTAGTATATATGAACCTTTTATTCATTCAATCATTTTCCAACCCGCATATTTCCTTTTGGGGTCATGTGGGTCTGCCTGTGCCTATTTCCAGTGCACATTGCCATCGCCAGTCCATTACAGGGCAACATGCACTCACACATTCACACCTAAGGAGAATTTATATCATTCAGTTAACCCAACAGCATGTTTTTGGGATTGTGGTAAGAGTTTGAAGAAATTCACTCACCAGGACGCCGTGGTCTGTGACAGCTTCTCTGTAGGTGAAGTTGGCAACGGCCCAGGCCAGGTAGTAGGTGGACATGCGAGGAGTCCTTGAGAAGTGGCTGGTTATCCATCCATCCTCTTCAGACGTGGTGCCCTCCAGAGGCATGTTGGAGAGCGCCTGGTAGCAGCTCTCATGCTTCACACTCACTCTGAACGTTGCTTTATAGATGGGCTCATCGAAGCACGGGAAAGCCTTTCTGGCGTGAGTTGGGGAGAACTGTGTCACTGCCAGAAATCTGCCGGGGAACAATGAGGAAAAATGTACATGGGAGAAGTCTCCGGAAAGTGTTTGACATTTAAGCAGGACTCAATTCACTTTGTGTGCTGTGATTTGTTCCTGAACGGTACTGACGAGTACTTTAACAGTTCTCAGCATTGTCTGTCACTGATGTAAACTGTATTTTTACCACCAAAACTGTTTGACTGCTAAACATCAGGCAGACTCCCACTCTGCAACAATTCAAATCTCTTTAAAATACTTAAAGAATTTGTTTACTCATGAACATCTTAACAAAGCGTTAACTCGAAATGCTTGTGATTTTAGACCTATTTGTTTTTAGAAATGCCTTGTTTTTTTTATTCTGCTTTCTTTAAATTTCTTGCACTTTGTATCTGCAGTAAATAAAAAACTTTGTATCAGCAGCATTGTGTTTAAAGTGTATTTCAGTCAAGCTGTTCTTACAGGGACTGGGATTAATTGTGTTTAAAAGAACATATCAAAGTCTTATTTAAGAATCTGAACAAGAAAAAAATATGGAAAACAGGCTGTTAAAGAGAAAAGAGAAAGGAGTTCGGAGTTGAACAGGAAGTCCAGAAATCTCAAACAGAACACCCTGCACATCAGCAACAATGTTTTCTTCTCATCAGATGCATTTCATCTGTTACGAGACAGAGTGACACTATCTCCATTAAAAGATGTAAGTTTATATGATTTACTTTAGTGAGGGGACATCAGACTAAAAACACACAAGGAAACTCCCGGACAACTCATGAATCACTGAGAGAAACCTCTCTGTGTCAGAAAAGAGAAGAGAGATGCTCGTAAACAGTGAATGTTGCTCATCTCAGAGCTGCTCTCTTCTGTGTCAGGAGCTCACCTGGAAATGATTCATTCAAAGAGATCAGAAGATTCAGCAAAAGAAACTAAAGAGACGAGAGAACAGAAAGAGCACGACTCCTCTGGGTAGAACCAAGCAGCTGAAGCTCAGACCTCTGTCAGCTTCTCTCAGAAGAAAGAGGAATGAAGCAGAGAACAGGAGCAAGTTCAGAGTTTATTTCCTCTCAGAAAGGGAAGAAAAGTTCCACCTGATTATGTTTAAAATCTGGCAAAACATTTTCCATCGTTTCTAATGAAAACAAACATGTTTGTCTTGTTTATAAAAAAAAAATGGAAATAAAATGTTGAATATTTTGCACGTGTGAAAGTTTTTTTTTTTTTTTTTAAGTTCACTCTGAGGCGATATAAAGTGAACGCATTTTCATCACAAGTTGTTTATTTCACTAGCTTTTTGTTTTTGCCGGTACCTTCTCTCGCCGTGGAGCAGGTAGGAGCTCCGGAAGAAGCCCAGCAGCTCGTGCTCCGTGCTCGCGGTAAAGGTGATGTTGATCTTGTAGCTCCGGAGCGGCTTCATCTCCCGGTGCAGCGCGATCACGTGCACCTGCTCGGGCTGATGCTGGAAGCGCCGCTGGATGCGCATGGCGCCCGCGCTCCTCTTCCCGTCCGAAAACACCAGCACCCTCTCCAGTTCCAGCCGGTCCGCGTGCAGCACGATGAGCCGCGTGGCGCGGACGCACTCCACCTCGATGCTCACCTCACCGGATAAGCTGAAGTTCTCCATCTGCACCGAGAGCCGCAGCTCGTAGTGGCGAGGGCGCAGCGTGCCCGGCAAGCGCGGTAGTCTCCACGGCTGTTGGTCCTCCTCGGGGTCCCGGTGGCTGCTGTTTGCGTCCCGGGACTGTTTCCACTTGCTGCTGCTGCTCCCGGAGCCGTTGGCGGCCAGAGCTCCGCCGCTCTCTGCGGAGCAGCGCTCGAAACTGACGCTGAGCGCGACGGCCACGGCCGTGACGATGAGGAGGGTGAGGATGGAGACCGCGAAGCCCAGCACCAGACGCTTGTGAACCGTGATGTGCTGCTCGGTCGTCCGGGGTCGGACCACCACGCTGTCGGCCCACTGATCGGACAGAGCCCGTCCGTTTCTCATGCTCGCGTCCTCGATGCCCATCACACGAAGAACCCGAAGCGCGTGGTGTTCATCATCAGCCTCCGGTTACGCGCTGCGGCTTCATAAAGAGACTCAAAGACGGGAAAACACGAGCGGAGGAAAAAGAGAAGAAGTTCAGCTCAACGAGTCCTTTCCACCTGTTCTCTGTCATCAATCGGATGAAGATGATGATGAAGATGACGATGGTCCAGCACCTGGTTCCTGATCATTGCCGTGACTCTCTTGCCTCCATCCTCCACGCTCCTGAATCGCTCTGACGCTTTCTCACTTTCAGCAAGTGGGCTGTGCTCTCTCTCTCTCTCTCTCTCTCTCTCTCTCTCTCTCTCTCTCTCTCTCTCTCTCTTTCTCTCT
>SRMA01026301.1:80084-107882 GCA_007224835.1 Danionella cerebrum | reverse complement strand
AGCTATTGAGCTTTGATCCAAATAATCAAGAAAAAATGATGTTCTAATAAATTTTTCAATATTTATTGAAACTGAGTCGTGCAGTACAATATGCAGGTGAGGAGTGGTGCGTTGCTTGATTTTGGTTGTAATAGAGCAATTTAGAATGAAGTTATGAAGCATATTCTGGGTAAAACATATTTTAGATCTGGTAATTTGCAGACGGTCCCTAAGCGATTCCATGTCAGCAGGTTGTTCATAGACGGTAATGTCTTTCTGCGAATGCCGAGGGAAACATGTTTTGATAAAAAACATTCTGTAGTTCGTCCCCTACATAACACAGATTAAAAATAGGTATTATTTGCGAATCCGTGAATCTGCAGCTAACTTTTACTGAACGGTGACGGGATGGCTGATCAGCTGATATTGTTTCAATTTCACGCCGCGATCGACCGGTAGCACCTTTCGCGATCGACGTAATGAGCACCCCTGCATTGGGATATACTTGCATGAGGTAGAGACAGTTTGACAATTGCTAGGGTTTGTGTTCGCAATATTTGTTCCAGGTACATAGTGGCTTAATGACACAGGTGTATGGATGTGTAAATAAGACTAGTTTGATATGGTGAATTGGTGAATTGTGAACCATTGTGGTATTTTGGTGATGATGGGCGCTTCGAGGTTAATGATGAATTTAGAAGAGAACACTATTTGGAGATCAGTTGTCGGTGCCAGTTGAGATCAGTTGATGTTGGTGGAAAACAAAACAAAACAATAATTTAATCAAATTTGGACTAGCAAGATTCCGAGTCCACATTGTCCTGTTTATTTTCTATTTTATACTCAGATATAACATTAAAAATATTTGTCAGTCCATACATCATCCTCTTTGGATGTTTTTGACTGTAAATTAAAAACAATTGGAGAGGCCTCTGATAGGCTAAAATAAAGAACCAGGCTAGCTGTATTGAAGCCACTTTGGGTATCTCAAAAAGACTTAATGTATATTAAAGATTTAAATTTTTTTTAGATGCTATTTAATAAATGCTGAAGATATCAATTTGCTTGAAATTATTGTTTTCTACTCTGCAGTAAGGATATTTATTCAGTTAATGACTTAGATATCTGCTGCAGCATCAGGTTTGAATAATCAATGTTATTTGCATTTGTCTGACACTTCAAGAAAGATAAAACAAACTTTGACTCATCAGTTTTCTGCGTTAAGAACTTCAGTGACAAAGTAAAGTGAAAGTGACATTAAGACCAGTAGTGTTTCTCAAAGGTGGGAGATAGTGAGGCTACCACACTACCACACTCCACCTTCATCTCCTAGTAGATCTGCGGTCTAGCCAGAATTTCACCAACCACAAGTCGACCACCTTATCAACAGGGCCACAACTGCCCCTCAAATAAAGTTGTGATATTTCAAGAATTTTTATCATCCCACTCAGTCATAAGCACCTTAGAGAAGTTATGTGACATCCGAGGTGAGAAATACATTAAGACTCTCAACTTTCCTGTGAATGTGAGGCTCCTCGTAACAGATCAGCAGCTTTTATCTCATCATTCTGATCTCTCTTGATTTCTCCAGCTCTCAGAAAGAAAGAAGCTAAGCGAGTTGAAGATGAACAATGCCTGGCTCTCCAAGGGTTTGAGTCCTGTTTGCTTAAACTGACAAAAGGATGTAGTGGACAGAGGGGATGAGGGTTTATATTGCTCTACTGAGCTTCCTATCATAACAATGCTTAGAAGCAGCATTAACAGTCCGGAGCAAAGTGATTACAGTTCATGCTCTTTAACTGAAAGACATTCAAGGGTCATTTATGTCGATCAGAAACCTTGCCCTGCAGCCTGTCTAAGAATTAAATGGGGTGGAGTGATCTTTAAATGGTTGGGGTCAAGAAGTTCCCTGTCATTCTCTCTCCTGATTAATTACTATGATTTTCCCCACTTGTCGTCATGGCAACAGCGGTCACAGCTCTGTTCGAATTGCAGACGGTGAGTAAAAAACATAAACAGTTGCTGTTAGGACTGGAGTATAGTCTGTAATTATCAACCATCGCTTGTTCCCTGTGGCTTACTTTGCTGATGGGTGGCAGAGTCACTCAGCCAATGCCCAGACGCCCACAAACTGACAGAAGAAACTCAGCTTATGCCCCAGAGTTCACAAACTGACAGCACTTTTGACAAGCATGCCATTCGTCAAAACCATAGACGGCATATACTCAAAAAATAACTATTCTTTTTGTTGCTTGTTCAACAAAAAAATTATTATAATTAGATGAGTAAAATGAGAAATAAAAATATAATTCTAATGTAGTTTGTTTTAGTTTATTAACTTAAAAATATGGTTAGGAAACATTTTCTGGTCAAGTTAACTTGAACATGTGTATTGTTTAGAACTGAATTGTCAATTTTGTTGTTCTTAATTGGGGAAAAAGCAGTTTTTAGTTTCATTTAATTACATTTTTATGTTCATTTAACAAGATTACAACAAACCATTTCAACCTAATGATATTTTGTTGGAGAAACACAGTTCATTTGGGAAGGAACTTTCTCCATAGTTTAGCATTAACCCGAACCCGCACCACTTTGCCACCCCATATAATTCACTGTAATGACCTGGTGTGATTGAAGATCTGGTTAGATGTTACAGGAAAAAAAAAATTTAATAAATGAAACAAAAAATCTGCCTTTTCCCCTGCTGAAGTAATATAACGATCATTGAATTTTAATAACAGTTTCTCATTTTACTCATCTACTAATTTTATTTTAATATTTTGTTCAACAAGCAACAAAAAGAATAGATTTTTTTGAGTGTAGCCTTTGCTTGGACGTCTTGGTTAACCAACGGGTGCTGCTTCGGTGGTGCTTCAAGAGACTCTTTTTGCTTGAAAAGTTACATCAGCGGTGACTTCAGGAATACTCCTCGGAACTCAAACTATTGTGCATTAGTTATTCAAGCGATATTTGATTTCAGCACATGAAAGGGGTGAAAAAAAAAATCAGATTCAGGTTTACATTGCAGAGCAGATGAACTAAATTGCTCATAACCTCTATTTTAGTCCTGTAATTGCATGGACATGTGTCTTTGGCAAAACGTTCCTGGAAGCTCAACCATTTTGATGATTTAGGTCTTCCTTTGAGAAAGCAAGACAAATGAACTTCACTGGAAAATTAGTTGTTTTATCTGAGTTCAGCAATATTTTTGTTTTGCAGCTTTGATAATAAAACTTTTGATAACTTTTGTTGCCATTTTGGTCCAATCACTTTTTGAAAGCCATCCCTGATCTTTTGAGAAGAGTGCAAGAATGGCACATAGATCCTTAATCTCAGACCATTCACAGGCTGAAAATAGATTGTCACTGCCAAGGCATATTTCGGTAAGGCCTTTATGGTCTAAAGTGGTGAGTCTTTGAAGTGATTTAAAAGTGCTGTTCCAGCGAGTTGTATTCGCTGCTGGAATACTGTTATTTGTCCCAACATGAGCCTCAAATGTTCCTCTATACTTGTCTTGCAGTGCACAATGTGGTGGTCTTTGTGACATTAGCAATTGGTGTGGATATTGACTACCATCCTTAACAATGTGTAGGAGAGAGGGATCGTTGTATTTTGTTCAATGGCATTTTTCTATTATTTCTATTTATCTTTTCTATTTATTTCTATATTTTTAACAGGACTGTTTATGTTATTGATGGTCACTTTCTTAGCATTTTCATGGGATAAAAAAAAAATCTTTTCATATATATTATTTAGTAATATAATATAATATGCCCATTATGCCCATAATAAAACTGCAAAATTCAATTAAATGTCAAAATAACATTTATTAAAAGTTCAAAAGTTTATATGACATAATTACACTATGGACCATTTGAATCATATATCTGCACACCGGTTATTCTGATTGGCCTAAGGTTTTGACTAAGGTTTTAGTACCACTATTGTCAAAATTACAGAAACCGTAAATGCAAAATATAAAAATAGCAATGTATAGAGAAAAGGATTTCTTGTTTAAATTGTGAATGAATCTAAATACAAAACGTTATACAATGGTATTATCATATACACTAATAACATTAAAAAAACATTAAAATAAAAATATCTAAATAAAATACATGATTTTTTTATTACGTACTATTGCTATTATAGATGCTATTATGTATTGTAGCTGGTGGCGAGAGAGACACGGACACACTTGCACTGTTTAAGGACGCACCTTTATTAAAATAATTTTGCCATAAATAATTAAAAGAGTCATTCAGCAACTTCTTGGAGCTAGTGGTGAGCAGGTTTTGCAAGCGCGGCTCTGGGTTGTGTGCTGGGGTACTCTGGGGTGCTTCACCTTGTTCGATCCAGTGGCGTATGGGTTTCCGGACCAAATGTGTGGGGTCCCACTGTACCGGGGCATCCATGCACACTTTTTTCGACTCCTTGATAGAAAATTGGCGGTCCAGTGCCTAGCATACTCCTCCTGGAGATGGGAATCCAGCCGAGCCCCAGTGACTCAGCTGACCCGACAGCGACACTCTAGATCAGGTCGGTGGGCACCTCCTGGACCCTTTCTCCGATCCTCGGTGGCTTTTGTGGCGTCCATCCACTGCTCCCGGTGGAGGGAAACAGATCACTTCTCCCACGCTAAATGGTCACAACGCTTGGCTACGTCATGTTTTAATGTGCACAGCATGATGACGAGGAGCTGGCAAACGCATGTAGGCTGGTGAATGGCACCTGGCAACACTGATCAACCCTAAACTCCGTCAGATTTCAAAGATTTCAAAGAGCATTGAGGCAATGAAAAATGTATGTTTTGCTTTTCACAAAACTTCTATTAGAAAGTACTTCACCCCTTAGAGACAGAACTGTTCAGTTTATCTTTCTCCTTGAGCCATTGTGGACATAAAATAAATGAACTGCATAAACTGAATTATATTAAAGTGCGCAGATCTAACCATGTGCACAGAAAGCTTGGCCAAAGTGGTTTTCAAATGATTAGAGCAGGGAAATGCTGAGATTTACCTAAGCCTGATTGCAGCAAATCAAATGGCTATTTTAAATTATATTTTTAAATTAAAAACACTGACCTGCTTCAATGGAAATTAATACATCAAGTCCATCAATACTGACATTGAAGGCCCTAGGCAGAATGGCAGCACATTGAGACTGACTAGACAAAATAATCAACCATTTACGCCACCTCTCAGAGCAAAGCAGCCAAGAGAAATTGTAGAAAATTTTAATAAAAGACTGTTGATAATAAATTAATACCTTTTCATGGAAATGTAAGACACCTGTCAGCCGACTGAAAAAGGTATTGCTGTATCGGGGTTCAAATGTACCGCTTTGTCAACAGAGTCCTTCATAATATCCGTTTGTGTATTTTTAGTAGAGCCCCACTGTTGTAAGGGCTGTAATATTTTCATAAACACTGCTTTCTCCAAGTATTCATCAAGGATGTCAGTAAAAAAACACATTTTGCAATGAATGGTCAGCTGAAGCATCTACTGACCAAAGGTGTGAGAAATAAACTCAAACTACAGTCTTTAATAACTTCAAAAAACCCGTAGGCACACAAACAGTTCAAACGCAATGTTGTACAGTTAACTCTCAGCTGTGGTTTCTGCTGTGTAATGCACACAAGGTGTAGGCCCAAGAATCTCCTGACACAAAGCAGAGAAGATGTGAGCCAAGGTACACAACTCATGTTTCCGTTGAATGTGAATGATTTATATTGGGGCTGGAGGACGATCAATCTCTGTTTGTTGAGCTCTCCATGTGCGGCTTAGTCGAGGCATTTTCTGCCTCTCTCAAACACGCAGTGATTTCATGTCTCCAGTACAGCTTTAGATACGAGACCAGCAGCGCTCTATCAAGATTTGTAAAATAACTAACTAAATTCTCAAATTTTGAGGTAAAGAAACTGACAAAATGTAAAACTCAGAATTGAATATTTTTTTTGTAGAATTTAACTTTTGTTGTGGAATTATTGTGTAATGTAATTTTAGAAATATTTGTAAAAAAAAAAAAAAAAAGGACCTGGAATTGTACTAAAAACACTCAAGCATTGCCAAAAAAGAACTATTTCAAAGGTAATTTATTAGAGAAAATTTTTAATTAGTTTTGCAGGCCCCGGACTTCAAAGGTTTAATAATATAGAAATGTAAAAAGTAGGTATTTATGAACATGTATGTAAATAAAAAATTAAGAAACTACAACTTACAAGCGTAGAATAAAACTATATCAATTCTAATGTTCGATATTCTAGTTAGAGTGAAAAGAATGTTAAAAGGCAGCTTTATATTTTGGTTCAAATTACGTGTGTTAGCTATAGGTTATATGTAATGACTTTACATTTACATAGCAGATTCTTCAAGAGCTTTGTATATTACTTTATTGCAAAGGTTAATCAACGTCTCTCTATGGATAAAGATAACATTTTTAAGAAATTAAACACACAATCAACATTACAGGGTTCCAAGCAGGAAACGTTTTATGATCTGCAATGGTGAGTCTCATTTAAAGTAAAATAAAGAAGCTTATTTAACCATCGCTAACTGTTTTTGATGAAGAATGGCAATTGCAAGCCTATGTCTTTGACACCTGTTGTTTTCATGGACACCACAGTGTTATTGACATCTGCTCTCTACAGAGAGTCTGATGAGAGAGGCATAACAGACAATGTTCAAGGAGTAATAGCAGACAATTGTGACAATACGGTAGCTGCTGTGCAGAAAGCAGGTTGGGCAAACAACCAGGTTTAGGCGATGCCCTAAATCTGGGGTAAAACACTCCCTTAAAGCTCTGCCTGATTTACTTCAGTGAAGCAGAGAACCTCAAGGATATTCAGCAACAGATAGAGTCTTTAAAACACAAACTATTACAATCAGGAGAAATTAGAGGTACCGTAAATTATTGTCTGTCTTTTAGTATCTTGAGAACATTTGAGGACGTAATAACAGAAATATTGTATGATGAACATGTTTCTGTTTCAAAAGCAATACCACTGGTTTCAATCAAGTGTGTCTCACATGGCTGATGGAATAAATGGCGCTGACTGCAGAATGTTTTAAAGCTGAACTTTAAAAAAAATTTCCTCAGAAAGTACGGTATTTAACAAATGTTTTAAGGATTTTCGAAAGTTATCTATACAGTGAACAAACTTCAATAGTTTTTTGTCTTGGCTCAAGTTTATTTTCATGTGGTGAAGTGTGGTTCAATTTTCCCCTAAAAACTAGGCGGACCATGTGATTGACAGCTATGATTGACAGTTACACATAACAGAGCTGACTTACCGCAGTGTTCACGTTGTGAGAAAGGTCATTTATGCTGCCAACGATCAAATTCAGAGAAGTCACTTTCAAATTCTTCTTTAAAATTACAAAATGAATTGTATATAACAGGCTGTGTGTAAGAGGGGTGTGTGAGCCAGACTCAAGGATGGAGCTCTGAAATAATAACGGTTCTACCCTTAACAGGAAGTCGCTTGTGAGCATGTGCAGTCGTAAATGGCAGCCTCCTCACTAGCTTTGAAATGGCTTCATTTGACCCCAATGGAAGCAGGCCGCGTCACGCCGTCCATCTTTTTTAGCAGTAGATGGTTTCAATACATATGAGTTTAACTGCATCTCATCAGTTCCAAGCAAGTAACGATGTCAGAGGTATTGAAGCATCTCTTGCCTTCCTCCAAGTAAGATTTTAAAACCATGGGTTCTTTGACTGGAAAAGTTGAAAATGTGAAAGTGCATCATAGTTAAATTCTACCAATGAAGCAGACCTTGAATCTCAACTAAGTGTCTGCTCCTGATCCGAGTCTAGCAGCAAACTCTGGCTCAGCAATAGCAAATAAATATATTTAAAAAAAAAAACAATTCCCCTCACACTCAAGCATTTTCAGCTGCAGAAGGAATCAGCTGGTCAGAATTTGACACGTAAATCCTTGCATCCCAAATCCTTCTGGTACTGATACTTTCATTGAAATGAGGCAGTTCTCAAGAGATAAGACTGTTCTATGAGTTCAAGACCTTTTGTTTTGCAAGAAAATGAATGAACAAATGTTCCCTTCTTCTACTTGCTAAAAAACATCTGGCAGTCATTTTAACTTTTGTTCTTCCGAATCACTTTTCTCAAAGGAGAATTACCCAGCCGTAGAAGTAGAAGTGCTAGGAAAGGAAAAATGTAAAGATTCTATTGATTCTTAAAAAAACCTGTTTGTTTTTTCATGAGCTTCATTATTCTCCAAACTTTATAGAAACCAATTTGAGATGGATTCTTTCCCAACATACAGCACTCCAATGATTGTCATTCTTCTCGGAAGGGTGTGAAGATGCCAGAACGATGAAGTCTGCATAAAGTCAGATGTTGGCGTGGAAATATATTGTATTGTCATGTACTAAACTGAATAATAAATATAATTGAGTTTTCCTCAAGAATAATGGTAAAGATCTAAGCATAATATCGAGTGATTTCTTCTTCTCAGAAATGACAAGACAACATGCTGAGAATTTTAAATTGTCTGTTTGACCCTGAAAACACGAGAGGTGAAGCTGTTTCAGCAGCTCATAAACGAGAAACTGATCCACGCAGGTGGCTCCAGCAGAGGCCATGGCTATGAGGTTTGGAGCAGGTTAGGACTGTAAAAAATATGGACCACGTGACTCCTCCTACTGCTATTGGGCTAATTTAAAGCCACCGCAGAGTTCCAATGGGAGCTACGATTAAGCGGCACACATGCGCACGTCTGAATTACTTTATAGGGTTGGTCTTGGTCATTGTTTCAGAGCTCCGCCTCGTGTCTGGCTGGCGCATGCCCCTCTCACACTTATTTTATATTATAATCAAGAATTTGAGAGTGAATGATCTTTCTCAAGAGGTGAACACAGCGGTAAGTCAACTCTGTTCTCTGTAGCTGTCAATCATAGATGTCAATCACATGGCCCTTCCTTGTTTTTTTTTTGTTTTTTTTTTAGGGAAAAATGTACTGTGTAGAAAAAAAAAATTTGAAAATCATTAAAACCGTTTGTGTAAATACCGTAATTTCTGAAGAAATAATTTTTGAAGTTCTGCCTTTTCCCATAGACTTGTATTGGCCAGAAATCATTCTGCTGCAAGCACTAGTGGGGCTCTTGTAGCCGGCCATGTGAAAAAATGTTTAAAGCATTTTTATTGACCTAAAGTGGATAGAAAGCATCACACTATTTGTTTATGCTGATTTTAAACTTCATTTATGTCCCTGGCCCTTAAGAACCCCTTGTTTTTCTGGTTCCCATCATCCTCCAACAGAAACACAGAAACCTGTTGTTGATCACAGAGGAAATTATTGTTTGGACTTTAGTCACGTTCTCCAAGCTCATTTTTCTACTGCCCATAGCCTAGTCCATTCCTTTTGCCCTGTGTTTGTGACACTGAGAGCCTTTTCTCAATAAATCTCTTGAGCTGATTTTTTATTTTCAAATTGGGTTTGCCTTTCTCCAGGCAGCAAGTGGACCCACTCGCTCTTTTCATACTCAAGCAGATTTCACAGACGATTATCATTTTAATAGTCAAACCATTCTGTCAACATTGGTGGCTGTATATTTCAGAGTCGGTGTCAATCTCTCTGTGTGCTCTAGTTCATTACCTCGACAGAAAAACCCTCAAAAGCTCTATAATTGAGAGACGAGGAGGGGTGAGGTTCAGTTTGAGTCTACCCCAGAGAGCAGTGAAGGAAACTAACAATAGTTTACCCGATAAGCTCTGGGTCAGTAAACACTGCAGCTTAACTACACTTTTATGTGTATGTTTTCTTCTCTATCAGTGCAGATCCTCTGAGATCTGGTGGAGAACTGATTCTCAGCCACTTAGATAACACAATCCTCAATTTTACTCAAATTCCAGCAAACATCCGCTGTGCTAAAGACATCCAAAATAGGCTGTTTTAACCGCTTCTAAACCAACTAGATGTGAAAAGGACATCTCTTTAACATTCAATGTTTGCAGGAATTGGTTGAAGGAAAATTGAATACACCTCACAATAAAACAACTACATCTGAGCACTGTGATTTTTTATTTATTTATTTAAGGACAGCACCAAGTCTCAGAGGCATGGAATGAACAAGTTGGCGACACACTGCAACCTCTATCTTTTTCCATTCTTAGAATAACCTCTAATATCCACCTTCACCACGTTCTTCTTCAGATATGCAACAGTAGCTTTAGATGTGTCTTTTGTTAGAGAAGCGCATATGTGTAGTTTCTTTAAAAATGAAATAATTGTCCATGCTTCTGTGTTCATACACCATGCCTCAAGAGTCGTTAATATTAGGGAGGTAACTTTAATATTAATATTTTTGAAACCCTCACCAGCAGGGGCCCTAGCAAATTCTAGTAGAGCTTTTTTTATTCCACCAGCCCGGCACTGTGAAGGAGAAAGTCTTATCAAGGTCCAGACCTGAATCCTATTGACATGAGCTTAAAGTGTTGTCCGAGTTATAAAACCCACTAATGTGAGCAAATTACAACAATTCTGCTAAGATTAGTGGATGGCCAAAACAATAATATAATTTAGGAGGCAATCAGTTTTTTTTAAACACAGTCGCACACTAATTTCCCTTCATTAAAAAATAATAATAATTTTAAAACTGCATGTTGTGTTTACTTGTTATGTTTTCCACACCAAAGTAGATGCACACACAGTGAACCAAAGTGCAAAACAAGTCATCTCAGAGAGACAGACGAGTTTTATCATCCACATCTCTCCAATAACATGACTTGTAATGGAAAGGCACACCTGAATGTTAAAATGTGTTTCTAATATCTCCATGGGTGGCTGAATACAGGATGGTTCTTCCTGCAGAGAGGCAACTTTTTGAAGCAGGCTTCAGGATAACTACAAATCATGAGCTGCAGTGATTCCCCCTGCCTTCCCATTCCGTTATTATTCGGCGGAACTCTTAATGTTTTAAAATTGCTTCATTTATTCTTGAAGTCAAAAAAATAAATGGTCTGATGTTTACTTATTAAATAAAGGGGAGCTATAGAGTAATCTTTCAGTTGACTGAAGCACAATCCAGCACTTTTTAAGCCGGAACAGCTCAAACATGATGCTTTATTCATCATTACAGAATCGGACATGATTGTTCTTGTTGCTGTTATTTTCCTGCAATCTGTTATCATCACTTCAGTTTCAGATGAGAATGTGGCCTAAATGAACCTATCATTTTTCCTTTATTTTCAATCTAAAATGCAAGCCTTTAATGGCATTTTGTCACAAGGATACAAGATTTAATTAGGGCTGAACTGGGACCAAAAAAACAGCCATGGATTTTTGGCCAGAGCAGCCCACCTTGTTAATGATATGTGACGGCATTCGACACAATGTGGCAGAACTGCCTTTTAGTTCATTTTCCTTGTCTCTGTCTCTTGCACTCAAACACACTCGATTTATGCAATCACCACCAATCAATGACCAGTTCCCGTCAGCACTGCCCTTAATATTCTCTTACTTCCTCTTGTTTAGTGGTGAGATCTACAGTTCACAACTGCTGACTCACCAGAGTAAACTTCACTTTCCTGGCTTCTCTCCTGCCTACCTGTTTTATGGGTTGTTTCTCAGAGAACCTCGGCAAGGCTAATCACTATAAAAATTTCCTGATCTCCATTGTTTCCAGGTCCGGTAATCTTCATCTCTTCCAGTCTCCGCTGTGTCCGAGAACCTCCCTACAACGGACCTCTGGACATAACGTCCAACGATCCAGTGGTTTTCTAACTTTCTAATAAGCCTTCTTAAGTTCTTTTAAAGGAATGTCCTTATTTTCTACCATTGTGTTATATTGAATAAACCTCCATTTGCACTTACACTGCCTTTCTCATGTTGACATTAACATAGGGCTGCAACTAATCCCATTATCTGTAATTGATATTTTTCCCACCCATAAATCGACTATTTGTGTAGTAGTATATGGGTAGTATGTTTATAATGGCATGTGCAGCAAACATCAAGAGGTTTGTAAAAGTTTCTGTATGTTCTAGACCAAAAAGCCTATGCCAGGGACAGGACTATAGAATAGCACAAGGCGGGAATGGGCTACAAGACCACTAAATATGTATATGTATGGTAAAAATGTTCAAAATAAATCTCTGTCTCCCTCAATTTGAACCTCAACAAAAAAAAACTCATTTGGAGTTCTTCATGAGAACTGTTACCAGCCCATAACTACACAAGAAGAACAGATGGTCACCAAGAAAACAATTGATCAAAACTCAATCCCAAGAGGTGTTGCTAAGATCTTTTGGGCACTGCGACAAGGAAACCTTAGTGATTGTGTTCAGATTGGGGACACTGCAACTAGTAAATTTCAGATAATGATGAATTTTACATGAAACACATTTAGGGAACGGTAGTACTTGCCTGTCAATCAATATTGGTGGGTGAAGCAACCACACTCTACATCTCATTGCGGTTGGTCACTGAACAGATATGATTTTGGATTTTATTATTACTTTAATAATCTTCACAAATAGAAGTAATTATACTATTATTAATGCACACTAGTGCATACTATACATACATATACAGTTCATCAAGCATTGGCTCCTTCTCCCCATGAGTTGTCTTGTAGACATATGAGGTTAACATTTCTACAGATGCAAATCAAGCTTTTCCTTATTGGCAAATGTTAATTCGGTATTTTAAGTTGTGTGCCACAACAATTCAAGATGTAGAAATGAGCTTAAATAAATTATTGAAGAGGAAGGAGAATACAAATCTTTATTCACCACTGCTTTGAATGTAAAAGTCCTTGACAAACGTCAAGTTTTCTTGAGCAGTTTCTCTGTGTTTGAAATGGACGTTTGTCTTTCTCGCGTCTTACCAGTATTGACACACTTTGATGGAACTCATCCTGTCTCTTGCGTCCACAGCAGGGAAAGATTAAATGTCACAGAGCTTCTTGTAGGACAAAATCCAGCTGCTTCACTCCTTTGCTGGTTATATAAACACCTCTTCACCTTTCTGATAGCTTTCTAATCCAGCTATGAGTTAGAGAATAATAATGAAGTTTCGGATGAGCATGTCAACTACTGACATCTCCCTGTCTTCTTCGGATGGACAGGCATGTTGAATAAGCTTACAAATCCTTATATTGAAGTACTTCATAATGAGCTGTTATACAGTTCAAAATATAGACAGTTAATCAATCAAAAGAAATGAGTAATCTGTGCTCCTTTGATCAGTCACTTTTTTGACATTTATTTGCTGAAAGCTAGAGCTCTGACATGTAATTAGCTTTAGTTGACATTTATTGTAATCAGACATGACAACTGACCTTTCCAGTTGTTGCATTTCAGTATAAAATCACAAAAATTACTAAAAGAGAAAATCGTTTAGACTGAGAACAGTTTGACTGGGAGAAAGCCCATTGCATGAGACTGAAGCAAGAGAGTCTTACATCTGTGAACTATAGATTAAAAACAACAATAAGCTCATAATTTCTTTCAAAGTATTGATCCCAATGTATACAATTATACATAAGAATGACACAATCAATATTCCCAGTAAATGTATCACATCAAAAACCATCAATCACACATTTACATTACATTTACGCATTTGGCAGATGCTTTTTTTCAAAGCGGCTTAGATTTTGAGTGATTGAACACAATTTTTTTTGTCAGTAACAACCTTGAATATGGTTTAGGCTATCAGATGAGGCTTTGCTGGTCCCCCTCAAAAAATAATCAAATAGTTATTTCTAAATGAAATCGATCAAATTAAAATTCAGTAATTTAAGTTCATGTCATCTACGTTATACTATATATATATATATGTATAGTATATGTTTTTACAAAGCTTGGCATTACGTTCACCGTCATACACTGAACTTTTGATGGATTAAATTTGATCTTCTAACATTGCTTGAGAGAAATATTTTGTTGTAATGTAGTACATTAAAACAAATACATGTAGTAATCAGCTGTTGTCATGTTTACCGTCAATGTGACTGTGATTATAATGAACTTTTTCCAGAGGCTTTAAAGTTAAATTGTGAGGTGCAGAAATCCTGTATTGATTCAAAGTTCTCCAGGCAGTGTCCCATAAGTCCTGTTTGTAGAGACAAGAGACAAAGAGCTTTTTCCTCAATCACAGAGCAGCCGCTCATCCAAAAAGGATTTTCTCTCTGCTAAGTCAAGCAGCAAATGTTCAGCTTTGGTACGTTTTCAATTTTCCACTTCCTATCTTTTATTTATGGCACGCATAAATCAGACGTGAGCTGTGTTACTTCCAGTGACGTCAGATGTGAAATAGCAAGCACACAGAGGGCATTCAGATAAATACAGAAAAGATTTCTCCCTTTATACAGAGAAAAAGAAGTCCTGCCACTTTAATTTCTTTATTGATTTGCATTTAAGTACACAGTGAATTTTACAATTTTTGATGATGGTTGGTACCAGTGATGACCGGTGTTGCACTGTATATAACATGGGCAAAGCATCATGTTATAAGTAGAATGAGGCTCAAAGTGGGCGTCACCTTTCTGAAAGTGTCACTTCCAGGTATTCAAAAATGGGCAAACAATCCGAAGAGGGGGGACAGCCTAAAACCACATACAAAAAAGAAACAACCAACAGTAAAGTCTAAAAAAGTAAAACACACACACAAGGAGTAGCTTTATCAAATGAAATTTGATGAAGTGGATGGCTGAAAGAACTGTCAATCATCTGCCTGTCCAGAAACCACGCCCTTAAATGATGCATACCTTTAATCTTAAATCAACAAATTAAAAAAAAAATTCACCCCTTCAGAGTGTTCATGAAGGTCAAATATAGAAATCTAAATCAACAAACTTGTGGAGCCAGTGGTGGAAATGTTTCAAAGTTGGGAAAATTAACATTGGAGTGAAAGAGAACCTGCTCGCTTCTGGAGCCAGTCTCTAGTGGCCGATGGCGGAATTGCATTTCAGTCACTTCCTATTAGGCTTCAAGCGGGAAAGCAGGAGGTTGTCCCTTGTTTGAATCTCTATCATCAACACATTCTTTTTTTTTATTCAATATAGTTGAAGAGTATTTAGAGGTCTGTTCCTTTAAGTACTTTTGACTTCTACAAGTAAGGTGTGGCTTATTTTTGCTTACGACTTATTTATTACTGCTGCTTGCCATTCTCCTATTGCCTCGCAAGAAAGATTGTTTCTTGTCATGGTAAGATTGAGTGCAGCAACAAGACACAGTGTAGTTAAACTACATCAAAAAGGTCTCCCAGAATTTTTTTTTTAAAACAGACTGGGCTAATGTTGACGATCGTACTGTAGTCTGAGTGATCAGCTTAAGCTTAAGATTTTAGACATCAAAACTGGCAAAAACCAATGCGATCTACTTTTACATTTTCTTGCGGTCAAAATGAGCCATTCTTTGAATGTATGGGAATGTATTTCTGCAAACAGAGTTGGAGATTTGGGCATGTTTTCAAGGCTGAGAAATATAGGCAGATACGTTTATCTCATTGCATACCATCATGGAGGCCCACGGTTGGTCCTAAAATGTTTTCAGCAGCAGGACAAAGACTCCAAACATACAGCCAAAGTCATGAAGAACTATATCCTGTGTAAAGAACAAGAAGTACTCGAAGTGATGGCATGGCCCCCACAGAGCCTTTATCTTAACATTCAAGTATTCTTGGGATTAAATGAAGAGACAGAAGAAAGGTTACATCCAAAAACTGTGGGTAGTTCTCCAAGATTATTAGAAGCATTCTCATTCTTTGTTCACAGCATTTTTTTTTTTTTGTATCATTTACAGTAGACTGTTCTTCGTGAAAGCGGCACGTGGCGCAGTGGGTAGCCTTCCTGTGTTGCCTTCCAGTTAGAAGGTTTCAGGTTCAAGGTTCACCTGTAACCTTCGTGGAAGTTTGCATGTTCTCCCCGTGCTGGCATGGGTTTCCTCCAGGTGCTCCAGTTTCCCCCACAATCCCAAAAACATGCGTTTAGGTTAATTGAATAATCTAAATTCCCCTTAGGTGTGAATGTGTGAGTGAATGTTGCCCTGCAATGGACTGGCAACCTCTTCAGGATGTACCAACGATAGGCACCGGCAGACCCTCATGACCCCACAAGGGAACAGGCGTGTTGGAATGAATGTTCTCCATGTGCTTGTTTTTGTTTATTGGTATATTTTAAACCATAAGGTATTGTGTTACTATAACCATATAATGCCATCTGACCTCTTACAGCTGCAGAGGTAGAAGTGATGAAACTAATCTTAATGTGTGTCATTTCTGGCTGTGGTTGCAGAAGGTGGTGGAAGTATTGCAGTCCATGGTTTCCTGCAAGTGTGAGATAATGGGAATAATCAGCTCAAAACCAGCTTGTTTGTAGTGACACAAAAGGCACAGTAGTGGTGGGGTGAGGATGAGTCAGTAACATAATCCTAATTGGAGGTTCATTCTTCAGGAACAATGGAGAAAACAGCTAATGTATTAAAAATGCTTTTAAGTATGTTCATGTTTCATAGCAAACGCCTGACTTGACAAAAAAAACTCCTTTCCAGGCTTTTTCTTGTTTGGATTTCTGTTTTCTCACATCATTTAAAAAAACTAAATTAGAGGTCTTTAAGATAGCCTTGACAGATAGCATGTTTACTTATACAAGAGCATTAAAAGCTACCACAATTTAAAATAGAGCAAAGGTCATCACTTGGTACAATTTAGAGGTGTAACAATACACTCTTCCCATGATGCAATATACCTCGATATTATGTCTACGATATGATATGCATCACAATATTTTACATCTATTGAACCTGTTTATTTAAAAACATCATTGGAAAAAATGCCATTTAAAATGTTTTGAGACCACAAAACAAACATTTGATAGCATTCCATCCACCTGGGGGCAGTGTTAATATTTGCCTTAAGTCTTTTTTTTTCTCTAAGTGATGGAGAGAGCAAATTTTATAATATTTCTTGTTTAAGAGTAAGGATAATTGTCTCTTAGTAAATATTACATAAAACAAAAAGACAAGGTATAGAAGTTTCAGTAGTGACTAGAATCACAATCACTCAAAGGAGCAAATGCACTTCAACTCATTGACAACATCCCCCAGTAGCTCCACAATACATATTGTAACAATTTTGTAATGAGATATTTTGTGCCACGATATAATTGTCACACCCCTAATGCAGTTGCTAAATTACTAACAAAACAAATATATGTAGACTCAAATGCTCAATACAAATTTGACATTCATCATAAGGGAAATATTGTATCAGAAATATTGTATGCTGCTTGAATATTGTAATCACTGCTGTTACAACTCGTTTTAAAGGGGAGGAGAGTGTAGGTAAGATTTAAAACTTACAATGAAATAGAGTTCCAACATCCATCAACAAAACACCAAACACAATCGAATCAGGGTAGAAAAAAATACAATTGTATTATTATTGATGAGAAGACAAACATTTAACAAAGAATGAAAAAAGGCTTAGGTGGAGAAATGCCAAAATAACAAACACAACTTCCCTAAACTTCCTAACAAAAAAGATATCGTCATTCAAAAATAAACTTAGGTCTTCCAAAACCAGATTAGCCAAACAATAACTTATACAATGTGAAAGAAGACTATTAAGAAAACTTAGATCTTACTCAACAAAATTGAACTAAACATTAACGAGGGTGTGTTTGCTGACGGAGCTGGAACCCGGGGCCCTGCACCGAACACGGCGACAACCGGAATGAGTTCTCTGATCGGAGAAACTCCGCCTCTTTTGTCCTTATGGCACTCTGTCCTGCACCAATCAGCAGTAATGCACTCAAAATCATCGGAAGTTCCAGGTGACCGCAATCACACACCTGCTGAACATAAAACATGGTCAAATGTACCCAAAAACAATTTAAAACAATTTTGACACAAGGCACATAACACAAAAAAACCCTGCATACCCCAAAAAAATAAAGCCTACATGGCGCTGAATCGAACTGAACAAGTGGGTGGAAGGTAATAGCATGTCTTGAAGGTTTTATTTAACACAGTTGAATAAAATATATTCATAGTTATATTAATAGTATAAATTAACCCTAGCACAGAGCAACACTTAACTCTGAATGTGTTAAAATAACTCACAGAGTGTTAAAAAGCAACTCAGAAGGAATTAACAGTAACACCCCAAAATCACCCCAAAATCAAATTGTTGTGTATCCATGTCCCTATAGCTCGCCACTCTAAGCGCAGACTACAAGGCAGGTGGTGAAAAACTGAGATGCTTGTAGAGGCTAAAAACTCCAAAAGCAGCATCATTTCTTTTTATTACTTTCTAATTGTACTATATTAAGTTTAATATTGCCTTTTGTACTTTGCAGTGTTTTAAATTGCAAACACAATGTATGAATTCTAAACAACACTACAAGTAAATATTTATTTGAGTGAAGGTCAGTCAACTCAACAGAAGTCTCTAAAAGTCATTTGTCTAATTATGAACAAGTCACTTGAGGTAATGAATGCATTCTCTCATTGTCATTTGTTAAGCTCAAAACTGATTAGTTTTTCTTCCACTCTTGGTTTTGTTGGGCAGATGTTTGATTTGTCTCGCATGTGATGAGATTTCAGGGATTGTTAGCCATGCTGTGATTGTCAATGTGAGACAGACGACATCTCTTCCTATTGCAATTTACCAACGAGAATCTCCACCATATTTCTCCCATCATTAGCAGGTCATTATGTTCGCTGGCCACAAATAGGGGACATATCGACCTCCTCCTCTGTCCTATTAATATCGTTTCTGCTCCACTATGTTCCGAGGTGCATCATTGAAGTTTCATTACCATTGAAATGAATCTGGAGGCTTTTGTTGTTTCATTTGATCAGTTTAATCTTGTAATAAATGAGATAATGAATCAAACGTAAGGAAAGCTTGAGATTTTTTTGTTGTTTTTGGTGAAAATAACGATGCTGATGATTTAGTTTTATTCCACATTTGGAAATGTGCAGTTTTAAACATGTAATGTAGTACATTATTCTAATATTTTCAAAAGAACTGTGCATTTGCTAAAAAATTACTATGTTTTAAAAATACTTGAACTACACAAAAGGAGCATTTACTGGTGGCTTGTGCATTACAAATGAACATGACCAAACATTAAATTGTTTTTTAGGGGGAGTAAAATGAATAGCCATGGAATAAATCAAATTTTGGTATGATAAACAAAAGCGAGAGGTTTAGATTGAAAAATACTTTGTGAATCTTAGAAATATTTTGAATATTATAAATTCTGCTCGCCTGGTGTGAGATTCCGTAAAGTTCTCCTATTGTTTTTCTTACTGGATTATTTGTCTGCTTGTCTGTGTTACAAGGCTATTTTGATTATTGCTTGCTTTTCGTTATGTTCAAGGTTCTTGTTTTTGAGTATTTTGTGCCTTTTTTGTTACCTGTGCTAATGGACTGTCCTCTGTTATGTCTGCCAACCTGGTGACCCTGAGGACACTGTTACTGCTAGAGGCTTTTCTATTCCCATTTGGTTGTTAACAAATCTCATATGCTGTACTTTGGTCTGCTCCTGTCTAATATTGTGACATCTACAGTATATCAGTAAATACATGTGGATTTAGGATATCTTGCATATTGCATGGAACTTTATTTTACCCATAATGTAGTCAGCCTCACCAACACAGTTTTTTTTTTTTTTTTTAGAAAGAAAGTTTTTTCTCACATAGTGCACAAATATGTCCACACAAAATCACAAAACCCATTAAAATATTAAAACCACTCGAGATCACTCGTAATCTCAGGAAAACACTTGTTCACTTGGTGTCAACAGTTTTCAAAAATGGATGGTTGCACGAAAATTATGCTGCACTATGTCCAAAAAAACATATAAACCAGCTGTCTCATTTATAAAAGAGTGCGTAGAAACCTGACTAAAACTAAGAGTACGTCAGAATTCGTATGCACAACTCTAAGTAATCTTCCTTTTACAAATCAAATATGGGATGCAAGTGTGCCTATGTTTCCGCCATTTAGTCTGTATATGCATTTGTTTGATAACATACAATTTTTTAAAAAGTAACGCCAACAGTGGCATCTAGTAACTTTTAGGCACAAGGGTCAAGGCAGTCTTTATATATTTAACAATCACAATTATTCTTAACACCTTGACAACTTATGATAATTAGTATCGCCATATCTCTCCCAAATTATATTTTTCATAGTATTTTTCCCCAGCCATATTTTTAGTCTTGCTTGTCAAATGCACGGCAATTTTAGTGCCTTATGCATTTTTAAAATGTAATTTTCAAGATTGGTTTGATATAAGATATGCTAACTATGGTCTTTTTGGGATCTGTAAATATATGAAAATGTACGTTTTTTTTTTTATGAATTTTTCAAGATTTTCGCCTTCAGCCTGCAAAGGTATTAATAGTTCTGGTTGCAGATTGTAAGGTCTGAAGTGAGGAACTAATACAGTGAACCTATTGAGAGTTTCTGAGTGAACTAGAAAGGTTCAAAAGGTCTCTACCGTATCTGTGGGATTCAGACTTACTCCTGACCTGAATGTTGATTACTTCTTTTTGATTTGGTGCTGTTTTCTAACCCGATGCATGAATAACATCACAGCAATACATTTCTTTTTCATTTCAGCTGGTCTCCATTGTAACCAAGATTAGCATTTGCATAAGTGAACAAGAAAACTTTACTATTTACATGGTAATCAAAACGCAATGTGTTTAATCAGTTTTTTCCTCATCAAAGGTGGGTGTTGAAAAGTTCTGGCTTAGTGAGCTTTGTTTTCTCAGGTTGCTGCTATGATAAGAAAAACATCTTTTAGAATCACTGCCGTGAATCCGAACACATTGAGTGAAAGACGTTTTGTCAGCTCGTGGATGAAAAATGGAAAGTTAGTGGCTCTATAATTAAAAGCAACATGATTTAGCATAATCTTTCAGAAGACTATCAAACCATTCACAGGCTGTTGGTTAGCGATGCTCGTACAGTTTAATGAGTTTTCAGATCAGCTGCAAAACTTCTCTCGAACACAGACATCACTCGGAGCTGTCTTAATATTACAGGTATGTTTTGCTTAGCTAAACTTGTTCCCACTTCTGCGCATCCTGAAGCCAGTGTTCCTGTCAAAACAAATCGACCGGAATGTAATTGATATGCATTGCTTCATTGATCTGTACCAGACCGAAATGGAACTTGAACACATTTTGCTGTCACTGAATTTTCTGAATAAATAATCTTCAAAAGCTCTTCAGTCTTTCCTCTCATCACGGACATAATTCTCTTTAGTTTTTAAGTTTCAAACATTTTTATGTACTACTATAAGTGATTAAACCAACCTATTAATAAACCCCATTATTTTACAAACCAATAATTGTCAATCAAAATGATATGCATAGGAATTTCACTCGTATGATTGAGATATATGTACATTTAATTGTAGATATTCGTCTTAATAACATTAGTGCAATAAAACATAGAAGTAGTAGGCTGATTTAATTTACTTAAACCAAGTTATTTGGTTTTTAAAGTCTCCAACAACACAATGAAATGCATCCAAGATAAAAAAAGCATGTTAATTATCTTTTAATACATGTTTTTTTTACCACATTTTTAAATGACTTGGTAATGAATTGCTTTTTCAAACCGCCTGCTCTCATTTGAAACTACATGTCTCCTAAAACGGAATACCTAACAAAAATATTACACTACTGTTTGTACTCATATATTATGTACAAAATAAATTAAAAGTAAACAATACTATGACAATGCCTTAACAGTATGAAGTTGAACCTGTGTCCAAGGAGGACGGGGGATCTGGTAACTGGAGCAGGATTCCCCTCAGTGGTAAATATCTTAGTACATTAATGTTTTGTCACTTCAACAATTGTAAACTTATAGTAAGCGTGACTACATTTTTACTCTAATGTATTTAGGTGCACTCGAGGAAACTTCACGATACCAGTAGCTTGGCATTGAGAGTAAGAGGTGGTTTAAAACAGGAATGTATGACGCGTCGGTTGTAGAAGGCCTGAAGTATGGGTTGACATAGACACTTTTTAGCTAAAGATTTGGTTTGAAAAAGAACTTGACTCTTTAGTATTAAATACTATAACTCGATACACATAGCACTTCCACTTTTAAAATAAAACCCTATGTTCCTGCATCTTGGTGCTATGTTAAACACTGCATGAAAGGTAATTTTTAATAAATGATCACATGGGCACTTGGAAAAAGTGGAAATTTTAGAAACAAATTTACCCAACAAGTTACCCTTGAAAAAACACACAGTAGTAGTTGGTAAAGCTAATAGTAATATGAGGCACTGGCACTCCAATATGTACAATGAAGTGAGTGCCCCGAGAAGTACTAAAAATATTTTAGGATTAACTGCTACAGTGGTACCCCTAGATATGAATGCTTCGAGTTACGAAATGTTCGAGATACGAAAGGTCTCGGTGGAAAGATTTTGCTTCAAGATGCGAATAAAAATTCAAGATACGAACAACTACAAGCAGTTCTGCTCTATTATCCGCTCGTTTAGTATGATGTCGCGCTGCTCTTCCGAATGCGGGCGCTCCATTCTCTCAGTGCAAAAAGGGTCTGATACGCTTCAAAACCCTTTAAATGAGTTTTAAATCGAGCGAAACATTATGTATAGATAACCAATAATGTTCTATAACAAATGTTAGAGTCAAGGTGTCGTAAAAGAAATAACGTTTATATTGTGGAAATTGCTGTTTGTAGCACAAGTTAGAGAAACCCTGAGAGAAGCTCTCTCTCCATCTGTCTGTGCTCGTGCTTGAAACCGTGTTGGTGTTAGTAATTCATGAAATATCCTGGGAAAGCTAACTTTCATACGTGGTGCCGAAATGTTTTCTGCCATCCGTTCCACCTCCTATGACACATCTCTTCATTCAAGGTAAAGTTTCACATCTCTGTATGTATTACGCATTTTGCTTGTGTTTTATTCTGTTTTATTATCATTTATTACATTAACAATGTGTACATTTAAGGATCGAAGAAACATTACTTGATTTTTGTCTGGTTTTCCATTTTTTTATCAACTTATACCGTTGTTTCTGAGAGCCGTTGCATGGACTAGGCATTTTACATGTAAAACTTCGATATACGAAATGTTCAAGATACGAATGCCCCCATCTCGGGGTACCACTGTACTATTTGTATTACTAGATATTCTAGTATAATGCCCAATCATTTGATATTGGGCCATAAGAAACAAATTTACGCTCCTCTAACATTTGAAAAACAACATTTTAGCAAGCTGAATGTGAATCAATCCCTGTCGCCAATGAAACATCTCTACTGTAATCAGCTCATCAAGTGGCAGCCCCAAGAAAGTCCTGTTTAGAATGAAGACACGGCATGAAACTGATCATTACTTACCACATCTGATACAGACCTTGTGCTGGTTAGCTTCTGTTTCCCATACAGGTTGGTGAACGACAGCGGGACATCCAACTTCTGTGAATGAGCTGATTGACTATAGAATACAGAAATCAAGCATGGAGCAGAGACAGCCACCATGGGAGCATCCACACAAGTTTTGGGCCAAGTGAGGACAAGAGGAATAAAAAACCCAAAATGTGGTTTTGATTTACCTTTTCACAAACGTACAGAAAGGTTCATGCCATAATTATGATCAACCACAATGGAGTGCAATGCTATTGTACCAGTTTTCGAAAACAAAACCTTTCAAAAAATAAAGGTCAAAATAATCTGTCTTGCTTTTTTTTTATTGTTGCTTTATCAGTAATTTACCAAAATGTATTAAAACAGATGAGGCAACTACTCCAAAGAAAACCCTCATGCCTCTGTCTCTTATCAGCTAACTTTACAGGTTCGCCTCGTTCATACTCTGTGAAAAGGCCAAGAAAGTCTAATGAAGCCTGGCTTGTATGGTTTGCTTGGACTGAATTGTTTGATGTACGACTATGTTTAGTTAGGGTCCTGCAAATGGACAATTTATCAAAGGCAAATATCAGAGTAAAAGGATCTTTCTTCTCACAAACTTTTGCTCACAACCTCTCAGCAAGGTTTCATGTTATTATCTCCCGCACAAACAGAAGATCTTAGAGCTACCATGTCTTGAAACACCCAGGGAACTCCAAATTGGCATTTCTCTGCATTTGGTCTACAATATGTCTCAGTGTGATTCTCATTAGTATTCGTCTGTTCTTCTTGGTTTATTTTCTCCATAAATAAACCCAGTCGTGGGCACAAAATTAAGGCTAAATAAAATGTTTTGACTTAAAACAAGGTTTTGTCCAATTAAACTGAGGATGTGAACATTCTCTATAACAACGCATGCAACTGAACTGTTTGCACAAATTGGCTCCCAACACATGTGAACACGCTTTTTGTAAACACAAATAAATAGAAAATAAATTACTAAATGCTAACAAAATTCTTATCGCTTATCTGTTTTGTCGAAACACTTGCTATTAAACGGACAAATAGCTCATAGGAATAGCTCATAAATAGCTCATTTGAAAAACTAAAACACTCCCAAATTATGTTTAATGCATTGAAATAAATTAGTCTCACTGAAAAAAAAATATCATTAGTAAGAAAGGTCACATTTTGGCAAAACAAAGCTTTTGCTGCCTAAAGTGAAATTGAACAAATTTACAGCAAATACAAAAATATGTCAGCAAATTCAATAGTGGTCCTGTGATATCCAAGTTTAACATCAAATGATCTTCATGTTTGGTGACTGGGCTGGAATGATTTTTCCACCACCAAATTTCACTGTTTTCTGGGTGAAACAAGGATCCATGCATGCTCCAGTTGGTCTACTGCGATATTTGTGGTGAGTGGGGTGTAATTCAATTGAAGATTCATCTGATAAATCCACCTTCTTCCACTTTTCCAGTGTCCATCCTTTTAGCAGGCTGTGGGCCTTGATAAATGCCACACAGTTGTCTTTTGTTTTGTGCTGGCTTCAGGGCCCTGATTCGACCAATGAGGTAATTTCGAGACAGAATTTGGCGAACTGTCCTGTTTGACATAGGTAATTCAAGTGACCAGGTCTCTTGGAGATCTGCTGTAGTGGCAAATGGGCTGACCTTGGATTTTTTAGCTTTTTTCAAATAGTCTTCTCAAGCAGTTGTCTAGCAGGGTCTGCCTGGCCTGGGCTTGTCAAAAAAGGTCTGTAGTCTCTTCAAATCTTTGGTTTCTGTACTTGATGCTGAGACACATGTGGATCCACAAAAATCAAAAGATCCAGCAGTGGATCTGGTCTTCAGCCTCTTGATAATCAACACTTTAGTCTCTGGGTAATCTTGGGCATGTTGGCCCAGGTCTAGTGGCAGTTACACTGGGGTTCTTTTTGTACACACCTGATACATAACTTATCCATTATTAGTCACAGTCACAGGTATACAACGATTATGTCTTTGCAAAAATGTACTCAATGGGCTTTAGTAAGCTGTGAATACTTTTTGACTATTTGTTAGGGACAGGGCAACCAAAAACAAATTTATTTGTGCATTTCTCTATTTGCCACCTCACAAACATTAGAATCCTTTTTAGACTTTAGAAAAGTGTTACCCTGCACCCAGTTATCATGATCAAATCTGCTATTTCTCCCATGTGTAATAGCACAATTCCAATAGCAGATGGTGTGCTATTGTTATTGTTGGGTGTAAAGATAATCATAACAGTTTCATTGTTCACAGTTCCAACAATTCTGTGGAAACAGCGGACAACAGTAGCTCAGTATTATCATTTTATGATTTTACTGACATAACCGTATTATGTCCGTGACTCTTCCGCGATTCTTCGCATTGGTGCAAGTGCCAAATTTCAGTGCCAAAACACTTGTAAATAGTGAAGGAAGATATTAAGGTGATCGTCAAGAGTGAGAATAGCCCGTGGGATTTTTGTGAAACACCAACAGCAGCAGGCTGTGGATATCAGCAGGCAGGGGGCGTTGTCATCGTATCAATTAAAGTAAGTAATAAAGTTTTATTTATGCACAGGGTATATTCCCTGCTTTATAACAATAATATTTTTCAATATATAGTGTCATTTTTCTAATTACACTTATTCCTATTGCTTCATTACTGCTCTTGTTTTTAATGACACATTGCTTCGTTCATTATTTTTATTTTATGTTTTTTTTATCTTTTGCTAGTTTTTGTATAGAAACATATGTATAGGGTTTGTATAGGGTTTCTTTTGAACAAATCTAATCTAATCTTATGTAATATATTTATATTTATAGAGATTAATCTGATGAAGGGGCTAGGTTGGGCTCTGGCTTCAGCTGGACAGGAACTGCTTCACAATATTCAACAGCTAAAAAAAACGCCCTGTGTAAATAAAACAACCTGTGAAATGGACACTGAACTTTTTGAGTTGATGCACAATATGTTGAGGTTCATTTCTGTAAATCTCAAAAATCTTGTTGCTGTGCATTTATACAGCATGTTCGCAAAGAGAAACCTGGTGAAAATTTGTGCGCATGGAAAAGTAGAGTTTTTAGTTACTTTTTAAACATTGTGAGACTCTGCTTTCCAAATTGGGTCCATTGGAGAATTCCACCAGCCTGGAACTGTGAAGGAGAAGGTTCTGGTGAGAGATTTGCTGCCCCTCAGACATGGGACCACCAGACACTGTTCAATTAGGCATCTGGAGGGGACGTAGGACTGCAGAAGTTTGTGAAAGTGAATATATAATAAGTTTAATGTGCAGCAGAATAAAGAATCACATCAATTTAGGAGAAATTTTTTATTGTCATGCCAAATGGTCTATTTTGAACACCTCCATTGTAACCACTGCTTGTTTAACCAAAAGACATTGTTTCAAGTGTCCACCAAAAAAAATGTTCTCTTTTTAAATACATCTATTTCATTGCAACCATCTATGGCGTTGATTTTGAAATAAATGTTTGCAGGGCTCATGTGTAATTTGTTAGAGTGCAATGGTTGCAGCAATCAAACCCCGTCTGAGCAACATTCTGAGAAGGGAAAAGTTATTGATGAGGAGCCACACGCCACATTAGTGATTCCCAGCACATGAGGCCTTGGGGGCGATGAGGTGATTTGGGGAAAATGAAATGTTTAAAGCAAATTGCTTGTGTTTCCTGAAGTTTAGGGCATGTTTTCCACAAATGTGACAAGACGAAGCTGAGGAGCTGGAGCAATTATTGTAGCTGTCGCTGTAGATGGATGAGCAGTCGTGCTATCTCTCATTTTTCTCTTTCTTCTTCTCTCCCTCTCTCTCTCTCTCTCTCTCTCTCTCTTTCTCGCTGTAGTTTGGTCTCAATTGCTTTAACATTTTATCATTAATCCTCTGGATTGACTGAAAGACTTAAGCATAAATGATTATTCCAGGAAGGTGTCTTAAACTAAGACTCTACGACTAGCGATACATTCAAATAAGGTTAAACATTCTAAAATGTTACATTATTATTTGTCATTTGAGTCTCACTGACAATACTAAATACAATGTACTTCCATGATTATTATGAGAAAATCAGCATGGAACCGAAATGTGTGTTTGAATGTGACGGGAGGATATTGATCCTATCAATATAAGACAAGATGACATGTGGTTAAATTGCCTCTCAAACTTTGGCCCTATAGTCCCTAATATTATTGTATGTTACCAAACAGTGGATCTGAAGTTTGAAGTGGGCTTTGCCAGCTGTGGCAATATTGACAGCGCAGTGGCTAAAACAGCTGGATGTAGGAAGAGCTTGAATGTCAAAATCCACAAGGGAATTATGCATAATAATATTACCTTAAATCACAAAAATCCACCATCTCACTATTGTTATGCTTGGTGAAAGCTATTTACAAAATGAAGCGTACCACCCTCTAAACATTTAG
>SRMA01026301.1:0-80064 GCA_007224835.1 Danionella cerebrum | reverse complement strand
CTTTAGCTTGGCCATAATAATATCACGTATTGTTGTTTGTTCATTTAACCCTTAGAAGTCCAGGGCCTTTTGAGTATTTTTTATTTCTGTTATGAGTACTTTACAATTTCCGATAATAAACTACTTTTAAAACATATTTTGTGGCAATTCTTGATATCATTTTTATCACAACTTATTTTCTTTTTTTTTTTTTTACAAATATTCCACAACAAACCTGAAGTGTACAAAAAATACAATTCTGGCTAACAAATTTTGTCTTTTTTTTATTGATACTGAAAAGTTTTAGATGTTTTATAACAAAAATCAAAAGTGTTTTAATAACAAAAATCAAAACCAGGCAAACTTCTCTTTAACCTTATACATTATTCCACACACTTTTTGTGCCATTGTGCTTTTTTGTGCCAGAACTTTGAAACACGAGCCATTTCACAGGTCTTGTATTTCCAAGGGTTATTCCTTCTTTTCACCACTAGATGGCACCGATTTTGGAATCTGTAAAATGAAACTGAACGAAAATTGTGCATTTTCTGCCTTCCAAAATCGGCAAAAATCTTCTAATGTTCATTTAAAACCAAAATTATCAAAGATAATAACTGTTTGCCTAAAATCTTTTTAAAAAATTTTTAAATCAAATTTAAACAATTGGTGGGTTGTGTCATTCCTACTAAATTCAAAACAGCCACTGTGATGGGCAGGTGCGTACAGAGACTTCTAGGGGTTACTGTGCTTTTTATGCAAAAAGGGTTGTTAAAAGACTGTGTAACTAGCAACTCTGAAAATTCTTCCTTTATCGGGTTCAGATAAAGCTTCACTGATTTCCATACACTTCTTTTGGCCATGTTTTATTTGCTCCTTCACCTCTACATTTGTCTCGTCTTCATTTCTTCCTCTCCATCTTGCCATTTTTTTTTTTTTTGAGTAATAGACTTGGATAATGACACATGAAAAAAGCGATCAAGCAGCTAATTGAGATCCTTTCTAGAATAGCCTTATTGTGCCGCAGGGACCCTTCCACCAAGTGTTCAACACGTTGTAGTTCATTTCGCTTTGAAATCTCAAGCAGTCTCTCCTGACTGGGCTCTTGGGCTAGTCAGAAGGTTAATACAATGCCCTTTTATTTGAATATCACTTAAAATGTCCCTCGTTGCATTTGTGCGCAAGTAGATGTGTTCAGTCTACACGCTAAGAAAAGCTGGTCGTCTCTTAGCTCTTTTTTTAGACTAGATTAAAATGAACTCTGCAGTAGCTGTTAACATTTAAAGTGTCAGTGCTGCAAATGTATTGCAATAGGGATAAAAAAAACATGAAGATGTCACAACCATAAATAGTATAACAAGTCATAATGTTAAAAAGAGCATTAGAGTGTGTTGTGTATGCAAAAGAGGAATTCTGAAAACCAACAGACCCACGGAACTACTAAAATGTTGGACACTCTGTGACAAAATCAACATGGAGTTTGTGTGATTTTATGTGCATATCAGTTTTGATCACATGAATTATGGGTAAACATGAATAATTCCATCATGTTCATTCAATGGTCAGAACACATGCTTTTTTTCTACACATAAAAAACTGCAAACATAAAAATGGTAAACAAAGAAACAGGAAAGAGAGTGGACAGCCTTGCTTTCACTCTGGCCTTAAATAGTCAAAAGGAAGAGAGACAAAAGGCATTAATTCAAACCATTATTTTCAAAAGCCAATGGAAATAGTTGGTTTTAATCAGGCATCGTCAATTTTTTTTACCTTGTCCTGTCCTGCTTAGGAGCCACCACATAGGGGAGTAGGTGCTTTGCGTGAGCTGGACAGTTTTGTTATCTCCAGGGGAGCGATCACCAGATGTGGTGTTCCCTCTTCTGGATGTAAGCAGTGAATTTATGTAATTAGTTATTTACTTATGTATTTTTCCCGTGGACCAGTTTGCATTAATTACGTCAGGGCAGGAGGGTGTAAATAAGAAAGGGGGAGTGAACTGTTTTGAAGGTACCGTATTTTTCAGCTCATAAGACGCACTTTTTCTTCCCCAAAACTGAGTGGGAAAAGTTGGTGCGTCTTATAGACCGAATGCAGAGCGCCGCGAAGTCCGGTCGCGGCCGTATGAGAGGCGTAAGAGCTCCGGAGCTAGGCCGAAGCCGCGGCCATATTTGTTTACCCAGCGATGCGCGCTGACGTCATCGCCCATCTCTGCCATATCGCGGACGTAACGAAAACAGGAAAAAAAATACATTTCCCACAATGCCTTGGCTACGGTAGCCGCAGCGGTGCTTCCGCATCCGTACTCACGAGCGAAACTGTTGCCGTTTCACACATTAAACGTAAAAGAGCCCCGGAGCTAGGCCGAAGCCGCGGCCATATTTGTACACCCAGCGCTGCGCGCTGACGTCTTCGCCCATCTCTGCCATAGCGCGGTCGTAACGAAAACGAGAAAAAAAACTACATTTCCCACAATGCCTTGGCTACGGTAGCCGCAGCGGTGCTTCCGCATCCGTACTCACGAGTGGAACTGCTGCCGTGAGCTCTCTCTCTCTTGCTCGCGTGAGGAAAACAAAACGCTCTCAATGGCTGAAACTCTCCTTTAATAAACTCAAACTCAAATCATCTCTCAACGGTACATCTCACACATGTACATACGAGATAACAAACGTAACGTGCTCTGCAATTAGGCAGTGTTGCTAACCAGGTAAGAGCACATAAGGATCATATCTTAACACCATGCAACCGAATTGCCACTTGAATAAGCTATAAATAATAAGTTATTTAACATTAAGGAGTAGTTACATTTATTTTACATTAAAATAGTTATTAATTAATTATTAAATAATTATTATTTTATATCTTTTACATTCTTTTCAAGGTTTAAAGGGGGGCTCGACTAAAAAAGTTTGAGAACCACTGTATTATTACTAATATGGGGGCAATCTTACTAGCTATTATTAGTAATGTAGTGACAATGTTACTAGCTATTATTAGTAATGTAGTGACAATGTTACTAGCTATTATTAGTAATGTAGTGACAATGTTACTGGCTATTATTAGTAATGTAGTGACAATGTTACTGGCTATTATTAGTAATGTAGTGACAATGTTACTGGCTATTATTAGTAATGTGGTGACAATGTTACTAGCTATTATTAGTAATGTGGTGACAATGTTACTGGCTATTATTAGTAATGTAGTGACAATGTTACTAGCTATTATTAGTAATGTAGTGACAATGTTACTGGCTATTATTAGTAATGTAGTGACAATGTTACTAGCTATTATTAGTAATGTAGTGACAATCTTACTAGCTATTATTAGTAATGTAGTGACAATGTTACTGGCTATTATTAGTAATGTAGTGACAATGTTACTGGCTATTATTAGTAATGAAGTGACAATGTTACTGGCTATTATTAGTAATTTGGTGACAATGTTATTAGCTATTATTAGTAATGTGGTGACAATGTTACTGGCTATTATGGTATTACTAATGTGGGGGCAATGTTGCACTGGAACAGTGATGGTGATAACGAATGGTGGACTTTAGAGTGATGAGTGGGGGCAAAGAAAAACATTACAGCCTTTTTTTTGTTACTTTTACTGTTTACTGTTTGTTCATGTTACATGTTTGGCTGTTAACTTTTACACAGTTGATATAAAATATTTTACAAAAGTATTTGGTTCAGAATCTTTTTTTTCTAGATCTTTTAAAATTGGGTGCGTCTTATGTGCCGGTGCGTCTTATGAGCCGAAAAATACGGTAATTAATCAGAGCAAATTGTAAAGTAAAAAAGAATTGCTCAAAGTCCAAGACTTCTAAGGGTTAAATTTGTTTTACTTAGCTATGCTCTGCTTTGCATTAAATGCACATTGATTAATAATGTCGTGCTTTGTGTTAAAATCATTTTAATTAATGAAGATGTGCTTTGTTTAGCTTGCAAAGCTTTGCTGATGTGTGACAACCCATCCGCATTCAATTATTTTGGTTTTGTTAATTAACAAAGGCCTAGAAATTGTATATAAAGCCCAGACAATGTAACATCTTTACAGATAAAAAAATTTAATATAAAAAAAAATTTGCATCTGTGAAAATTATCCTATATGTTGTTAAAAGCGCATATTCAAATAAAACTGCTTAATAATTTAAGATAAATCTATTTTATTCAATCTCAAGCTTGAACTATTTTCTTGCTACAGCATATGCAGTCGTACGAAGTGCATATTTAAGACTTTTTAAGGCCTTATTCAACCATTGTGGAATAAATTGTTTTTAAGGCCCCATAGACAGCCTGCAAGGCAACCAACTTTAATAAAATACTTATTAACATCAAAAAATTCTGAAATAGATCTGAAAATCTGAAAAATTGAAATAGCATTTGCTAATTGTCAATAAGGCACCGGCAGACCCCTCTGACTCCAAAAAGGGAATAAACGGGTTGGAAAATGAATAAATGAGTATTTCACTGAATGATTTTTTATCCTTAATTGAACAATCCATAGATGAAACAGCGAAGGCTATTCTGTTATTTTAAAAAAGGAATTCATAACCCGGATCCACCCTGATCTTTGAGACTAATGGAGCTGCAATTCACAATCTCAGTTCAGTGTCCACTCTTGCGCTGCAGCAAACTAAGCAAGAAATGTTCTATTCCTCGTGCATCATTTACGTCAACATAATTCATCCCAAACATCTGCTGTTTACTAAAGCCAAAACATCCCCACTATAGTTACAATGAAGATAGGCAACCCTGTTGGGTGAGGGGACATTGTTTGGTTTATCAAGGTTCCAACCCTATCAACAAAGCAGGTGAGAGTATGTATGCTATGAATGGAACCATAATGCTAGAGTTAGAAACAAATATCAAGCTCTTGTGTCCCTTTGACCTATTCAGAAACACGGATTTAACCTTCAGCTGCAGACTCTGAAGTAATCCTCCACCAAGAAGGCCACCGCCTCATGTGTATTCTATTGTTCTGCTCTCTGCCGTGTTGCCCCACTGTAGATTTTGAATAGCTGCACTGGTGATTAAGAGGTTTGTAGCTACTTTATGTTTTGCATAAAACCCTCACAATTCACATGGTTTAAACCAATTTAACATACTTTTTTATAAGAGCTTTACTTTTAATAAATTACAAATGTCCATGTAACCAGTTATCTACATAATTAAATAGCGATCAGTTGGTGAGTTTTTTTTTTTTTCCTGTTATAAGTGGAAATACTAAAGATGCATTCTGCCTTTGTTCTGGGTTTGCTCACCGGCTTAAAACTGGTTTGTAATTCATCACAGCCTCTGCAAGTGCAATTAATATTGACCTCTTTAGTTGTATGACTTTAGATTTTAGGAAAACACCTCAATATTGCACAGCTCTAATGAGCCTGGTGCATTTTCTAATTGGGAGAATAACTCATTTAGCCTCGGCCTATAATAAACACTAAATGATAACGCACTCTTCAAAAAAATCAGTGCTTTGTTTTAGAAAATGGTTATAATTTAAGCATTTTGATTAACCGCACATCTAATTAGGCTTCAGTAATTATCACTGATGCATTGTGAAGAAACTGCTTTAGCTATGAGGTAAATGTGCTGTTGAAAATGAACTAAAGGTACGCGCATAATGATTAATGCGGCTCTTTTGAGAGAGAAAAGTGGGGTATAGCTATCAAAGCAGCCATGGCATCAATCAAAGTAAAGTGAAATGGGCAACTCCAACATTTTCGTGAAATTGTATTCAATCTTCTTGAACATTTTCATTTTGAAGACTGCTATTCTCTGCTAATTTGAATTCTTCCAAAGTTATTCTTGATATTAGGTGAGAAACTAACACTTTACACGATGACATTTGCATGGTTAAAACTACAAATCTCTGAGAAAATCCTAATTACCCGACAGAAATGAATCCATGCAGAAACCTCACCTTATTTCTTCAATAATCCAGATTTCCTAAGGTCTGCGTGATGAAGAATACTTTCCAGATGAGTGAAGGGCAGGATCAGCTCAGCAAATGTCATGGGCAGCTGATCCCCTCTCAGAGTTTCCAGACGATCTTCATTATGCCCGTGTGCAACTATGAGCTTGTTTGTTCCACTCTTTTAATATTCTCTGCCCATTTTCTGCCTTCCTTGCTGATGCATCAGCCTGATGGGCTCATGGCATCTTGACTCATTATAAAGAAGCTTCTCTGCACTTGACAGATCTCTCCATGTGAAGACGACTTTAGTTTGAGACCTAATTTTAAAATATAATTACAGGATTTGGGAAGAATGTTACTTTGAGAGGGTCCAGTGTGAGACTAGCGAGGGTTCCTGCTTTCTTAATCCATACACTTGGATCAAGATCTACTCTTTTGGTTCTTTTAATTATATTGCTTGAGAAATCATTTGTTGAATTAAGTCTATATAAGTTTATTTTTTTTTTATTATTATTATTATTATTGGTAGTAGTAGTAGTATTTAGCTACTAAGATGTCAACTTTTTTTAGTGTTCAACATGCAAAGTATGGTTAAGATTAAGGAAGGACTTTTTTGTCACAGTCTGTTATATTAATGCATTTTTGTGATTCTTTTCGCATTTTCCCTGTGTATTTACACCTTTGTCACATGATCGCTCATTCTGTTTACCCCTAATGCAAGCCTTCCATGTGACTATCTTGAGTTTGTAAACACAGCTGGTTATTCATTGATTTAGTTTGGTTTATTCCTCCTCCTTTGGAGAAGTCTTATGTTATTCAGATTTTCTCTACGAGGGTCTTTCATGTTTCCTTTTGTGTTTTTATTAAATGTTTTTGTGATCAATTTACTATAATAAATATGGCTTTCAAGCTAAGAGTTAATTTGGCGGATATTGATGATTTATAGCTGGTATATAGTTTACATGAGAAAAGCTGTGTTACAAATTAATTTTAAAAGTTTCTTTGTCTTGAGTTTACACAATTTTTATTTACCTTTTACATTTACATATCCACAAAAGTTTCAGTCTTTTAAGTTGAGAGGTCAGGAGGTTGAGTGAGAGGTCATTTCTACTCATTTCTACGTCATTTTTAAATATCTTAATATTGCTTGGTGAATGTCTTTTCTCATCACACAAGATGGTATAAAACTTTACTGTTTCATTTAACACTGTCTGTAATGGATGTAATGCATCTGTTTGTCATTGATCTGATTACTTTAAATTGAGTCTTCATTTTTAACATGATAGAATGTTGCCAATGCAGGACTGGAAAAAAGGAAAATACAAAGGAGCAGAGCCCTGGAAGTGAATTCAAGCACACGGTTCCAATGTTATCAAACCATTTATGTCAGCCAGTAGGTACCTACTCCAACTACTGTCAGCTTGAGAATATGTAGCAAGTTCAAGGTACAGTGCAAGTTTAATTAAGAAATAAAATATTTTTGGACAAGAAACAAGTGCAACAATAAAAGTCCAAAAGTCTTTCTTCCAGCTCCCAGCATATGACATCTGCACACCAAATGAATGGTAATGGGCATAGAATTGTACGATTTAAAATGACCACTATATCTCTATGTGATTTGATTGCAATCTTACCGGACACCATAAGTGATTGGAGCTCCACTCCCATACCTTCAATGAACCAATGGCATCCTTTTCTCTAACTGTTTCCTGACTAAACAAACCCCAACATTTATTCCAAACCAAACTCTAAAGGTCTGAAGTCCAAAATTTTCATTGTGTATTTACGTAAAATATTTACGAAATTTGTAGGTCCACAAGCTAATTCACAAAATAAAATCAGATCCTGAGAATGCACGGAGAGGAAGGAGAATTTTTCTTTTTTCTTTATATGTTTGTTATTCTGAATAATTTTATATTCTCATACCGTGAAGAATCTGAGTTGTGTTTTGCTATATTATTTTTTTTTTATTATTGAGAAGAATCTTGAAGAAGTGGATTTTTGTTTAATAAATCCTTGTATCCTGGATTGCCTCTTGGAGTGTATTTCCTTTGGGTCTAACACAACTGCCCCTGTGACTCACTGGTTCACACTCCAATCTCCATACCAGCGACCTTCAAGACCCGGCCGTGACAATTTTGAACGAAAACTTCAGTGTGCAAAGAGTTTAACTCCAACATAAACCTTGTTGTATCATACATTGTTGTTATTTTAAATGTATATCTTAAATAGCACTTAAATAAACTTATCAATAACAACTTTCATAATGCCAAAACTGAAAAGATAATCACTTAAAAAAAAGATCATTAGCAGTAACTCTGAAAACTTATACAAAGTTCTATATAAAAGGTACAAAAGAAAATCCTGCTTATGCTAGCAAATAGAAGTTGTGCTGAGCAAGGGCGTCAAATAGAAAAGGTACCAATGACTTTTAAAGTTCAGTCTGTCAGTTATCAGAACTGAAATACCGCTGAATGTCATGCAAAACCCTGGTATGCTTTTTTCAAGACAGATTTTATTTCATTCGTTTATATTTGGAATTGACAGTAATGTTAAATTTTATGCTCATTTAAGCCATATTTTTGGGAATGTTTTAGTATGCGCATTTACTTGTTGATTCATAGACAGATACAATTGTAAACCAATGTTTTCAGCTGAATACACATTTAACTGGACTTTATTTCCTACTTTTCTTGGTCTACTTTCACAAACACCATCACATTAATCATCAGATTAGAAGGGAATTCATTCTAGGATTAACAGAAGAAAAATAAGACACACCTGGAAGCACTAATTAAAATTCCACATTACATCACAATGTTGGCAGATGGAAGTTGTAATTCACTGGTTTTCAGTGCCACAATGACGTTAGGGCGACCATATTTAAATAAAAAAAAAGAGACACAAATTCAGACAGGCTTCACAGAGATTGATGAACCTGCTTTATTATGCTTCGATGATTCAAAACGACCTTCTGTAATAAAATGAAATTATTACAAAATCCAGTTTCAACCATATATCTGGGAGTTATAACATCATTGACAATGGCTTTAGTCTTGGTGCGAGCACTAGTAATTCTTTAGTAATGTCAGATGTAGGAAATGCCTTTTTAGTAAGGTACTGATCCACTCGTGGGCCTCATGAAAAAGAAATCAAAATTACATTTTGTCTTAATTTTTTTTTTTATAAAATCCCCAAACTCTTGTTAATTTTTGGTGCCACATGAACCCTGGAACCTTATACAGACAGCCTGACATTTCACCTCATTGTCTACCTGTGAGGGGGGAAAGGCCAAACTTTGTGGATCGAGTGACCAATACAGGATTATTATCATAATTGTTATTATTGTAAGTTTTTCATAATGTTTTCATGTGTGTGCGTTAAGGGTGTAAAACTATACCGTGACACAATGTATCACAGTACAAAATTGTCACAATACGCATCGTGGAGCTACTGAGGAGATACCATCTAGGAGCTGAAGTGTATTTGCTTCTTAAAAGTGATTGTGATTCTAGTCACTTCTTAAACTTCTTCACCGTATCTTCTTGTTGTACGTAATATTTATTAGAAGACTTTTATCCTCTACTCTCATTTTAAATGAGAAAGATTATAAAATTAGCTCTCTCCATCATTTAGAGTAAAAAAGATGACTTAATGCAAACACTGCCCCCTAATGGGTGGATGATATTAAATGCTCTCATACAAACCAAACTAGACAACAGTATAAGTAGCTGAAAAAATTGGAAAACCTGAGAAAAATCAAGTAATGTTTCTTCAATCCTTAAATCTACACATTGTTAATGTAATCAATGACAATAAAACACATGCAAAATACGTAATTTGTACACAAATGTGAAACCTTACCTTGAGAGGGAAGCGATGTGACGGAGGAGGTAGAACGGATGGCTGAAAACATTCTCTAGATATTTCACGAATTACTGACACCGACACGGTTTCAAGCACAAGCGGAGAGAATACCGAGCGTGTGAGAAGGGATGGAGAGACGCTTCTGAGAGGGGTTTTTCTAACTTGCCCTACAGAACAGCACTTTTCACGTCATAAACCTTATTTTTACAGCACCTTGGCTCTAACATTTGTTATAGTACATTATTGGTAATCTATAAATAATGTTTCACTCGGTTTAAAACTCATTTAAAGTGTTTTAAGGCGTATCAGCCCCTTAAAGCACACTTTCTTCAAAGGGAGAAAGGAGCGCTAGGACAACGTCATAAAGGAGCGCAGTGCGACGTCAGACAAACAAGTGGAAAATAGAGCAGAAATGGTTGTTATTGTTCATATCTCAAATTTTTCTTTGTATCTTGAAGCAAAAAATTTCCCGCGAGACCTTTCGTATCTCAAAGCATTCGTATCTTGGGGTACCACTGTACTTCTATACAAACAAAGCAGATGATAGCATTCAAAACAATTGTATGCGTCCATACTTGTACTCGCTTTTCCATACTCAAAGGTCACAGGGTTCTGCTGCTGCACATCAGAAGAAAAGTGTGGGTACACTCTGGACAGGTCGCCAAACCATAGCAAAGCAGCACGAAATTTATTTAGAAATTAATGTTTGCATGGTTTGACTGTCCAGAATCTCAGAATTAAAATATCATGCTCGAATGACAAAACATGAGTATTTTCACAAATATCCGTTTCAATGACAGTTCATAAAACATGGTATTATTTTTATAAATTGTACAGTAAAATGCAATATTAATTGATTATGTATTAAATGTAATTTTAAAATGTAATATTACATTATATATTCTAGTTCTTTTAAATGCCTTACATTTAGTTTGTCCTTTGCTGGTGTTTCAGTGCCTGCATAGTCATGATGCACTATACTGACAGGAAATATAATGGAAAAAAATTCAATCAGCTGCTGGTTTTAATCTGAGCTTACATAGCTGAAAAAAGCTTTGAATTCATGCTTTACAAAAGGTCCACAGGGGCTACAATTACACTGAGAAGGTTAGTTTAATGACAGCCAGGAGCTATACGGGACATATTCAATTTCATATTAGCTCTGCTCGTTGAAAACACATTGCACGTGCATGAGTGGTTCCATTAGACTGTGATTTTAAAACGAGATATCCTGTCAGTATTCAATACTGTAAGTATCAATATCATGTAAGCGAAACTGTGAATATGGGCAGCTGATTAATCCTGATATTCGCATTAAATATAGCCAGGCATTAATAAACAACCCATTGTGTGGTTTCATTATCTCTGGTGTGTAGCATGCATTTGTCACTGTAGTGCATTAATGCATCCACATTTTCCATTGCGTGATTGGAAAACATCTTAAAATGAACAGCAGGCTGCATACTGTCTATATGATCCATCGTAATCATCTCTGGTTCATTCAACCTGGTTTGTTTTTAATATCCTCTCTCCTCGGAGAAGGAAAAATTTTTACATACCGTCCACTTCAGGAACAGCCTTAATGTGAAGGATTTAGGCCTGTTTAATGGTGACAGATGGCTGACATTATAGACTTCGACTAACCTTTAAAGTAGGAAGATGAATGCACAGAGTGCTGAATCGACTTATATATTTTGCCAAATGAGGGCTCAGTGCCCAATATGAATATTTTAATGGCTGGATATTATAACACCCATGGTTTCTATCTTGAACACTGTCACATTGATGTGTTTGAGGACACACAAAATGAAGACTGATTGTGTTTTGAATCACGGTCTTTTTTTTGTAACTATTCATTACCACTGAACAGTTGAGTTGGTCATTAAATTTAACACATCATTAAATGTTATCTTAGCAATAAAGACATTTTATATTAAATAAAGTGGACTTTCATTTTGCTAGGTAATGAATTCCAATCCACCAATTTCCTTTCAGGCTTTTTTGTGATCTATTCATAATAAACAGGTTCATAACACTTAGAGGGTGGGTGTCAACAAAAGCAAACCATAAAGGAAGACCTAGATCTTTCAGGTAAACTCTAGTGCCGTTTATGGTTAGAACATGATCTGGATGCTGGAACTGACCCAAGACATATTCACATTTGATTAGTATTATCTTTGAACCTCTGGTGAATAAGAAATTACTGAAAGTCCACCAAGGTTTATTTCTTGCATTCTCATGGGATAGGAAATTTTGAATAACTGAAACCTCAGTGAATAATTAGCTGATGAAGATGACAGCTACCATAAAAAATCAGATGACAGGAACGATAGCCATGTTTCCATACAAAGATGTGAATGAAATTCATGCGCAAAACTGGAATATTGCATAAAATAATACAGTGTTTCTTCACTTCTCTACTTGAAGAAATGCAATTTGTGCGGTCATGTCATCTTGCTTTTGAGATTGCTCTTTGGGAACGCAGCTGGTCAAGACAGTTCTGGGAGTTGATGATCCTGAACCACATTGATGCCCGATTAGGATATTTAGAATGACCAAAACAACATTTCAGATGTTGTGCTATGAATTCGTCTGCTGGTTAGTCCATTAATGCCGGCTCAATGTGCCCCACACATTGCTATTTTATGGCATTGGGATTTATTTGGTAAAGGCATTTCCACCATAGTGTATGCACATTTTTTCATATTGGACAAAATTGATGTGCATCTTGGCATTTTTTTAAGCAATATTGCAAAATATTATTGAATAAAACGCCGTCAGTGAATCAAAAGTGAATTGCTCTCTGAAAAGGATGGATTTGAGAATTGTAAATAGTAAATAGTGAGCTTAAAAGACAACAATGCACTGACAATTATTAGGGATAAAATCACAAAAAGTACTTTTGATAATCACTGTGGAGCTTAGCAATGTGCAACTTGAAAAAAAAAAAAAAAAGAAAACGTTTTTCATGTTGGTTTCTTATAACCTAAGCCAGCTCTTCAGAATCATTTTTTTCAACCTTCTGGTGGTCTTCAGCTTTTGTCTAAAATATGTACATTACGATGTTGTGATTTAAAAACTATTAAAAACTATTCTCATGGCCCAATATCCACCATTCCTTCCAAAAAATGTAAAAGGATGATGTCTCATGACTGATTTTTTTATTTAATTTTAACTAATATAACGTATCCTTGCCGTCAGTATATGTTCTTTAAACTGTATGATAAAAGCTTTTGTCATCAAGGACTTAAAATGAAAGATAAGAGATAAAACAAAAAAAATGTTATTCTTGACTTTGAAGAACTTAATATTTGAATTGATCATTCATGTTTTAGTCTTCAGAGTATTAGGGAAAAAATAAGAAAAAATATAATACCCACAGAATTTTTCAATTCAAGAATAATCAACAGAGAAAACCTCAAACCAAGCCTTTTGACTTCCGAAACTTTTATGCTGCCTTTATTATTGATCAGTTCTTAAAAAGCATAAATCAGCCTGTTCCCACATCCTTCCAAGAGCAATACTGAAATCCAATACAATCATCATTCCACCGGTTACATTATGTATAGCTATTATTATTAAAACATAAACAACTAATGTATAGTTGACTCATTATCCTCTTAATTACAGACTACAGATAACACTTTAAACAAATAAACAGCAAACACAGTGTCGCTAGGGACATTTAGATGAATATCACACATTGCTAATTGCTGTTAATGCCACTATTCCTGCCCACACTTTTTATAACAACTTAAAAATCTTCTCCCACATTTAACCATCCCTCATACTCTGTCCTGCAGACTGAAAGCTTTTTGTATCCCAAGACCTGGGAGTAATTGTGGAAATCACCTTGACAGACAGTCCAATTTAGCCATCAAAGTTTCAGTCAGTCTAAGGTAGAGGCAGTCGGGAATTCCCGCTTGGTGCCACAGGAGCTAATTTGAGTGATCCTTGGGTTCACAAGCAGTTCTTACAACAAGGCCACGATGGGATACACAACTAACTTTATAACACAAACACTCAACTTTTACTCAAAACAAATTGGCTTGTACCTAACATTTTGTCCATCAAAATGCTTGTAGCATACGGTAGGCAGTCCACAGAGGATTTAGAGTGAGTTTGGAATCCCAAACAAAACGTCCATTGACATTCCACCAGCAAGTTGTTCTTGGAAAGTGGTTTGGATGCTAACTTTGTACATGTGAAATGCCTCCCCTTGTATTTGAATTGGCAAGGCTGTGGCAAGAAGAGTGAATCGTAGACACGTTGTCAGTGTTATTTCCCAGGAGGGGTGTTTATTGTACGTGACAGAGACTAGGTTTGAATAGATTAATATTCTCAGGGTGGACTGTGCTGTGGTTTGGCAGACAAGGTAAATGATTCAATTGCTCTTTGTTGAAGTGGTCCAGTCAATGTAAGTGACATGTTTTCCTCTTTAGACGAGTTGAGGTGGTCTTATAGTTTAAGGTATCCCAATCCCACTTGCTTCCTGCAGCCGATCGTGTTGACTTGAGGTGTCAGTGTGCTTGTTATTCATTGCCTGGATCTCCTTTAAGGGCCAAAAGACGCTTCAAAAACCCTCTTGTTCGCTCTTGCTCGAGAGCTGTTGTAGCTGTGCAAAAAACAAAGAAGAGCCTTTTAGCTAAACCTCATTCTTTTGTTGATCTGCAAACAATTGTCTTGACCGTGACCAATCATTATATAGTCCTGTTGTGACTAATTGGCTCATGAGATTGCTTTTTGGTCCATGGCTCTATTCCCAGATCAGCACTCTTTAACTCCTGGTGAGATCACTAACATTAGCGACAATGGTTTCTCTAGAGCGCTTTGACATAATAGTGTGGATAATGCACACTGATAAACAATGGCAAGTAAGAATCAGTTCATTCATTCCAGATCTGTTCTGTGCGGGGGCTCTGAGCTCTTTATGCTCACAGCATATTTGCTATCAGTAAAAAGATGAATGAATTTTCACACTCACTAATTAGTTTTGGTTAATTAATTGTTGACGCTAAAGGAAGCATTGCTGCTGGGTCATTGAAAAATTAAGCCCAATGTGCAATTTTCAATTACAACCCAGACACTGAAGCAATCTCTTCTTTCTTAACGTCACAATGTGTAATACATATTTTAATAAGGCTTAACATCTCCAAGTGTTGGGCGATGGGTCTCAAACAATTTCTCAATTTAAAACATTTTCTATGTAAAGGTCTCGCGGGAAATTTTTTTGCTCCAAGATATGAACAATAACAAATATTTCTGCTCTATTTTCCACTCGTTTGTCTGACGTCGCGCTGCGCTTCTGCGTGCTTCCACTTCTTTCTCCCTTTGAAGAAAGTGTGCTTTAGATACGCCTTAAAACACTTTAAATGAGTTTTAAATCGAGTGAAACATTATGTATAGATTACCAATAATGTACTATAACAAATGTATGAGTCAAGGTGTTGTAAAAAAAATAACGTTTATAACGTGGAAAGTGCTGTTCTGTAGCGCAAGTTAGTCCTCCTCCTCCAACACATCGCCTCACTCTCAAGGTAAGGTTTCACATTTGTGTACATATTACATATTTTGCTTGTGTTTAAGGATTGAAGAAACGTTACTTGATGTTTCTCTGGTTTTCCATTTTTTTGTCGCCTTATACCATTGTTTTTTAGAGTCGTTGCACGGATTAGGCGTTTTACATTGCTTCAAGATACGAATTGTTCGACAAACAAATGTCACCCTGGAACGCAATACTTTCGTATCTCGGGGTATTACTGTATACGTTAGCACTGTTATTGGTTTTACAATATTCTACAAAAATTTTTCCTAAAACTATTAACATATATTGTTACTATGAAAGTAGTCTATACCTATACATCCAATATTTTTTACAGTTAATAACTGTCTAATTGAAAGCTTTAAGGTTTCGTGTAATAATTAAATAATTGTGTTAATGACAAATAATGATTGTGCTGTAAATATTTCATATTTTAGTCTGGTTTCTTACAAAAATGCTCCTAAAACACATTTTAGAACATTTCGAATTCAAGTCTTATCTATTAGAGATAACACAGTAATTTGTAAATTTTACAGCCATAAGCTGTATTTTAATATAAATTTAGCTGTAAAATTTAAGGTCTTACTATTTAAGTTTTTTTTTTCAAGTAATTTCTATGGTTATATCATGTTTTGTGATAAACAGTCTTTTCCTGTAGTATTTATAGAGTATTTTCCCATAACATTTCCAGATATTTTTAACCAGTGAGATGACAGCTCACCCTGCCGACTTCTTGTGGCTAAGTATCACACAGTGTACATTTGATAATGTGTTATTTTTGGGTGGTGAACATTATGATCATTTACTTTATTTTTAATTTAAAGGTAACTTAAAAACTTACTTTATTTTCAACAGCAAAATGATTCATTTTCAGTTTTTTGGGTAATTTTGGCATTTGCTTTATTAAAAGGAAAGCTTTATTAAAAGCATTCTCATCATTGTATCCTATAAGTCACAAAATGGACAAAAATATGCTTATGAGTGAATTCTACATAAATCTATAGTTTTCCTCCTGTGTGTTCTGTAATGTTCTTTTTTTTTTTGTCCGAATTTTTGTTTTTTTTCCCACAAAACCTAATAAGTCCAATCCACTAAACCAAGGATAGTACAAAGAAGATGAGGTGCTAGAAGGTGGAAAATTGCTATCTGCAGCAAGCGTTTTATATTGAAGATGGAACAGAATCATGTCATTTTCCAGCTGATCACAGTCAATAAAGTCCAGTGAAGACGTCCAAAACTCACCAGTGGGTAAAAGGAAAGACTACAAGACTCACTTGTCCGGCAGCAGATAACTTCGAAGCAGTGTCCAAAATCTGCATGTGGGTACTGGCACTGTTTAACCAATCTATTCTGGAACCAACCACTTGATTCAATGTCAATGTTGTTGTTTGTTTTACTGTATTTTGTATTATTCACCTTAAGTGTCCAGAATGTCGAAGTAGTCAAACTCAGATCCCCATGACTGAAGTAGTTTAGGTCTATCAAATTCTCCACAAATATAACATCCTGTTACTGAATGGTCGGCATGCACACCTTACGACCTGTTTGATCATGGTGCTTCAAAATGGCACCATAACAAGGCAATCTATGAAGGAAAAAGCCCATGTTTTCTAGTCATCAAAATAGACCCCATGTTCTCGGAGCATATACCACAATATGGATTGGCTCATCTACAACTGAGCGCTGAATGAAACAGCAATGCAATCAACAATTTTAATGACAGAATTGTGCAACAGATGCAAGTAAAGAAATCAAGATGGTTTTAATTAAGGGGCTATAATCAAGACTTTACTATCTGCTACAGTTAGTTTGAGTGGATCTCAAACATTCCTTCATAAAGATGATTATATGGAAGTGTTAGAAACAGATTGAGGCTGGTGCCAAATGGAAATTGATCCCATGGTCTCCTAAAGAACTGCAAACTTTACAGCAAAAAAACATATCTAAAGTTTGACACTGTCACATGTTTTGGTGACTGTACACAGGGGACATGAGTCAAGCGGAGTTTAGTTACACTTAAAGGGGTACTTTACACAGCGGTAGAATGAGTAGATGGTTTACAACAATGGATACTTGAGATATCTCGAGTGCTTTTTCTCTGACAGGTTCCAGTATGGGTTAGCAAGTCCTTGTAGGTTCAGAGGAGTCTGATATAGAGGTGAGTACAGCAAGGTGAGCATGCAGCTCAAAGCATAAATGTCGGAGCGAGAGAAAGGATATGATTTGACACCTTCAAAAAACATGGCTTACTTAGTGCCTGGTGGCTTAATCCTTGATGGTCAGATAGTGTCCAGCAGGTGTTCACAAGACATCTCTGGAGGGGTTTCTTTCTGCAGGTTCCTCCCCATGTCTTTTGGGCAACTCGAACCTTCAGCTCCCTCCACAGATATTATACAGGATTAAGCTCTGGAAAGGCCACTGCAGGATCCTACTTCGTGAACTCATCTGACCCTTGTTTTATGTGTCCTTGTAATAATTTTAAATCCACCCCAACCCATTTTCATGGGCCCTATCCATTTATCCCTTTAAAGAGACGCAGTTGTCCTGTCCACTTGGCAGACTACCCCCAAAGCACTAAAGATGTTGTTTTGGGAATCATAGGCAGTATTCCTTCTCATCCAAACACATTGAGTTGTTTGGTGCCAAAAAGCTGAATTTTGGTCTAATTTCTGCTCTGAATCATCCATCAATGGTAAAGATAAGATTGACTGTGGAGTCTGTGGACAGGACAGAATTTCAGTCAGTGTGTTATCCTACCATATTCTCCCTGCTGCAATTTGGGGTCTAAAAGGAAGCTATTGTGGATAAAAGGCTGCTAGCGACAGACCAAACGCATTCACTTGGACATGTTGTTTCCATCTTTCTAAACCTTTGCCAAAGCTAACTGTCAAATCTGTTTCTGTAAAGTTGTATTTACTGCTTGTTTTTACTGTCTGTTCTCCCTGTGGCAGGATGTGGGGTAAGCTTTTTTCTTTTGTTCTGTTTTTACACTGATTGGGGCATACAAAGGCAATCTGCTTAGAACCAAATCTTGAACATTGAACACTAGTTCTACAGTTTGAATCTTAATACCAGATATCTAGCTTTAGTTGTGAATGAGGAGCCTCGTGTAAAGAAGGAATTCATTTGAATAGGTTTCTTACTGAAATTTCAATTACAAATATATAATATTGTGCTGAAAAAGTACAATTAATGTGAACCCTTGGACCAATTAGAATCAATGAAAAGTAGAAAACCCCACCCTGACTCCTGCCTCATTTACCTACATTTATTTATGTTAATGAGCACACTTGCAAGAAGAACATACAGTGAGAAGATGCCAAATTCAAGTAATAAATGCAACTTTTCAGAACTGATTTGTTGGTGCTGTAAGCGGTGGTTTAGAAATAATACATTTAAAACTTTTTTCTTTTAACTGGCCCAATCTTGGGTCCTGGGACAGTGCTAGAGTATTAAGGCTTCTACACCCGATCAAAATTTTCAGTCTGAAATGTAGTGCGAAAACTCACCTCGATCAAAAACCATGGGCGCCAACAGGACATCACACATCTGCCTGAGTGAGCAGATTGGTGCCAATGAAAAAGAGTTTTGCACTGGAATATCCCATCTGTTGGACAATTACGAGTTAAACAAGCTCTTTTGATGACATTAGGAGGATGTAAGTGGTGCTCTGTGCTCATCTCGCATTTTCAAAGCTACTTTGTACAGGAAACAGGAAAGAACTCGCAGAAATCCTCTCTTTTCAGCTACTTGTGATCAGCCACCAACAGTATAAACTGCTCGACACCCTTGATTTTTTCTGTGTTTCCTATTTCCCTGTGTGGCGCAGGGTGTATCTGTTGTATCGTAAATGCCATCTTCAGGCAGGGAGTTTCATTGCATCAATATTTCCTTGAATCAAACAAAGAGCACCCTTCTGAGAAGCCATCCGAAGAGTCGTGCAAATCTAAATTGTGTAGAAGCCTACTTAGTTAAGAGTTCCTTCACTTATCGCCAAAGGACAAAAGAATTACTTGTCTGTCAGACATTAGTTTTGTATGGAGTTTATTTATAATGTTTTTCAAATGCATTTTAGTTGCTGTTGTTCAGTCTCGTACATGAAATAACCTTACTATTACATTTATGGACTGATAAATAATTTTTCTGTTGAGCACGGGGTCAAATAATTATTTCCATGAGAGTTGTCAGGACAGGCACCATTAATGTCTTGTATTGATCACGTAGAGCTTTTTTTTACCATCATCTGGAGAGAAACTGGAGATTGTAACTGATGCTCACCTGCAAGGGACCTCACCGACACTACATCTAAAGTTGTAAGCCATTTACACAGCATCTAGAAATCTAGTATAAAAATGTCACAGTAGCACTTCAGTCTACTGCTAAACAAATCATGAAGTTTGATTTCTTGGAAATTAGTGTTGTGATAAAGCTTCAGATGGGATTGTGTCCAGACCTGACCTTCACACCACAGCCAGACTGGCATACATCATGCTAACACATTTTCTCTCTGCCAGAAACATCCATAATCTCTGATTGCTAAGACTACAGATACATAAAATTCGACAAATGGATTCCCATGCCATCTGTTCACACTGTGACTTAAAATGCCTGTCGGATAAGAGAGAGAGAGAGAGAGAGAGAGAGAGAGAGAGCTACATAAACATCCTTACAGTGAACAGTGGCTCCCTGCTTATTTTCATCAGGGAGCAGGAAACAACTATCTGTTGAGGCTAACCGCGTCCTTAAAACCAAATAATGAATATGAAAAAGTTGAGGCTGTTTTGGGAGAATCAAAGGATTATTGAGTCCTTCCCTCAGAATGTCCTCCACCAGTGCAACTATGAGTGCAAGGAATGTTGGGACATTTTTCAGTCATGTAACTGCAGAGTGTTATTTCTGGACTTCAAAGTAAAGCATGTAGAACAGCATTAAATGAATAGCAACCAGTTTAGATTCGACAGGCGTTTCCACTATAAAGCTTTGACAAAGTTCTCTTGTAATGAGAAGCTACAGAAAAGACTGTCCTTTCCAAAAAGTTTAACATGCATTTTCATGGACCAATCCTTTTTGATGCTTTCGGATCCATCGTAATTCCATCTTTACCAAGAACAAATGAACGAAATGCCATTCTCCAAGTTCCTCCGCAATCCAAGAGAGATTTCACGTCAAAATGACAGAGTGTTCCAGCTCCTGTCAATTACTTTTATCTCTCAAGGCAGGCACACGCTGAGCCTAAAACTAAAAGGGATGATAAGAACAGACATAAAATGCATTCCACATTTCTGAATGACCTTATGAGGAGCTGTTAATGCAGAAAAGACTTTTAAATTTCACTGCGGCAGAACATGGCAATAAAAGAGCATGTCAAGCTATTGTAAATGAGAAGACACATCAAAATCCAATTCAGATCTTGCAGGACTGAGCCACGCACGGAAAATGCCATTACATTTATTTGGGTCTCAGGGACACAATACTGTCCTGAATGAAAGATTGCAATAAGTGACACTGTCTAATACTAAAGCGCTATATTAATGTCATTGCATCTGAACAGATAATATGAAAAAAAAAACATGCCAAATGAAAAAGGACTGAAGTAGAATTATTCACATAAATCACAATCTTAGAACACCTCTTAAGTCATACGTCATTTTATAGAACTGACACTGTCTATCTGGAACAGTTTTAGATATGCATATTAATATATCATCTTTTGGGATCATTGTGGCGCATCCTGTTTACAAGGAAACTGGACAATATTGCAGAGTGCGCATAATTTTTTTCTTGCATGTCATGAGAAAGACAAAAAGCTGAGAACTATTCAATTACAAAGTGGTTCTGTGAAAGTGTTAAAACTGCATAAATAAACGCGAAACTCACACTCTGCTGTGGGCATCAACTTATAAAAAAAACGGTTTGTCTCACAGTCCGTCCCAGATGCATTGGGTGCAAAGATTGCATTCGCATCTGCTCTATTTTTTGACGTGCTGCAAGCATGACTGCAAATATCCACATAAATTGTGCCAAAAATGTGTTATTTATCCAAATTGGATCAAATTAAAAAAACAACCTGTACTGTTTTAAATGACCAGACATGAGTGTAAGCAATGTAAAACACCTAAAATATCCACCTTTACCACATTCCATTCTTTTAAAAATATTATTTCTAGTTTATTTAGAGGTGAAAATGAAAAAGGTGAAATACATTTTACACTGGAACAGGAACAGAGGTGATGCCAGCATTCTCTTCACCGTTCAAGTTGAAAAGCCTCAAAACACTTTTATAAAGAGCAGTTTGTCAAGAACAAAGCTTGGAATCAAGTCGCTGGGGCTGTCAGACCTGAAGGAAAGTACTCTGTGTGAAGTAACTCGAAGTTAACTTTATGAAACTGTAAAATGAAACTGAAAGATGATTGCTCATTTTCTAATATTTTAATTTGAATTACCTTGGAAATTATGTGTCATAACTCTCATAATGTTTGTTTGAAACTAAAGATATCAAAACGAATAACCTTTTTGAAACCTCCGCATTTTAAAGTATAGCTGGGTGAAGCCATTCTTACTTAATTCAGAAAATCCTTTGTTTGAAATTAAATTCAAACTAAGGGTTAATAAAAGCACATAGCCCTGAAACAGAAGATCACACATTTACTAAATGGTTGTTGGTGCTAAAATGCGTGTTCTGGCCATTTCTTATATAACTTTTAAGTATTACATTTTGTACTATAACTTCTGCTCCAACCCAACTGGAGCCGAAAGCCCCATTCGAGATTTGATCTCACAAAGTTCTTTGTTCTGCTCACTACTTCAGTTTTCTTTCATGCTTTACTAACCTTTGATTATCTGAATCCTTACAAGCCTCTTTATCCCTCTCGTATACATCAACAAACTGTTGCTTCCATGTGTTCTGACGAGCGTCATAGTCCAAAGCAAATTAAAGCAGGTGAAAGCATTGGGGAGGACATTGATTTTCTCTACAGAAGAACGAAAAGCCTCCAATAACTTGGATGCAGTACTTAAGCTTGAGCTGTACTTTTTTGTTGCATCATGTATTATTGGACTGGCTATGTGATGGACATATCTGATGTTTAGAAGAGCAGTGAGCAAGCATATGCAGAGCAGGCTTATTTAAATGATTTATGGACCCTTTAGTCAATAAATCATGGTCTCTAAGTGCAAAAGCATGAGGGATTCAGAACATGATCCAGCAGATGTTCACTAATGGATGGGTCACCACAGGTCTGCCAAGGTGCTGATGTATGGAAATAAAACAGCAACAGTAACTGTATCCATCACCAAAAACATACATCCATCTGTATAATTATTATTTACCAGAATGGTGTGCATTATGTCTCTTTTGCAGGGAATACAGATCCAATGTCACTCGGCATCAAACACAAGTTTATGCGTTCTTTTGGGACATTCATGACATTTAAAACTTACTTAAAGCTTAGCATTTGAGTGTCTCTTCAGTGAAAACTGGCAATAACAAATACAGCTGTCAGTGCTCCAAACTATAGATAGCTGTGTTTCAGTTTCTTTGACCACCTATCCATGGATCAATGAATAAAAGTAGCGCCTATATTTTTTTAATATCAAATTATTCATTAGCATCATGCAAAACTTGTTTTTTTTGCAGAAATATTGCAGCCTATATAATGTAATCTACTCATATAATGTAATGCAATGTGTACTCCATGAAATTTGGCCTTGTATTAATGTGTAAAACGTCCAGTGTTGGACGATGAAACTGAAACACTTGTTTTTAATCCTCTACTTATTAAGATGGCTTATGAATAAGCTTTGAAATTTTCTAATGGTCTCCTCATCAGTTACTGGTTTGGGAGTGATTCCTCTTTCATGATGGAGGACATATTTTACCATGGTTCCACTACAGTGACAGGCTTTAGTCTAGTTCTCATGAACAAGTTATTTTCCATAGTGTGGTGAGCAATGCACAACAATATTTCATCACATAGCTGTGCTTCCACTGCTTCCAATGAAAAATAATATTCATAACATAGATCTTGAATGTAATGGTAGAATGTCTCAAATGAAGAAATGGTCCAGTGTTTCGTCACTTTGTCCCTACGATGAGATTCATGTTGGACAATTAAACTGATACACCTATATTTGTATTGTTTTATTTACCGTGAAATGTATATCCAATTAGTCTTTTTGATGCAACACATACAATTTATTTTTTGATACTATTACTTACTATTGTTCCATGTGTTGCAAATCATTACCATATTTTGCATCAAAATCAGTTTGTACTGTAGAAAACAATGCATTGTGGAAAAAAATAGATACTCTGACATTTTTAAAGTTATTATTTTGGCTTGTTCTAAACGTATCTCCTCCTAGACCGTTTAAACCACAGCCACCAAGATATCCAAACTGGCCTGACTCGGGTTGCTATATTTCTTTTGAGACTGGTACCACTAAAGGACTTCCGGGAAATCACTGAGAATTCTTAGAAGATTTCCATTGACTTAGCATGGGGTGACCTCTGAGAACCTCGTTAGACCCCAAGCTCTAGAAGTGGTGAAATATTTACTATTTGACTTATAATGGCCATTGAAAATAAATGGAAAAAACAATGAAAATGTTTTCAAGATTAATCATAAGAGAATTTTTTATGTTTATTATAGTAATAAATTAAACATTTTATGACCACTAACTGCTCCCATAGCAACCAAGCTGTTTACCATAGCAACCACAACGATAAATACATGGGGTTTGTTTATATAACTTGTAGTGACAAAGGAAACATACTATATCACTGACCCCTCCATAGCAACCTGACTGGCATAGCAACCCTAACTCTCCCTGCTAAGGTAAATCATGGAGACATGGGTTGGTTTATATTACTCATATTTCCCCTGCGAACTTGATGTCACTGACTCTTGCATAGCAACTAAAAACATACTACCTTGGCAACCATTCCATTTGGCCAATAAAAAAACTTTTACAAGCCAACATCAATATTTGTGTACAAATTTTATCCATCTATTCTTTTTTAATGTTTTCAATGCATTGAGGGCTGTTTACTGCGACATCTTTTTTTCTTGGGTCCACAAGAGCGAGCATATGTTTGACAAAAGCATGTTCTGTTTTGACATGAACCAAAATCAATTTCAGCCATTTGAATATTTCCTTAAAATTATAATTTATAGCCATTTTCCTTTACTTTTTTGCCTTTGCATTACTGTTTTAGCAGATTTTTGACAGTGTAGTATAAAGTTACTTTTCAATTTTGTCATTTCAAACCAAGTCTGGATATATTTTTTTGTCATTTTATTCCATCTTACTTTTACTCAAACCTTACTCAATACCGTTTCAGTTTCATTGTCCAGTTCTTGTAACATCCAGTAGCTTTACATTGGTCTGTCTATCATCAGTCAACAGGTGAATGAGTTTGGCATTTGCCATTAGTCTTTAATCAGGGGGCAATGGAGTTTGAGCATGCTCTTTAATTGCCTTACAGCATCACTGTTTATGAAAGTACAGCTTCCACTCTGGAAAATGAACTGTCAGCTTGTTTGCTGCTCCACGTAAATAAACAAGTAATGGATGCAAAGACAATTTGTTTTCAGTCCTTTCATCCTGTCACAGGGCAACTGTCAAAAAGGATGAAAGAAAATGAGTAAAGTTTGCCAAGTGAGAGCAAGAAGATGAAACAAGGATGACACAAAATTATTGGAGACCTCTCTTTGGCTTCTTGATAGGAATTGCCATATTTCATGTAGAGATGAAAGGTGGCTCTGCACTGTTTCTAGTGATTGGATAGGAGTCCCCCAGCATTCATATAGTCCTGTACACAAATAAGCAGAAACATTGTAAAATAATTGACTTTTCAATCGTGAGGCTGTTTTTCTGTTACCCTAAAGCCTAGCAAAGACAAGCTGTCAAGATGGGCACAGCTAAAAACACAACTGCGTTTCAGAAGTTTATCGAAATCTGCAGGAGATTCAGACACTCTTTGGCATACTGATGCCTCTTTGTTTGGCTTTCACATACGGCATTTTTCTGTTTATTTGTTGCGGTGCAGTTTTGTTTTCCCAGTGACAGGAGCTATGAATTTTCCTCCAGGGATAAATAAAGAACGTCTGACTGTTTTTGTACTCATTTCCACAACAAAGGCTTTGATTTCAGTTCAATGGCGGCTACATTCTGATGCGTTTTGCAAGTATTTGTAACATCATCTATGCCACAGTGTCTTAAACAGGTACTTCTCTAGAGTTTGATTGATCTGTGTTTTAAAATGAGGAGAAAATATGAAGCTAGGTGTGGAATATGTGAAAGCTCTGGAGACTGACCCATAAATGGGATACACCACCAGTCACTCAAAGTGTGGATGGATGGGTCTTGAAATTATTTAGATGCCAATTGGTTTAAGGATTTACATTCCAAATATGTTTTGAGGAACAAAGAGATTAGCTGCTTAATGTCAGACAAACAAACAAGATGAATGTCAGTCAGTAACATGACTGCACAAAAATTCAAGCTTTTTACCATCAGCCTCTGTGCTGGAGAAATATCAATGCTCTCTTTCATTACAAAAAAAACATTAGATTGAGGTAATTTTTTGAAAATTAAGAAAACTCAACTCATTCAAAACATCTACCCAATAAATAAAAATATTTGTATGTTTAATTACCGGTACTAAATCCTATGTATGGAAAGGCTCTCATATCATTGCTCTAGCTTGGGTTTGCTAAATGAAAGCAGGGTCACAGTGCCCCCTGGTGGTCAACGTCCAAGCATCACTTCATTAATCGTCAATCGCTAAAATATATACATTTCATCTGTATTTATTATTTACACATTTGTTTATTGATACAATACATTGTTATAGTCTCACTTCTAAAATGTAACCTATATTTCCCCGGCAGTGAACCATGGTTTTAGGTGTCCTCAGTGGTGTAAAGTAACTAAATATAACTACACAAATTTGAGTAGTTTTTCTCAGAAATTGTCATTTAGAAATATACTTGAGTACATTTCTAGTATCTGCATCTGTACTTCTACTGCACTACTTTTCTTCAACCTGTCTTAACTACTTATGTAAATTTTTACAGTGATTGGCACATATCCTGTCCAATCAAATTGCATATAAAAAACAATCTCTAGCGAATGAAATCAGTCCAATACAGTCACATCAATACAATCAATAGAAATAGAAATTATTTTGTATTTAGCAAGAACAGCTCGTTTAGTCCTTTATCATTTCAATTGCGCTCTCTATCAATCTTTCTCGCCAATTCTCTATTTCGCTTTTTCTCTACTTTACTCCCTCTCTGTTTCACTATATCTTTCTCTTTTCCTTTCTCCTTGCTCTTTTTTTTCTCTCCCTCTTTTTTTATTTTTGCTCTTTTTATCTCTATTTTTGCTCATTCTCCTATATGTCTATATTTTGTTCTCTCCTCTCTCTCTCTATTTTCAATCTATCCGTCCCTTATGTTTCACTCGCTTTCTCTCCTTTCTTTTTTCTCTCCTCTTTTTCTTCAGCTCATACTCTTTTTCTTCATGCTATCTGTCTGTTTTCTTTCATGCTCTCCTTTCATTTACTCCTCTTTTTCTCCCTCTTTCCCTTCCCTCCCCCTCATACTTTTCTGTTTCTTTCTCTCCTCTCTCTCACCTTTATTACTATCTTGCTTGGAAACAGCCTTAAGAAAATTGCTGGAGAAGATACTTTTACTCTACTTTCTTTACTTTTTTGCAAGTAACGGTACTTCTACTTGAGTATTTCAGTACTCTTTACATCCCTGAGTATACTATACTGAAGTTAAGTCCATGGTACATTTATTTACTCAATAAAAGATCTTTTTTTCAGTGTGAATCCAATTAATTCCAAATGAAAACTGTATCATCAGTGAGGATTCAAGCAGACAGCAAATGTTTTCAGTTTCCTATTTACCCACAGTGTTGTGTTTCTGCCTTTGGCATCTTTTCAAGCGCATTTTTTTTTATTTTAACATTTTTAATTTATTCATTCATTCATTTTCCAAACCACTTATTCCTTATTTTTCACAGGGGTCTCCAGCACGTATTGGGCGGGAGTGCACCTTGAACAGGTCACCAGTCCATCGAAGATTTCTAATTTATTTATGTAGTAAATTATTTCAAAGAGACATGTTTCAAGCTCCATGTTTAAGTCTTGAAACACACTTTCGTCCACCTTAGTTTACAACAAAACTATTATTTTGTCATAAGCCTTAAAAAATTGCTCTGGTGAAACAAAAAACCCTGCATGTCATAAGAGCGTAGCAGCACTTCTCTTTTTATATTCCAACTTTTTTATGTCATATTAGCAGTTTTTGAGTAAAACACTCCTTCTCCTGGAGTGAACACTACCTTCTGTTATTGAAATATTAATCATAACCCGTTAGAACGTAAGATTTAACAGAAAACACTGCTTTATTTATCACATGCTGCATTGAGAACAAAAGATGATTGGGGGGAAGGGAAAGAGAGTTTTGTTTTTTTCTACTACACTTCTACAATGATTATAGTTAAATAGTATTTATCAAATATAGAAAATTTTGTTATTTCCAACCAGGTATACGTTTACTAAGTACTCGTCAAGTCTATGGTTTTGGGAGGAAACTATCGTACTTCCTCCCTCACTTCGTATTTTCCAGTAAATTTCCCCATAATATAATGTAATCATTTTTAAAAAGGCTTTCTGTGATTTTACAAACTGAAATGACAACTGCAACAGATCCCAATGCAACAAGTCGTAGATTGATGGATCTAACAAGGGTGAAGGAATCCATCCAATAAAGCAAAGACTTGAGAAAATTTCCTACAGAGGAGCAGAATGGGGCACAATTTTAGAAAGTGATTTTAGTGTTTCTCACAGGGAAAGGAACAAGGTCTGTCAGTGCTGTTTTACTTTTCTCTCATGTAAGAACAATGTCTGGCCCAACTCACAAGTACACTACTTCCAAAAAACAGTGTAAACTGATGGAAATTAATTTCCTTTTGTGTCTTCATTGAGCCTCTATTATAGGAATTTAAATTCATGGGAATGTCCAGAACAATAGGTGGCAGTAAAGCACCAAAAATGACATCGTACACAACACTCTTTTACCTTGTCAAAAAAACTTTCAAATTTTTTTTTTGTTCTTTTTTTTTAAACATAGCTCTTTAAATTATACTTCCTTTCCTGGGATGATGTTTCCACTGTGAGTTGTTTGGAACAAATGATGACTGAACATTCCTTTTTACACCCAACAGAACAACTCAACTTATTTATAAAGCACAAAAAACAAAACACTATATTTGTAAAAGCGCATGGCAAATATCTGGCACAAGAAAATGAAAACACAACACGGTCAAGATACCAACTCAATTAAAAGCCAAAGTGAAGAAATATGTTTTAAGATCAGATTTAAAAGTGGAAAGTGAGTCCATCTGTCTGAGGTACAGTGGCAACTCATCCCAGATCTTTGGACCTGCTTCTCCTTCGGGCATTGTACTGTGCTATCCCTTTCAAACATAAAGTGCAAAAATAAATCTAAAAAAATACATACATATATATTTATTTTTCTAGTAAATTGCCATTACAGTAGTAAAAGGTATGCACATTCATTGAGCAACTCTCAAGAGTTGTTTGAGCTGTTTGCTTGTCGTGTTTCTCCAAATTGTAGGCTGTTTTGGATTAAATTGTCTGCTAAATGAATTAATATAAATTTACAAATCATGTTATGTTACAGGATTTATTGCCTGGACTAACAGTCAAAGTTAGAGCAGGAGATTTATTGAAGCCAACGTACACTTTAAATTACTCAGCGAATGGTTGTTTCAATTTAAAAAAAATCCATAATAAAATTTCACCCACCCTTCCTTATATTTGATTGGAAGACCAATGGTAAAAGTTCTCTTTGCAAACACTACTCTCTGAAGATGCAAATTGTGAAACAATTTTCCAATCCATTCATCTTGTTTCAGTTGAAGTGAAAAATAAATCACTGAAGAGTCAACAAATTATTGTTTAAGAGTTTTATTACTTTTTATTTAAATTGCACAGAAAAAAAAACTACTGTACATGTGGCAGAAGAAAAAAAAACACTTAAACTCCTTGGGATTACAGAATCCAAGCCATTTTTTACCATCACATATTGAATCTTCATGTAATATACTTACGTAAAATATATTTTTGTAATATACTGTGCAAAAGCCAAGGAGTGTATACATACCTCAAAATCTGAAAACACCTGGCTCCTGTAATGAGCATCCTTCACTTGAACATCTGGTAAATGAAAAACAGGCATTAGTGTAAATATGGAAACTTTTTTATTATTATGCTACAATTCTCTAAAATGTACAATAATTTGTCTTTTTTCTGGATTTTGGCCAGTAAAATAATCTGTGGTTGACATAATATTGAACAATTAAACCCTTATATAAACAACGGACATAAAAAATAAGGCACCTTAACAGTTATTTACTATAACCACCAAACTGATTTCCTATTGTAGATTAATGTTGCTAGGTTATTATTAAGTTCAGTGCTTTTGCAGTGTTGCCATTTGTGAAAACAAGTCAGTGCATGCTTCCTGAGATCAAGTTAAAAGTCCCTGGTAACCAAACCCATCTGCTCGGCAAAAAAAAACAAACAAAAAAAAAAAACACGAAGATACTTTCAAACACAAAAAATCCCCCCTTTTAAACAAATGAATGCACAATATCCATAAAAAGTACAGGAGAGCAAGTTTCATCTGTATTGTAAAAGCCAGAGAGCATCAAAATAATCATTTATTAAACATTTCCTTCAGTGCAGCAAATAACTACAATTCCCATCAATCAGAAACATTGACGTTCTGAGGTACTTCTTTAAATTATTACAAATATTTCTTTGTCATTTCTGACTCGACCTTTAAAAGAGAAGCACAAAGTTGTGTAGCATCATATCGAGAACCTTACTTGACAGTTCATAAATAGAATTCAATAAATCAAAAATAAAATTAACCAAATACTCAATTCAATCATAAAAGTTTGTAACTATTATGCTTCAAAAAGCTAACTCTGCCGGTCTCAACTCATATAGGTCAGAACCACTGACTGAATGGGCTCTCGGCAGACTGGGCACAATTTGTTCCGTTTTTTTAGCTTTTTGGCACAAACATAGCATGCCATAAGGTGTCCCGTCCTTCCATGGACAATGCAGCCATTTTTGGGTCGACTTTGACAGATGACGCAGGGCTCCAGGCAGGTGGCGGGCAGGAAGGCCTCCTGGCTGTTGAAGCGCTCCAGCTCTGGGGTCTCTTCCTGGCTGCTGTTTGGACCAGAGGACGTGGAGGGTTGTGAACATGAGATTTGTGAGTCGGTCAAGGAGCCGCTGGCGACAGAAGAGAGTTTGTCTTTGGTTCTGACAGGAGATTGAGAGCATTTTCCATCAGGAACATCCACACCATCATCTGTTTCTGGAACAGGGCTTGAGGGTTTGGAAAATTCCTTCTTCGAGTGCAGATCAGGAGTTTCTGTGATGTTCTTGGTGCTTTCATTGTTAGTTTGATTATTTGCTGAAAGGTTTTCCCAGTCAGAGTCTGGAAGCCACTCGGGTCGAACAGTCCAACAGCCTTTGCAATGTCGAGGCAGGGGAGGGTTATGCAAGTCACACTTCGCACACTTCCAGTAATCCTGAGGGAACAATTAGATAAACTGCATTATTGATTTAGATTATTTTTGCTATAGAAATGTGTAAACATATGGGTTAGAAAGATTGTACAATTTGGTAAATGAATGGATTGAAAAGTGTCTAACTTCTTCAAATATGTTTTATTTAAGGATCAGTCAAACAGTTTAAAAATGGCATGACTCTGAAGACAGAGCTCCTGGACTGATTACAAACAAAAAGGCGCATTGTGAAGAAAATGTATTTGGTGCTGAACTAAGTGTTAGTTCCCACATAGGAAAATGAAACTTTGTCAACAAACATTTTTTTTTATTTTTAAAATGGCTCAAAGGAACCGAACTAAAAGGACATCATGACTGGGATGCACCTGCTACACTGTGAGCTTTACAGAAGGTCTTTGAAAATATTATAATAGTAATATCCTTTAAAGCTACAATAAATATTTTTTATATTAAATCGATAGATAGTTAGATCACAAGAGAGTTGTTTCACAAAAATGTGGAGAAAAGAGAGGATTTGTGGTAAGATATTTCTTTCCCGTATGATGTAGCTATGGACATGTAGGATGAGCGCCATCGAGTGGCTTATTTACACCCTTCTCCCATAATCAAAAGACCCAGCTTTCATTGGTCAATCTCCTTGAGAAAAATGGATCAGAAATGGCAGTGTGAATCCGTTTTTCATCTGCACCACTCATTCACTCAGATATCTGATGCCCTGTTGTCATCCATGTTTTTCGATTAATGCGCGTTCTCACATGTAGAGGCCTTAAGAAGCAAGAGTTTGCAAGGTAATATGCATAGTAAACAAAAAAAAAAAAAAAAAACGAGGCAACTACACTTTTAACCAGAACTAAGAATGTGATGATATTTTACTAATTTTAGCACCTCTTCATTAGCTACCAGTCTATTTTTTTTTTATAAGTTAATGTATTTCATTATTTCCTTGTATTTTCTTATTTATTTGAATCACCAAAATCCGAAGCAGTTTCATGTATCTGTATGGACCAGTATCTATGGGATGAGTCCTACCTGGAGTTCATCTTCACTGCTTATTTTCAAATACAGGCTTACAAAGTTATTTTATTTGCTTTCCTCATTTATTTTCCACACTATAATTTTCACTGTGTGTGTTTGTGGTATGTGATATTTTTTTTTTTATTTGAAGTTTGTTATGTTTTTTTTCCCCAGTTTGATAATAAGTGTTTTGATTAATTAAAATCTTCTATTTTACTACACCTATACAGACAACTGCCAATAAGAGAACAATTAAGTAAAAAATAAATAAATAAATAAATAAGTGATAGAACATTACCAAATTCACACTAACTCTGAATTACCCATATGGATTGTCATAAACGGTATAAAATATATCAAAAAATGAAGCTCCTCTAGAGACTTGGCACTAAGTCTCTAATTTCAATAATAACCTTCTGGATCACATTTAAGCTGATCATAACAGATTATTAATTAAAGGTGAGCTGTTAAATATAAAAAAAAATGAATTAAAATGAACATACTGCCTCAGTTATCTCTGTGTCCTCGTCAAATGAGTCTTCATCTTCAGCAAAGATTGTGACTTCATATACCTGCGTGGGCAAAAGGCAGAGCTGCAATCAGCCAAGGATCTTTGCACAGATTACGGTTTGTTTGATAATCAGTAAATCCATCTCTCTCTCTCTCTCTCTAAGTAAAGCAAGACTGAGACATGAAACCTCATTTTCTCCAGGAACTGAGTCCTCGTCGTTCTCACTATATGCATCAGAGTCCATAGACTCCACCTCGAACTCCACACTAAAGTTATCAGAATCAGAGTCCTCGCTCTCCTCACTGTGAGATGTACCTTCGTCCTGTAAACAAACAGAACTGGTTAGCAAAGCCTAGATGAGTAGGGTTCAGTGATTAATGAATGCTAATCAAATCACATACACATAAATGTTTAGAGGAGCTACTCACAGTGTTACTGTTCGTGTCCGAAGAATCACTCTTCCCCATCTCTCTGTGCAATCCACCAATCACACACCAGGACAAACTGTCATCAAAGGTGAGTGAGAAACTGTCAGACTTGTGCCTCTTTCTGTATTCTCTGGAGTCATCTTCGGCGGAAGAATTTTCTTTTGAAACAAACACACACAAAGAGTTTAGTGACTAAAATCGCACTGGAACAGAAGTCATGTTTATTTTTGCCCTAATGAATACATCTGCTAAGTAATGAGGACAGACAGTTTTTGGCTGCAAGGATAAGTATTAGAATTTACTCCTAAGAACCAGCTTAAGACTCAGAAGAGGAAAAGACTTGGGATCAGCAGTAACTTGGAATCATTTGAAAACCCAGATTGCAAAACAAGTTATTTTTAAAAGAGCCGTTTTGACAAAGTAAAAAGTGACAAATATAACTTGATGTCCCATACTTTCATAAAACACCTCAAACAATAAGCAAAGACAGCAAATTCCCAAGATCATAGCGATCATTTTTGACCAAGGTTATTGCTGCCATTGACGCAATGAACTGTAAGGTACACATCACAAAACAAAATAAATGTCCAATTGGACTCATTAACACTTTCCTTCTGTAAAAAGTTGTTATTGAAGTTAAGTTTCACATTTGTGTATGCATTTTGCTTGTGTTTAATTATAATTTATTACATTAACAATGTGTAGTTAAAGGATTGAAGAAATATTTCTTGATTTTTCTCTGGTTTTCCGTTTTTTTATCTACTTACAGCGGGGAAAATAAGTATTGAACACATCAACATTTCTCTCAAAAAACATATTTCTAATCGAGCTATTGACATGAAATTTTCACCAGATGTCGGCATCAACCCTAGTAATGCACACACAGAAATCCAAACATTTATGTCCATAGAGAAGTTAGATGGCCCCAATGGTACTCACTGGAACTTTCAGAAGTTTGGAAATGCACCTGTAACCAATGCCTTCAGTGTGTTTTGCAACAATAAGGTTGCGTAGGTCTTTGGACAGCTCTTTGCTTGTACCCATCATGCAATGCTTCTTGTCTAACACCTTGCTGGTGAGAAACCTTTTTAAAAGGCATCAATCAGGACTATACCAGCTGATATTACTTTGCACTAATAGGGGGCAGGTTAACCTTCTGAATACTGACAAACTCCAGCTGCTTTCTTGGCTTGCCAGACCTTTTAACCCCTCTCCTGTTCTTCATGTGTTCAATACTTATTCCTTGTGCCATTTCACTTAATTACACAAAACTTCATCTATGGACATAAATGTTTCTGAAAGCCGTTGCACAGATTAGGCGTTTTACATGTAAAACTTGCTTCGAGATATGAAAGCCACCCTGGGACGGACTAATTTCGTATCTCGGAGTACCACTGTATTCTTTTAATTTTTCTTGACTGCCCAAGAAATGTTTTTTATTTGAAGTAACAGTTAGTTTAAGAAGACACATGGGTATTATAGTCATAAAAGGAAAGAAATTTTGGTTAATGTAGCATTTGTTGTAGTCTCATCACACCATCCATATTGATATTGAGGTATTGTTATTTATATTTACGCATTTGCCAGACGCTTTTATCCAAAGCAACTTACATTTTGAATGAATGAACACATTTTTGTCAGTTCTGCTAGGCAAGACACCATGTTAAGACTAATGTCAACATGTTAAGCTAACGACTTATTGCCTAACCTTAGGATGCATTTCTTTCTCATTTGATCCTCTGCAAAGGTTTCTGGTTTTATCGTTATTATTTAGCGTAGAGAATCCCAATCACCACTCAAACACATTGTAAAGCAGTTCAGTAAATGGATAAAAGATCATCGAAATAATCAATATACTACAATGGTTGGTAAAAAGTGATTGTTTAAATAATCTGTAAACAGTTTTGGTTTGCTAAATGCGCTAAAGGAGCACTGCTCAGAGCAAGTTTAAATGGTGAATTTAGTGTTGCTTACTAAACAAACTGCTATTGTTTACATTTCTGAGCAGTGAAAATGAACCATTGAAGAGCAGCAGTCATCTGAGCACATTCTTCACAGCCTCCAGACCTCAATGTGCTTTCAAGCAGTCATTCGGCACCACATGTTTAACCCCCCCCCCCCCCCGCACCCCCACCCCGATCCTACTTTGTGAATTGCTTCATGATTGGTTCGGTTACTCAGATGACCACAAACTCGGATTTCACAAACCACCACTGGAAATATCTTACCAAATTTCACAATCCAATCTTTCATAACTCGAAATGAAACCATCCAAGTGTGTGCTTGCTGCTGTGTTACTCTCATGGTGCATCCGCATACCTGGATCACTGCTTCTCCTCCGCCTCCTGCGCTGCTGTAGTGAAGTAGATGAGCTAGACTCTAAATCCGTATCCTAGAACAGACAGGGTTTCAGTTCATTCTTCAATCTCCAACACAGCAGGGACACTTTGAGCACTATTCAATCAAAAATTACAGCCAAACCTGGGCAACTCTCTGGAATGGTTCAACGCTAAATGTAATTAGCAGAAAAAATATTTACCCTTGGCCCTCGATCTGGTTCACTTTGGCTTCTGGGTTCAGATATGGTAGACTGGGCTGCTGTTTCAACAAAACAGGAAGGTCTCAATACAAAATAAGCTAGAATAAAGTTTTAAAAACTAAAGTAATGGAGATTAAACATTTATTTTACCAGGATTTTTTGCTGTTACAAGGTTTCTGTTGATCAATGCAATGAGGGCCCTTGGAAACAAGGAAAATTTTAATATAAAATTCATGTTTTGCTCTAACAATTTATAATCATAACAGTTTTGATGTAAACTAAATAAAGAAAACAATCTAACTTAAGCCCCAGAAATCCTTGTATTATACTTTATCTTTGACAGATGATAACCCAAGAAGCTCAGAGAGCTGCCAAATGTTTCTAAGCCACACCCTGCCTGACATTCTCTTGAGTCTTCAGTACTACAGCTGTTACTGCTAAGAGTCAGTACACACCGGGGCTCTTTGACCGAGAATGTTTTCACCCCAAGAACAGCCCCGAGAGCATCCTCGCCACAGTGAACAATGTGCTGCTGCTGCTTGTCAAACAACTCCTTGCTCATGATGTATTTCCCCAAATAAAACATAACCTAAACAAAAACAGAACAAGAAGAGTTGGTTAGAGATTGCATGTACATGACAAACTGGTGAAAGAGAAAAAAGAAGATTAAAAATTCAGTTGTGAGTAACTAATCCCAGGAAAGAAAAACACAACTAATACATGAGTCACAGAATCAAGAAGTTACGGTAATAAATGAAAAATAAACCAAAAGTTCAAACATTTGCTGCAAGCTTATTAATTTCGTTTCATGCAATACTTATGAAAATGGAGGAGTGAGGGAATACGTATTGTTCAAGAATCACAAATGTATCAAAGATGTAATGCCTAACAAACATTTAGTGGTTAAACCAGATATGTGCACTGCTTTTAAAACGTTTGAGGACAAAAAGACTGAAAGTGAAAATCATAATAATGCTGTAACACAAAACTAGACTTAATGTGACCAAGAGATTTTTGTTTTAACTAATTGATTAATGAAACACAAATATTAAAAACTCAACAGCTGGAAAACTATGTTTTACATTTGACACAGGAGTAAAGACTGCAATTTTGGTTTCGAAAGTAATGAAATACATCAGAAAATATTTTAGAGGACCTTATAAACAATGTTGAATGTAAAAGCAATAAAACTGCATTACTGTACAAAACAAAATTTAAGCTTCACTTTGAACATGACTTAAGAAATGTACATTTCTTTCTACTTTCCTGTATTTCTAAGACGAAAATTGTACTTTAACTACAATACATTTCTAAGACTGTTTTTCTTTTTTGTCTTTTTTTTTTAGATAAAAATTTAACTTTTTGTGCTTTTATTGTAATTAACTACAACTTAAAAAATATGATCAAATAACCTAGACTTCTTTTGTAAAAAATTTAAAGAGCTGCTTGCTTTTCCTTTTTAAACCTGTAGTTTTTAAAATATAGGTTTCACACTTAAGTAAAAAAAAAAGACAATATATTGCCTAAAAACACTAAAACTTATTTGTATTTTACACGTATCCTGGTACTTTGTTTTTGTAAATCCTCAACTGTAACCTGAAATGTAGTTATGTTGATATGAATTGATTTACCTCCTTCATGGTGAAAACATCTTTATCTGCCCCTGCATCCTGTAACAGTCTTTTCAACTGATCCATTGGTCTTACCTACGGAAATCACCATACATAAAACTCAAGACCTTTTCAAAGATAAAAACTTTAAAAACTCACTAATTAAGTTGCATTACCAGTTTTTCGTTGTCAACCTTGCTGATCTGAGAACTGCTTAAACAACTCTCTGCTGCCATGTTGATATCTGTCTGTAAAAACAATGCATAACCATTAGTACACAAACTAGTCACTCAAAGATAAAACTCACAACACAGACACTTCAGGTTAACATTACCTGTGCAAAAGTGAGGTAAATTAAAAATTCTAGTTAAAAGCTGTTAAATATACTCTACTATCTGTACATAAAGTGCTGCAGCTCAGGGTTGGAGAGGAGTGGGAACCAGCAGAAAGCCGGTCAGTGGTTTAAATACACCGAGTTGAAAAACATGTTGGGGCGAGAAGCTTCTGCCGGGATCATCATGTCCTGGGCGGGCTCTGGCATGACTAGTCAACGCGTGGCCGACTCCTGCGCCTCTATCGGCTGCATGAGCACCGTGCCCGACCTCCGCTCATTCCCGCGATCATGTCCGGGCATGTTCCGTCTAGACCTGCCCGCCCACCGCTGACTGTGCTCTAACTGGGGGTTTACGCGCTTGAAACAAGGGGTAGACGAGCCACTTGCCAGAATAAACACGGAGCGCGTACAGCGATGAACGCTACAAACCTAGGCATTTTACAATCTTGATAGCATTTACTTATACGCAACTTATAAGTATTTGCATATAAGCAACGTCCTTCGAATTTGCATAGCAAACGGAGATATTTTCTTCCAATAATATCCGGAGGAGCCTTTGGAGGGTATTAGAGCAAGGCAGAAAGCTGCTTGCAGTCGTAATATGCAAACCATTAAGTAAAATACAATTGGGAACCCAAACCCGTGGATTTAAACTTTTAACACATCGGACAAATTCGCGAACACATTGATGGACTCCAACGTTTAAATAAATTTAGTGCAATGAACGAACTCGTTTAATGTAAAAAAAAATGTTTAGGGATACTACGTTCAATTTATGTCCTGGCCGCACGTGCTATAAACAAACTTGTTTTGGTGTTGCGTGCTAATGTTTGGATAACTTGCATTCACTTCTAGCGTTAGCATGCTAGTATTCATTAGGTTGGTGTGCATTAATTCAAACAATGCTGTGTTTTCGGGGTAACAAGTGTTTTTGTAACTTTGATGCTTCCCCCCCCCCCTCTAAAAAAACACGATTTAGTTACTTTACCATTACACTGTTAAGCTTTTATTTATGTTATGGGACCTCGCTTCATATCCTTCCTCAAGTGAACATATTTCTTTTAGCAATCACTGCATAAAAATATTGCGGCGAGTGCCTAAAAATTGAAATATGTACGAAATACGTTGAATCCTTGATGTTCGCATTCGGGAGTGAGTGCTCAGGAAAATCCGAGGCTTCACTGGGCCGCGCTGGGAGCTCAAGCGCTTGGCTAACCTAGACTCGTTTTTTGTCTACTAAACGCTTGCAAATGCACCATAGTAAGACATAAAATTTAAACTGCTTTTAAAGGTTGTTAATGTGTGGAATAACCATTAAATAGCCAAAGTGAAAGCGTTAATGTATTATCCTACCTGCAGGCGACCGTTGAGCCGCACACGAGCTCCTTCTGCTGGCTTGTCTATAACCATTCACAGTTCACATGGCACGTGCGTTAATGAACACGCGGTGTTGACATCAAGTAGTTTGGACTTCTAGTAGTCATCTCCTTGTAATCATATTTTAGAATAGTTTCAAATTTGCTTTGTGAACTGTTATGAATTGAACAGTTGAATGTATATACGTACTGTATATGAGAGGGGTTGAGGCCCCTAAGGATGTAATTTTTCTCACTTGCTTTTAACTTGCGACACAAAATTGCTTTCAGTAAAAAAAAAAAAACAACATCAAAAGCATTCAATGCATTATTAACGGCCACTCCTTTGATAATCTAATTATCTCGATACTGTTTATGGAAGTGGCATTCAACAAGTTTATTTTTGATGAACAATGATTAGATTTCGCCTGAGTGGCCTGATCACATTTTCCAAGAGTTGAGTATTGTTTAATGGCTCAAGTTGAGCCACACAAATGTAAATGGACCTTATTAAGGAGAAAGTCTTAGACTATATCCATTTTTACTGTGAAAAGAAACAAATAAATAGTCAGAGAACAAATGAAGGATTAGGGTCTGCATTTAGGGTATTACGTTTTAAAATTATGTTGACTTGGGGGGTTGTCATAGTAACAACTTACATTTTTCCTTGCGATTATTGAAACCAAACTGTTTACTTATTTTCTGAAGACTCTCTCGGGTTTGGTAAATGATGGAGACATGGGGTTGGTTCATTTTACTTATAGTGACAAAGGGAACATTATCCAGACAACCTGACTATGTACTGTACCAACTGATTCAGTTTTTCTGAGCTTATGAAAATCATAGAGACATGGTGAATGGTTTTTGTTACTTATAGTAACATTGGAGCGCTCTTAGATTTTTTTTAAGTCCACATCAAAGTTTATGTACAAACTTTTAACCATCTAGTTGTATTTTTTGTGTTTTTGTTCGAGATAGACTGAGTCACTGGTTAAAGGCTCTGCTTGAGTGCTTGTACAAGGAAATGACTCAGAGATTCTTTTAGTGAGACAAGCTTTAAACTTAACATGTTTGGGCTTGTACATCGGGAAAATTCAATGCTCCAATAAAGTAACACCACAAGTAATTAAGGAACACAGCTACAGATTCACATTTCTAGGGATTTACACTTAAATGTGCAGCTATTAAAAGTTTTCAGATATATGTTCTACAATTTTTCTATATTTGTTTATTCTTTGTGGGATTTACATGGTTCTGCTGGAAACCCAGGCCAGCACACTGACTGTAGTAGATACCTAGGGGTTATGTCAAATCAAGGCGAGGATTCTAAGGTTAGTGATGTCATGATCACAAAAAAAACAGAACAACTTGACAGACGAATTGTAGTGATTAACGGGTAAACCCTGGATGGATTTTGGTGAATAATTTCTGTTCAAATCCGACAAAAGGGATTTATGAAATAGAGTTCAAGAAATATGTAAAACATCTTGTTCTGCAACAGCAGTACTTTGAAATGTAGGTTATAAGCAAGTAACACATTGCAAAAGATCCACCACCAACCAAACAAGTGATTGACATTCTTTTCACAGATAGCAACCAACTCAAGTGTTTTTGCCAAGTAAGCAGTGACCCTTGTGCTAAAAGTGCTGACTAGACAACACTCAATCCTTCAAACAGTGTAAATAAACCCAATAATGAAGTCTGTTAGTTCCTATGAAGGAGGTTACAGTTGTACAGATCCATCTTTAATAAAAACGCACAAAAGGAAATGTTTTAAGAGCCTCAAGCTCCACATCTTTGCATGTTTATTAGCAAAACTTCAATAATTGTAATAAAAAGGTAAGCTTTTAAAAAGTATGTGTCTTTCAGTCTATGTTTGGTCAATCTTTGCGCTGCGCTATCAGATCATCAGCCCGGTCATTGAACATTGATGATAATTCAGAAGACATCAATGTTTTATGGCCTCTGTGTAAGTCTGCTTTTGCCCTCCTCCTGCTCTGCCAGTTTGAAATGTGTGTATGCCAGGATGCCCGTGAGTGTACAGAGGATGCCCAGACCCTGGTTCAGAGACAAGGGGTCCTGGAAGAGAGCATATCCTCCCAGAAGTGTGATGCAGAACTTGAAATGTCCGAACATGTTGTATCTGTGAGGTTGACAGTTAAGGGAGTTTGTCATGTGATAGATGTCACTAGAGTACAAAATACTAAAATGGTTATTATTATTGTGCCAAGGTGCTTTTTTACTGTGTTTATAACATAAGTGGTGACAAATAAATGTAGAACATACGACAAAGTAGTTTCAGAAAGCGAAACCCATACATTACATTGCTTTTATTCAATGATATAAACGTTATGAAGTGCTGACTCCAGCTTCCACCTTATGTGAAATCCTCTTAAATTCTTGCATTCTCTCCTTTTCTTTTAAAGTTATTACATTTAATATGGGGCTTCACTGTCACCACTTTTGGTGTTTTTTTTTAACTGAAATACAAAACAATATCTGTTTAATTTTCTAGTAATTAATACCTACAGGCACTACCAGATGACATAGCACCAGCTAACTGGCAATGAAACATCAGCAGCACATTTATACAAGTCAAATTCAATTCACTTTAGTTTTCTGAAGAGATTTTTTTTAAAGATTGATCGTTCTCAAGGACATTTCTTTTGGGATTTATTTTCTGTATCCAGAATGTTGTTATTTAATAACAAATAATATATTAATTCATTTTCCAATCCGGAAAATGGAAACCAGAGTACCCGGAGGAACCCACACAAGCACAGAGAGAACAGGCAAACTCCCTCCAGGAAGGTCACTGGCGAGCCTTGAACCGGCAACCTTCTAACAGGAAGGCCACAGTGCCGCCACTAATATTATATAATTGTTCAAATAAGCCTAGATATCTTTAATCTGGACGTCTCTCCATTCAGATTTAAATATAGTTACTTTATTAAATGAATGATGGTTCTATCCTCATCAGAAAGTCACATGTGGACATGTGCCCCCATCAATGGCAGCCTCCTTTCTAGCTCGGAAATTGCCACATATTAGCCCAATGGCAGAAAGCCCTGCCCCCTCATACATATTTTTTTTACAGTCTATAGGTAGGACCCACTATTTCATCTTGCCAAACAAAATGTTTGACTGTTTCAAGACCTAAAAGCTGAAATTATTTATCTATGTATGATAATACAATGGGTCTGTACAGAAACTACTTAGACATATTTTACTATAAAGTTTTCAGTATAAAACACATGGTAAAGGGCTCCCTCTGCTGCTCACTTTCAGAAATCTCTCTCTTTCAGAGCCTCAATGCTTCTATTCAGAACCCCATTACATTTACAGAGTGAAATTCTGACAAATCATTTCACAGAGAGGGTCTTGTTTTCAGATCGGGTGTGTGCACCGTAAACTGCAGAGAAATAAAAACACAGCTATTAAGAGAAGCATTGGAAAGGATACGTAACGGGAGAAGTGTTCCCAATAATCCAGTAAATGGACAGGTTTACCATAAAGGCAATGACTCCAGAGAGTAGAACCATGACCTTGAGAAAAGAAACATGAAAATATTCCAAAACACAAAACAAATAATTAAATAAGATGAAGTAGTTGAAGGAAACTTTGGCATTAACACAATGAAGTGTCTGTGACTTTCTGAAATGTGTATGAGTTGATGTATGAATTAACGACACTTTCTTCATTTTCTTACCAGGGCCTGAAAGGACCATGGGCCAAAGATGCCCCCCTCTCCAGTGAGGGGCTCGTAGAAAGGCACTAGTACCAAGAGAAATGCTGACGACATGGGAGCTTGGTAATACAGCAACTGCATTGAGTTCACCTGAAGCTCATGCTGTTTGGTACCAACCCACTGCAGCAGAAGACACAAATTATTCATATTTTCGTGATTCAAATATTCATGGAATATTTCATTTAAAACAAGAACAACCTGCCAATAACTATAGATATAGCATCACATGTCACATGACCATGATGACAAGGAAGTAACACCTGAGATTCATTAATGAGTAACTTAACAATATTGTAATAACGTCATCCACAGTCAAATGTTGCTTTATAATCAGTTCTATTTCTGTCGCAAAGAATTTGGTCCCTTTTTGAGCCTTCTATTAAGCAGAGAAACATTTAGAAAAATAAAAACTGAATGTTCTCTAGTGAACGGGAATGGATAATTGTTTTAACCTGGCAATGTGTCACATTAAAGCTCTAAACCAGTTTCTGAGCAAATTACAACAATATTTCAAACAGCCACAGCTGAATGTTTGGTAAATTTGTTGCTCTCGATAATTTCACACAAACCTTATACTCTACACACCATTTGTATTTGCTTAGTTTAAACATGAAGGGCCAACTCTTGTAGTAAAAAAATGCAAATCAACTGTACTCTGGTCTGTTTGGTTTTGATCCAGTTAGTTTGTGAGGAAGCCTTGGAGTGCCCAATATTCCCTTCAAAACTCCTTGTTTAAGAGTTGCCAGAGATCAAATAAATCCACATCCACATTGGTTGTTTGTTACCTTTACAAACAAAGAAAAAAAAAATAATATTCAACTCAATTTGCTGATAGAATAGGCAAAATATATTATAATCACTGACTATTAAAAGTTGTCATTTTTTGTTTTGGTTTAAGAGCTAGGGGTTCGTTTTTGAAATGCATTAATTTATCTAACCACATATTGATATATTGGTGTTGAACCAACAATATCACGCTAATGGTGTGCTCTGCCTTTCGGTCAATGTGTGATAGGCAGCAGTAGAGCTCCATGTCCCAAATCAGGATTAAGAGGCTATTAAAATGAATCAATTGGCTTTATAAACATACATACCACTTGATAAAGTGAGGTAACCAAGACCCCCAGAGTAGCAAAGATCATTCCTAGAAGATTGAACCTCACATCATAGTACGAGTTAAGTATGACACCCAAAGTGATTGGCACCTGTTAATAAACAATACATCAGATTAATCAAAAGTTGCCCATGAGAGTAATGACTAACAACCATATTGTTTCTATGATCAATAACATTATATCACAGCAACAAATCACAGTGGTCACGTGACCCATTACAAAGCATTCTTTTATCAGCATTTACCAAGAGTAGAGTTCAAACATGACAATAGCAACACATCACTGTTTAAATTAATCACATTACATGAATGTAAATGTATTTAATACACTGTGTGATTATACAAAATCATAAGATTTAGAACTTTGACTTCACATACTAAACTTAAAAACCAGTGAAGGCCACTTACTAGTGTGAGTTTGATCTTTGTGGAGAACGTTTTTCTGTAGTAGATGGTTTGGATCAGGATTATCACAGGGGTGGTCATAACTTTAGCTAGCTGGTATGTTCCTATAGTGTTGTTTTGCAGTGACAGGTTTGTGAAAACCACAAATCCACAGAAACTCAGAGCCAGCAGGAGGATCTTAGATGGTCTAAGACTTTTAGGAGAAAAGATATCCATCTTTTGGCAAACGAAGAGCCCCAGCCATGTCACCACGAAATGAATGAGAGTCAGAGTCATATTGGGAAAGCCGTAGTGCACATATATCCATTTGTTGATGAAGACTATGCAGATTGAAGACAGTAAATTGGCTAAGAGTCCAGCAATTATCCTGGCGTCTCCAAACAAGTCAATAAGTCGCGTCGCCATGCTGGATCTCGTTTAGTTTTTCGGATGGATATGTACCAGTTTAAGGTGACTGTGTTGCTGAGTAGAGGCACAAAATGCTCCACGGCTTTCTTTGGCTGCGTCTGTGAAAGCGGGTTTTCATTATGAGACTTCTAATCCAAAGAACCACAGGACACACGACAGTGACGTCCTCTAAAGCGACGCAAGGTTTGGTAGATAACGGTCCAAAATCAAACTCTCGCGAGATTTGCTTTACAGCTAGTGAGCCAGACACATTTATTTCCAACAACATTTTGGTCATTAAATGTCCACAAAACACCAGAACATGAATCTAGAGGTGTTTGTTCATATAACTTTTGAATATTGATTTCTGCAAGAAAGCATGCGCGAGAGTTGGACTTGACTCTGATTTGTCGAGTTGGCTGTTCCCGCCACGTCAATGCTCAAATGCGCCGTCTAGATCAGCAGCAGGGTATAACACCTGGATTTCACTTGCAAGTCTTGTCATTTCCATATTATTCAATCTTTTTCACTTAGCTTTGTATCAATATTTCTAAAGCAAAAGCAACATAGTAGTGACACATCAAATAATTTTTTTTCAATATATGATAACTACTTTGCATACAGATATATGTATAGGTAAACAAAAGTAATAATGTGCCATTATTAGCCTAATTACAATAACGTTAGACGCAATAATGATATGTATAATGTTTGTGGCCTCGTAGGGGAGTCCCAATTCATAGCCATTAATTTTGAGTCCTTTCCCTTAACGCTTCGTTTCAAGGGGAAATGAAAGGGCTAAGGAGTAGGATCAAGTGAAAGAAATGGAAAATAGTCTTAGACTGTAAAACAGATATGACGTGTATTTGATGTTGATCTTATTTGGTGTGACCAGTGTGGTTTATTCATGAGCTAAAATGTCCAAATCTGATAAAGTTGGCGCTATAGCAGTGGTACCATTAGATGGCAATAGAACCCTTCTTACCACTAGTCTCAAAGTCTTCCACTTGATGGAAAATTCTGTGAGTTTTATGGATGGATGGATGAAACTCATTTTAAATCCTGGGCATGTTCCCTCTCTCTTTCTCTCCTGTAGTAAAGATCAATTAGTAAGTTTTAACTTTCTGCATACTGATCAGCAGATATGTGTGCTGCAGAGTGTATGCTCTCAATCATTCAGTGAGAGATGGATGCCGCAAGCAACCTCCATCATCTGCATGAAACAGTTCTCTCTTGAATCATTAATGCAGTTTAATTGTGTTTTTTTATACATATATGAGGATGAGCTGCTTGTACTGTCTCCACTGATTCTAGTTCAAGGCAATTTACATCTGCTAGAAATGTTCATTTGTTGCTCTTTCCCATGACCAAAAAATGGATATGAAGGCATTTCAAACATGAACTTTACAGCTGCAGAGAGCCATAAGAAACATATTTAAGAAAACATACGCAAAGAGATTTTCTGTGTTTGTGCTTTGTAAATTAAATGTTTGGCCAGAGGCAGTGAGTGGGCATAGAAAAGATTTTTGAGTGGCTAAAAGTTTAAGCTTGATATAACTTTTAAAAACTGCAGAAAATATACATTTTAATAATAAATTTGTTCCCTAAACAGACACTAGAGTAATTTAGACCAAACAAAGTTAAATTGAAAGATTCTTCATTTGATTTTTGAACAGTTACCATAACAACCATAACATCATCAGCTGAAATTGATTTATTTGCGATAACAATGTTGAAGGGATTCCGGATCTGATTGAGAGTTATTGGCTGCCTGTAAACATCAGGTATGTTCACATCTGTTTGCCCCTAGATTTCTGCAGAGGAGATTTATCACTGAACCTTGTGTGAACGATGCTATTCACAGAGTTTTTATGAGTTTTCAGTGTGCCTTCAGGCTATGTAAATTGCTTTAGTTTGGTAGCAAAACAACTTCTTGATGTCATTAGCCTCATTACGCCAATTCTCCTCCCTCCCCAGACTGTTTGCTAGTCAATCTAGATGATGGAAGATGCTACATGTGCCAACAACAATCGTAAATGTACTCTCTGTTCTTCTCAAACTTCTAAAAAAGGTGGCATCACAGATTATCTGATCTTTTCAACTAACTCACGTTTGATTCTTGAAGGCTGTGAATGATTTGAATGTGACAAAGAGAAGTGTATTAATGGTAAAGAAAAAAACGTGCTGTAAAAATCAAATGAACTTTTTTTCATTTTTTACAAATCTCTTTATCTTCCTAAATTCTAATCAAAGTGCTATTCCAGTAATATTAACATTTAGGTGTCAAGATATTACATGATGTCACTGATTTCAGAGAAAAAGACAGCTTTTTCAAAATGAGAAATGATTGTGGCCCGGATAGTTTTTAGCTTTTTCTCCCTCATTTATTGTTCCTGGCCGTTTTGCCGCATTGACTTCCATTATGACAACCTTTTTAGATTGCAAAGCCACAAAATAATCATGCATTCTTGTTTTAGATCCTTATCCATGTTTGTCTTTTTGTTATGTTTCCGCATCCTCAAGCTGTAGTCACATTACCAAAAAAATTCCATTGACTTGAATAGGATCGCATACAGCAATTCGAAAGCAGAAGGTCCCGCCTACCAAAAATAGTCTTTGAGTTAAAAATCATGCCTCTAATTGTTCTCTGAGTATTGATTAAATGTGAGTATCTTGGATTATGTCCTCTCTGCTTACTTCCGCACCTAACGTCTTGATTGTTGGTCACTCCTGTTTGGAGGTAAAATTCTAGATTGTTTACTGTTATCCCAGACACAATATGAAAAGTACAAGAGACAATGGTGAAATTATTGAACAATGGTGGGAGTGGGAAAGTTGAGAATGGATAGAGAACTTAGGTAATAAACTAACTTTTAGTATGTATGTGAGCCTGTGTGTGAGGTAGTTGTTTGTGGGTGTTCAGTCATTCCAGCAGAACTTGCTGGTCTTTACAGAGGTGTTCACAATGGATGCCAGTGCTGACTGTTAAGTGTTTTTTCTGATGCGCACGAGCATAAGAAGATAGCCAATGAATTGCCACTGCAAAGATGAGTAGGAAAAGGAAGGAAATTAGCACTACAGTAGCAAAAGTGACTTCATTAATTTGTTTAAAAAAAAAACTACCTCCTGGACCATTTCATACTGTATATGTGTTTATGTCTTAGTCACTCCTGTGATAAATGGAATCCATCACTTCCACCCTAGACCTTCTTCTCTTTCAGGTTTATATTCCAGGTGGTATCTGGAGGGTTAAACGTTCCTGGTATATCTAATTGATAGACATTTATAGTCTACTCCTAAAAGAGATAGCTTCTGAGTACTGTACTTCCAGAAAACTCATTTTTCAGCAGAAAATTGATGTCTGGAGTACCATAGTCACTGGTTGTTCAGTTTGCTCATCTACCTGGAGTCAGGTGCAGACGTGCTGGTCCATGAAGGCTGGTCCATGGCATGGTCCAAGTTTACAGTACTCAAAACATTTCAGTTGACCAACCTTAGCTTTTACTCAAACGTTACTTAAAATTATCATTAAAAATGTTCTGAATATCAGTGCTGTTTAGTTCAATTCTAGGGTTAGTGTCAAAAATCCTTTTGAGCCAATCAATGGTTTTGAGTGCTGTAAACAATTTAGAGCTAACAGTGCACGCATCTTCATTGGTTCTCCACTTTGGACGAAAACTAGGGGCCAGTCCATCACAGGTTTGATACATGGATAGTAAATAAACGAATACTGATAACATTTTATACCATTATATAAAAACAAATATTTAGTATGTTGTGTGGATAAATGCCAGTCGACATATTTCTAGAAAACAATATGCATGATAATAGCATTGCAACATGCTTTTAATATGTAGCTGATCATCTCTCACAAGTTTTGAACAAGTAGTAAATTTGATTTTGTTGTAAATGTTGTTTAGTTCAAATAAATGTGTGACTATAACTGAGAGCATCCAATCCCTAAAGCTATCAGAGGGGTTTTCATTGAAAGGAATGCGGCTCGCTGGTGAAGGTAAATGTCCTTTTTCAAGCTTTACATCACGACTGAGAGCTGGCAGGAATTAGCCCGTTGCATGCAAAGCTAAGCTTGAAAGACAGATTTGTAATCAAGCTTCATCTTTGTGGAAAATGCTATGAAAATACCATCAGTTTTCATATTTCAAAGCATGAAGATTCATTGTTCCTCAGGTTGCATCATTACTGATGCAGCTCTGACATTTAATCTCCTTCCGACTGCATTCCTTCTTTTGTAGATGAAAACGGATGCTTTACAGTATGTTTGTGCTGCTCAGTTGAAAGTGGATTGGAGAGACATTTGTTGAAAATCTCCTACTCTAGTTTTAAGGGGAATAAAGTTTATAAATTTTATGGTGTAGTTATTTCAAAAGCCATGGGCCTCGTTCGCAAAGACTTGCATATTGTTGCAGAGAATGAATGGGAGGTGCTGTAAGCAAATATAGAAAGAAGGAAAAATAATTTATTGGCAATATTGATTATGGAGTTGTTTATAAGAGAAATTCACAAAGTTTGCTTTACCATTGACCCAAAAACGATAAGTCAGCATAACATTTGAGCCTGAAAAAAATAATTATTTAATTAAGAAAGTTTGAGTTTATTTAAAAGTATTTGAATTTTCTAACAATCTACGAATATATGCATGTGTTTATTTACCCTATATTCAATATTTTATTTGACATTTTTTATAGCTCAGAACATAGGAAGAAGATTCACATGTTGATCGATCGGTGTCAGGAATTGATTTGCCAGTGATTTATACATCTCTCAAATAATTTTTTGGTCATGATTCACTCAGATGATTTTGTTCCAAATGTTCCAAACATCCATGAACCCATCAGTCTGTAGGTAAATATTGAAAATCAATACTTCTTTCACTTATTTTAAGTTGCAAACTGGTTTATTTTATAATTCTAAGAATCTGTCTTTTGTAAGATTTTTGTAAGTGGTCTTACAAAATCTTAGATTCATTTTTTTGGATGAGCAGTTTTTTTGTCTCCAGTTCAAGCTGCTCTCTCTTTCTCTTTCTCATTCACATCTTTTATTACTCTTCAAGTAAGTAATTAGTTGTCTTCAAGATATCACCTCATGCGGGGCCTTGGCTCACAAGAGAAGACACATCTGTCAACCCTGCACATGAGCAACTTCTATGTGTGCTGGAATTTAAGGAGGTACTCTTCTGATGCTGTAAAGCTAATAATCAGTGTTTTTGGGATGATCATAAACAACTTTAACTTACAGACTGAAACATAATTCTGTTTTTTTTTTGTCCTCTTCAGTTTGACCAAAAGTAAACTTAATGAGATGTATTTCAAAGGAAAAAGTAAAGTACATGTATTAGTTTTATCAAAATATCCAGTAAACAACAAAAGCAATCATTTTAGAATTCAAAAATTCAATGGATGTACGAGTACAAATTGAAAAAAAAACAATCCTCGATTAAAAACTTGTCCCGAATCAAGTCACTTTACAGAGTCTTTTGTCTTCTATACAGATTGATAGCTGGAGCTAGCTATGTACATTTTATTTGTTCCAAGGTTTATAATTACCAAAATTGGGCGGCATGGTGGTTCGGTGGGTAGCACTGAGGAGTTTGCATGTTCTCCCCGTGCTGGTGTTGATTTCCTCCGGGTACTCCAGTTTCCCCCACAATCCCATACACATGCGGTTAGGTTAATAGAATAATCTAAATTCCCCTTAGGTGTGAATGTGTGGGTGAATGTTGCCCTGCGATGGACTGGCGACCTGTCCAGGGTGTACCGCCGCCTCTAGCCCAATGTGCACTGGAGAGGGCACCAGCAGACTCCCGTGACCCCAAAAGGGAATAAGCGGGTTGGAAAATGAATGAATGAGTACTTATAAAAAAATAATGAGTGTTGATCATATGCGTGACCCATTGCTTTGATACAGAATGAGGGAGAGGTGGATGAGAAATATTTCACCTTGGTTTTAAGCAATAACAAACTGCTGTCTCCTCCTTCACACTCAAACATCCATCACACAATGATAAATATCTCGATGGTCAACAACAGCATTCTTTGCAGCGAGAATGCTAAACACAAAGCTGAACATATTTCTTGCTCTTGATGGCTTTTGACCATCTAGAATGAAATAGAAAGTTTTAATTAAGGTAGAAAACCATTGGGTCTGCAGTGTTCTTTATTTGATGATCCATCTTGCAGAGGAAACAAATAGTCTCTGTATAAAAATAAGAATTATTTAGGTATAAGGCAGCTTATCAGATAACAAAATAGCCCAATTAAACCAAAATAAATGAGTGATGTAACATCAGTTTGATTTTGAATCTAATACAAAATACTTTCTTTACTGGCTTGCATGAAACATTTAGATACAATTACATCACTGTTTAATTGATCATACATGTGTGGAAGAGTACTTTTCATGTCAACCAAGACTTCCATACAACCTCCACGAACTCCAGGGCGAATCTCATGAACACCCGGTGCCTCGCCACCAAGGAACTAGGACTCAGCAAGTAAATTTATCTACCCCTTGGAAGTTCATTTCCTAGCAGTACCACGAGTACAACAGACCCGCAATGTCTTAGAGTAGCAGGTATATGGGTTGTCGAGAGGTGAGTAGATAAAAATAAGATGGCGATATCCAGTAGAGACACAGCTAAAGAGCACAGGAGATCCAAAATGCAGACAGCAATCATGGAGAGTCAGGTGTATGAACCATAGTTCTGACAACTGTAGAAGAGCTGGGATTAACTTTTTTTAACTGTTGGAGGGGAATTGGGAGTGTGCTCAGATTGATTGATGGCGTTATACGCCCCTGCACAAAAAAGTATCATTAAAAAAAATCGCTATATTTGCATCTAATTTATAACAGGATACTCTTTAATTCATTTGCTTCATATTGAATGATCAAAAAAAGTTCACTGTCCTGACCTCACCAATGTGGTGGCTCAAGGTGCATCACTACACGATATTGCATGTCAAAAGTTCCTCCGAGCGGAACTTCCCATCAGAGCACAATTGCACCGTCTAGGCGGGAGCTTCCGCTTTCACATCGCAGCATGCGACCTTTTCAAGTCAACAGAATTTTTTTCATAGTGTGACCGCAGCATGAGACTGTTAAATGGCTGTATCTCTAATAGGCAAATAGAATACTTGACAGAAGTCAAGGCCCTGCCACTTGGTGGAAAAAAATTGTATTGTATCTGTTTTTTTAATTATTATTCTTGTTTTATAATAGGCTTTTAACACATTAGTAATGTTAGGTAGTTATTATTTGTCATTTTCCTAAAATTGTAATTATAGAAATATTTTCGAAAAGTAAAGTTATTCATGGAATAAAAGCTCTAGCCATTCATTTCATTCCACCAGAAACTTTTCCTTTTTTAATCAGGTTGCTTCAAATAAGCAATCACATATGCTCAGTCACAGCTCTTCATGATCTTGCAGCTTGACATGAATAAGAATGTTGAAATTTAAGCAGTGACCATCCAGACTCAAGATCATGAAAGCACTGTCAGATGATGGATGTACAGAAGTAATAAGACCTGTTGGGAGTTTCTGTCGTAGCTCTTTTGAAATTCACATTTTTGACTTGGAGATGAATGATGTCCAGATTCAAAATGACGTGGTTTCACAATTGAACAACACCCCTAAAAGTTTTATTGCTGTCTTTTATAACACAGGGAAAATGTATTCTTTATTGCAAGTAATTTACATTGGATAAATCTGCATGACTTTGATAAAGCAATAGCTTATGATTCAAAGAAATGAGAGTGATTGGATTCATTGCACTCTTTGACATGCCCCTGCAATGCCCTTTCATTTGCTGTCTTTTCAAGAAATTCTCAAAAGAAAGAAAAAATCTGCACACTTGTGTAAGCGGACTTTATTTGGTTAGAAAAAAGGAAAAGTCCAATAGAGTGGTTTATTCTATATATCACAAATCTGACACAGCTGTCTCTTTCTCTCTCTCTCTCTTTCTCTCTTTCACGTAATGAAACAATGACGGAGTGTACACACATCTCTTCAATGCAGATTCCACAGCAAAACTCATTAAATATACAGTGAACCCTGGTTCCACCTTTCACGACTTTGCAGATTTTTACAGCTTTTTTTTTTTAGAATGCATTGTGTTCTGAATCCTGTTTGGCTAAGGGACTGTGGTCTAGAAGTGTCAGACATCACCTTAAAAAGCCCACAATCCAAGCGCAGTGAAACAGATTTGTGATAGAGCATGAGAAAGAGAGAATTACTAGTAGTTAAAGAAAGCGAGAGAGAGAGAGAGAGACACACACAGAGAGAGAGAGAGAGAGAGAGAGACAGAGAGAGAGACCACACACAGACTTTGACATTTTTTTTCATTTCATTTAAAAGTATTAGACTTTCAGATATTTCTATGTACAGTAAAGCTCTTCAATCATGTCCTTATTCATTCATGTCGTATACATTTAATTAAACGCCAGAAAACAGGCGAAAACAAACAAATCCATAATCTGTGGAAAAAGAAACCGTCTGAAAAATCTTCTTATTGAGAACGAGCTCTCTGACATTTAGATTCATGCCTTCTCATCAGATCAGCTTAAAAAGCACAATCTAATCGCGGTGAAACAGAGAGGAAGAGAGAGACCAAGATACAGACTGACAGATATTAGTTTTCCAATGTTTCAATTATTTTCCAAAATTTCCCAGAAAAGCTCCTCATCTGTGTCCATATTAATTTGTGTCAAATTACTTTAATTAAATGCAACTAAAACAAAACATATTTGTTTACCAATTCTATTTATTTATATGAAAAAGAGAAACCAGTAAAACCATTAAAATTGCAGGTCTGGTCAGTATGCTTCTGCCCAAGAATATCCATCACATTAAACAGACAATGATTTCACTCATGAAAGAGAAGCTGTCAATAAATTTATAATACAATTTTGTGAATGATAACAAATAGTTGAAACAAACATTTCAACATTCTTTCAACTTCTTTTTTCCACACGTGCGTTTCCACACATGCAGTCCCGGTTCAGAATGGGAATCCAGATGACGTCTTTCTTTAATTGGACTGTTTTTGGACACCCATCTATGTTTGCTTTATAAATGAAACCGTTTCTGGGCATGTGTGTAAGTTTTGCTCTAGAAATTAAATGTCTATCCCTTTTATAACTGTCAATTAAATTTCATTAATATATATTGATTTTCCTAGTAGCCCATGTTTGGGAGAGAGCAAAATTTCACTTATCTGAATGAGCATTAATTATAAGATTTGAAGCATCAAATAAGTTCAGACTCACACAAAGGGAAGCCTCATGCATGTGAACACAACTCGGGAAGAATTGTCTCTGACCACGGGGGTGTGACTTCAGATAATGTACTTTTAAAAAAGGGTGATAATTTTTTTTTCACTACATACAGAATTTCTGTCGTGAAAGGAGGCAAAGTACAAAACAGCATAAATACATGTTTTACATTTTCCAAAACCATAAACCTCATAATCTTTGAATAAACCATGATGTAAAAGTTTCCCACTATCATTTGCATGCCCACATTATAAACAGAAAGATGGAAGATTTTCGCTTCTTAATTTATAACGTTGGGCGGCACTGTGGCCCAGTGGGTAGCACTTTTTTTTGTGTGTTTTTTTACTACTTTTCTCTGCTCTAATAAATTACTTTAAAACTGTTCATTGCATTACACAATAATTCCACAACAAACCAAAAATTGCACAAAAATACAATTCTGAGTAGAAAACTTTGTTATTTTTTCACTACAAAAATGCAAAAAAAGTGTTGAGTTATGAAGTAAAAATTCATAAATGCCCCCAAGGCTTTTCATTCATTTTCAAGAATTTATTCATTCATTTATTTTCCAACCCACTCATTCCCTTTTGGGAATTTTCTCACATTTTAATTTGATTTACCTCGCAAATTAGGTCATAATATAAGGGATTGGATGATTGAATCACATGATATTAATGGCCAGATTATCAAATTATGACCTGATTTTAGATTGTGTTGAAGATAGTTGAAGATAGTACACAAATATTATCAACCTCGTCTAAAATATGGCTGTCAAAGCACCCAACAGCAGCCACTAAGAACAGCAATTGCCACCCCACCCTGCTCTCATTTAAATCATCAGAATCTGCCTCTTCATTCCTGGATCCTTAAAGTGGCTGTACATTTCGCCTGTCATAATGATTAGACCATGTTTCTAAGCAATATGCCGTAGTCCCCCCCGGTGACATCACTACTAGATCCAGCATGCTCCCATCTGCTGGAGTGCATTGTGGGAGCGAAAGATTGCTTCCTCCAGCTTTTGGATCTCTGACTCAATTGTCCTGTTTAGGAAGGCCACCTGCTCTCTGATGGAGCAGCAGGGAAGCAGCATCTCATTTCTCGAAGCACTTTTCTGTTGGATCAAAGTGTGCTAGTGTGGGTGTGATCTTGTACCAGATTTGGAACAACAACACAACAGCCTTTTTACAGAAGAGTGAGAAAACATGCCCAAAACAAAGCTTGCAATCGCAAAAAACTACCTGCCTTTTAGGCTTTTAGATGTATTTCTCAAATCTCATATTTTCTACATTGAAGAGGAGTTTAAAATCAAATTACATTTTTCTTGATTTGGTGGATTTTAAAATTAGGTTAGTCTAAAAGAGATAAACCAAAGGATTTCAACAGTCTTAGTTTTAACCACGAAGCTTTTACCCAAACAAAAGTGTTCAATTGTTAAAACTTTGTATCCAAAGTTGTGTCAACTTTGTTAATTTTTTCAAATCATAACTTCAAGACTATGATCCTTCTTCAATAAATTAACACAGTTGAGATATGAAAGCTAGAACTAAAGCTAGAACTAATCCAGGTGCTGTAATCTTAATTAAAGTGGTCCAAGAACTGAGCCCTGATGCACCCTGTATTACCTCATGTTTTATTCAGACCTCATAAACAAAATAAATACACATTGTTTGCTTTTAATTGTTGTTTTTCAACAAATATGTCTATTATGTATAACTTGTATTATTCCAAATTAAATAAGATATATAAATTATATAAGAAAAGCAATATGTTATAATAATGCTTCCAGTCTGCCCAGACATTTTAATCAGTGATTTTTATGTCTAAACAGAAACTGCTTACACTCGTTAATGGTGCTTATGTGTAATGCCCATTTAAATGGCACAGACTCCCAAACTGCACAAATATCCTTTTGCTAAGCTAAGGGCATTCCTAAACTTGTCCAAAACATCCTTTCCTAATAATTTTGCGTTTTCCTAACACCCACCACTTTCTGTCCTTGTCAAGAGTATCTCCCACTCTCAGTCATCACTCGGATACTCCCTTCTGAGGAATTCCAAGAATTGCTCCTCTGTCTCACAAAGTAGAGGTCAGAACAATGCCCCTTGTTGTTTCCCTAAACATCATCTCAATGGGTTTAGGAGAAAAGCTTATTTTTTATTGCCGTACATCAAGGCATGGCCCACTCGGGGACAGTCTTCACAGTAGAACAAAAATTTTCATCATTCCACTCAACTCCCCCTATACTTGTTTCAAATTGTTTACACTTCTATTTTATCTATAGCACAAAAGAATATGCTTTAAAATACATACGTTTTTTAAAAAGGAAGTTTTTTTTATCACTGCACAATCGAAATGCATCCAGCAAACAAAAGAAAATCACAAAGATAGATGTAAAACAGATAAATATAAAATTAAACATAAATTATGGGGAGTTTTCTAAGTGTGTAGCAGAGTTGCTCATCGGAACTGTCTTGGAAGACAAAGTGCTAACTTGAAAGCATATGTTGTGAGATGAAACAAATAATAACTTAACATTTGTCTGGCTGCAACACTTTTCTTGGAAATGATACATGTATAGCTCTATGAATAATTAAAATCAAAAGGGCACAGAACCATTTAATACTTAAAAACGGCAAAGCAAAAATATTAAATAACTTTATCTGGATCCAGGGTGAGGAGCTTGCAGAGAAGCCCAGGTGTCCTTCTTAGATATTTCCAGAACTAATAGTTAAATTCAAAGGCATTACCAGGTCAGCGTAAAGAGACATTCATTAGCGTCCTGGCATCTGAAACAATCCTGAGCCGCCTCAACTGGCTCTTCTCAATATGGAAGTGTAGTAGGTCTTTTCCAATATCAAACCAATGGACTACTTGCACATAGACTCGTGACGCACATCTGCCTTGAAGTACTACTGCTCGCTGAGTCCCGGTTTGTCATCTTTTGTATTGGAAAATGTTTGATCCTCACTCTAAGAATCTGCCCAGAACCCACCAAGAGGATACTTATTTTGGACACTTGTGTCCAAACACTTTTTGCAGACCAAGCAGATTGAGCTGCTTTACTATCAGAGAAGATAAAGAACTTTACCAACAACTACCAAGAATTCAGTTTGTCTCGGATGACATCTGCTATTAAACAGTGAAATGATTACAGCCATATTCAGACAGAACAGTGTCTCTCCACTTTAACTTTTAACCTCAATGTTTGGTCACATGAGGTGACCAGTTCACCTAATTCATGAACTCACCTTTTCTGGATGGGGTCTTGTACATCCATTAAACTCAGACATTTGTATCTGTATAAACTCTGACGTGTTAGTTCTTTCCGAATCTGTCCCACATGGTCTCCACCATCACCACGGCTTCATACACTGTAACTTTATATGATCTTATGCAATGAATGTGAGTTTTATTGTTATGGATTGCCAACTGGATCAAGGTTAATCCCTGCATTACACCCCAAGATTAGAAATGAATATCACTACATTTAAAAACACTCCATTTGTACATTTTTTTCTTCTATGAATAGTTACAAAGTAAGTTATCCTTGTGATTTAATGTCATGTCAGATAAGATGCATAATATTCAGGTTAAATTGATTTATTCATGAAAAATCATGTTTTTTTTTCCCTAATGTAAGCTTGATTACACCTAATAGCAAACAATGTGACTATAGGAAACTGGAGCTGGGTTGATGGAGGGATGCACTGCATATAAAATATTTTTTATATTTCTTATGTATGATGTTCTCAGATTTGCTGCCAGAAAAACAAGTAATTAAAAACTATAATATACATATTATAGTTAGCAGCGAAGGTTTGATGTGAGGCACTAGTTTTGAGGCAGCAGGACATTGATTCGGAATTGAAGAAACACCCGAGAGTTCTATGAAAGTTTTATTAGATTTTCTTCTCTCTTCTCTAGAGTCTTTTCTCTCCTCCTCCACACATCACATCCGGCTCACTTTCACAAGGAGTTTGAGCTCAGCTGCGGAGTAGAAAAGATGTCCGAATCATTTCAGGGAGTCGATTCGGTTTCGCGAAAAGACTTAGTGATTTGTTTAGTTGTTTGTTAGCCGCCAAAAATGTGTTCACGATGTACACTCCAGGTGTGTTATTTAAAAGTCTTGTGAATCAACAGTCTCCAAATTGGCGTATCGTTATCGTTTTTGCGGTGTATGTGAAACAAAGTTGCCCGTTTTAGTGTCTCCATCGCAAAGCCATGCGATTCATTTATGGAAAGTTGTTTAGGAGTCAACGAAAAGAACCGATGAAAACGAACGGTTCACTCGCGAATCGGACATCAGTGTAACATCGAGAGAAGCATTTTTAAGAGGCAGCGGTGGATCTGTCGCTGATATGGAGGCTCTCATCATCAACAGATACTCACAATGGACTTTACTGAACGGTAACATGGCTGCATGGCTGACGCGTTAATAACTCCAAAAATGTCCAAAAGTCTGAAGAGGAAAAGTCACTGGACCAACAGAGTCCACGAGGTCGTGCTGTCCAGAGGTCCAAATGGTGACCTCGGGTTCGATCTGCAGGGTGGCGCGGAGATGGGACAGTTCCCGGTTATAGGAGATGTGAAACCGGACAGGCGCGGACTGCATCTGGACGAGCTGCTCCTGGAAGTGAACGACACTCCGGTGGCCGGACTGACCGTCAGGGATGTTTGGGCTGTGGTGAGACATTGTAAGGACCCTGTGCGATTCAAGTGTGTCAAACAAGGTCAGTTGAACTTCGGGTCACATGGGGTTTGTCGTTGAATGTGATGCTATTTCTAAGTACTTATTATTAATATGTAATGAAACGCTCAGCGCCCATCCATCCATCCATCCATCCATCCATCCATCCATCCATCCATCCATCCATCCATCCAGCCAGCCAGCCAGCCAGCCAGCCATCCAGCCATCCATCCATCCATCCATCCATCCATCCAAATGGTATTTTAGAACAGAGGTTCTAAACATCTGTAATATACATCTCTAAAAGTATTTTCTCATGGGCACTTTTTGCTTGCATCCTACTTCATCCTCATGTAATTCCAGAAGAAAGACATCTGTGCTCCTGTTGGTTAAAGTTCAAGGCTACCAGTGAGGTCTTTGTTATTTTGGTCATAAAGCAGAGGTTTTTTTTTTTGGAAACAGGGAATGTGTCCATTAATATCGTATAATACTTATGTTAACTTTAAATTTGTAGTCATACAGTATTAATTTGCTGCTTAACATACAAAGCTGAATTCTCAGTGTTAAATCAACACTACTGGTGTCAATGGTTTGTACCTTTATAAACAATGCTATTTAAAATTATAGTTCTGTTCACACAGGACTTCCCAGGAAACATTTAGATGTTGAAAAGATGTCCTCTCACAACATTCAGTCTTGATTGAAACATAGTTCCAAAATGTGAAAGTTGAAAAAACATTATTCACGTCTTTTAGCCATTGAAACAACATAATTTTAGGATGGCCTTGGGCGTGCAAGCATAACCACATCTGGAATCTGCATGTTGGCACACTATTTACTTTAAAAAAGGAACCCTTTCCAGTGTGTTTCTAACAAATATTTATATATACACACTTTTGGTGTTAGAAACAAAGGTTTGATACTGGTGCTGATTCCATCCAGTCTGAAAGTGTTTTCAACATGTTGGTTGTTTACAAATCAGAAAGGTGTGAATCAAAGCCGAATTTTGAATTTAAGCTATCATTTATTAACTTTTTACAAATCGCAGTTCTCATTTCAACATTATTCTAATCTTCACATGTAAAACACTTGGTAAATACCGGTAATTCCTGGAATTCCGCCATCGCTGAGTCAACAACCATGTTTCCACCCAAAGATGTGAATTAAATTTATGCACAAGTATAAAATATTGGCGAATAAACACAGTTTCCATCCAAGAAGTCCAAGACAACAAAATCTTAGAACATGTAGACCAAATGTAATGTGCTCAGTCATGTCATCTTGCTTTTGGAGGTGCCAGACTGAACCATTTGGATGTGGGTGCCTTATACTGAAACAACACAAATTTACACCGATGTAAAAGGGAAATTATTTTATTTATTTCCCTTTCTGTAGCAGAGAGCTGCACAGACACCACCCAACTGTGGGGTAACTGTTTAGTCCAGTTACCCTCTCAACTCAATATTGGAGAAAACAAATATTCATGTATTGATAAGTGCATGGCACTTGAATTCATTATATTTTTTTGATACACATCTTTTTGTTGTTTTTCATGACACAAGCAGATTTTATCTGCCAAAATATATGATATGGACAGTTTTAACAGTTGGCCATTGCACTCACTTTACTGTAATTGTTAAACTTACAGCATTGAGATATACAACAATTTCTTTTTGACTTTTCTGAAGGCTGAAAAATGAGGCAATATTGAGTGAATGCAATGCTTTAAAAATAATTTCTCCTCATGGTGGCACAACTTGTCCATAATGTGAAGCAGACAACGTTTATGGGAATCTTTGTTGACACAGGAGTTTTATCTTCCTATTTTCATTCTGTTTATTTTTGTGTTATCACAATTGCAATCTGCTCATTGTGGGTGTGCCATGGTTCTGAAATACATCATAAAATGACTGTTTCCCCTGTGGACCTCAAAGTTTTTACAATCACACTGTCATGACGCTGCCAGCCAAGTTAAACAAAAGCTTTATTCTTTCTGCATTCAATTTATAAATGACATAGTGTCATTTCTTACCTTTCACATTTGATCACGATTCAACATTTCCCATGGTTAGTAGCAGACAAATCCTTAAATCCTTAACAAGAATCGAAATAATGATAATTAAAAACCTTTTTTTTTTAAATTTACAACAATGTAAAGCATGTTTATTGAATAAATGTCTCTTAATAATGAAATGATAATCTTATAATAAAGGCACCATGTTTAAAACATTTTTAACAGTCACGTTTAGAAAAGTTTGAAAATTAAACACTATAATAATAAACCTGACTAATAACTGTGACCGCGATGGACTGGCGACCTGTAAAGGGTGTACCCCTGCCTCTCGCCTGAAGTGCACAGAAGGGAACAAGCGGGTAAGAAGATCAATGAATGAATAAATGTGACAGTGTTAGAAATAATCTACAGGCAATTCTGTAGTAAATTGTTTGAAAATATAAAAGGAAAAACTTTAAATTATATGCAAACAATCCATGCAATATTTTAACTGTCCGTAAATCTCCTGAAGGATTGATAAGTCGCATAATGTATGCAGTGCTTTATTTTAGAAACTTCTTGGCATAGCTCGACTGACACGCTTGTGTGCTCGAGAGGGAGAGAGAGAGAGACAGAGAGATAGAGAGAGGCATGGAGGGAAAGGGTGGGGATGCACAATAACATTTGTTCGAACCAATATCGATAACCGATAATTTTCAGCTACTTAAGGCTGATACCAATAGCACTAACCAATGACACATAAACATCTCTGAGATCATGAAATTAATACTTTTAACAAAACCTTTTCTCTACACACATGAAAATATTATATGCATTGTCTCTTAAAACAATGCGCCCCATCTCTTTTTTAATATTCCAGCACAGCGGCATACCTGTGTGTGAAGCTCCTGTGAATGCAGCACCGCTGTGTACAGTTTAGTACAGTCTGTATTGATCCACTGCGCATCAGGCTCATCATGCTTACAGGGCAGCATCACAAGTCTATATATCCATGGTGAAACTTGTGTGTTTCACGTTGTTGTCAATCAGAGTATGAATGTGTTTGGTGATTGTGTGTTATGGAAGACACATATCCGATAAGTGGCGTTTATGAACCATGGCTCCAAGTAATGTATCAGATGAGAAAAGCCTCTGTCCTCAACGAAGGTGAAGGTCTGGTTGTCAAGCGCCATCATTTCAATTATTAAATTGTCAATAGCCTTAGCCTGTGGGTCATGTGTGGCAAACTGTTGAGTTCTTTCAAGAGTCTCACAGATGTTTGCGGGACCCATTGGTTTATTAGCGGTGCACTTGTTAATGCTTTTAGCAACCTCTGCATCTCCAAATGCTTTCAACACTCTGTTGTTGAAGCGAGGGTTGTGCTTGACGTGACTGAAGAGTCACTTTGTAGTGTTGAAGCAACTGCTACGTTTTGTTGAGCATTTGTTGCAGAAAACTGTCACCTTCAAAATTTTTAAAGAAGTCCCACTCCGCTGACGCTATGTTCTCTGTTGCCACTCAAGGCTGTATGCTGTGGTGATGTTACTTAAACTTAGAAATATTTATTGTCTCAGTCGTAGCAGAGTATGGAGCAAAATGTCATCATATCGCAGTTATCGCAATGACGTCAGAATTTCCTGTAATCGGCCCCCAATAGTCATCATGCACCCCTAGGAAAAGTCCTTCTGATGGCACTTCGTAGGAGTGCATGCATATATAGTGTGTTGATTATTCGCAAACAGAATATTTATATTATACGGTTTCTTGGAGGGGGGGCAGTCTTTGGAAAGGGGTACTCCCCCATTTAATGGTAAGGAAACACCCAGTTTCATGATAATCACTGTCTGGTTAACGAGGTTTGTGTCTGATTAGTTTTAACTGCAGTTCATTAATCAGCAGTGACTGTGCTCCGTTTGTATTGAATGAGTCCTCTTTACATGAGGGTAATTGTGGTTGCCCCTAGCTCAAAACTCTTGGTGGGGTTAAATAAATCCACTTATCTGAATAGTGTTCCATCACCAGCTATCAGAGAAGCATTGAAATAGGTGCCAAGCCATCTCAGCTGGGTTCTCTCAATGTGGAGTTCTCTCAAGTTCTACTCAAAACTTTTCTCAAGTGACATTTCTTAAGCTTTTTCAAGAGAGGGCCCTCCCACTCCATATAGGTAGCTCATTCCATCCACCTGTTTCAGGTTTCATTTCCAGGCTTGGACTGCCAATCTTCTGTTCCAGCACTCATGAACAAGGCCGCAAAATACTTAAACAGCTAGGGTAGGGTCGTTCTACTACCTTTATCTGACTAAGGCCCTGTCCACACAAGCACAGGTTTTTTTCCAACCAACTTGTGGCAATCGATTACAACGTTGAAGTGCTATTTTTTAAATGAATATTGAGAATTTGAGAGTCTGCAAAAAACAGACACAGTCTGAGGAGTTTAATTTAACTGCAGTTGCATCCCAGCCTTCTTTAGAAAAGAAACTGCTTAATGATAACTCACTTTTTTGTTGTTGGTTTCCGGTTTTGTTTATACTTTTGTGGATCTGCTTAGACGATGGGCCTGTACTTTGACACGGGATTGGAAAGCTAAGTTTAGAATTAGTTTGCACCAATCCTTGGTTTTTGGGTACTATGAAAGGATCTAGGATTTAATCAATTTTTGTCACCTTGGTAACTTATGCCACATGGCTAATCTGCTCTGGAGCTGGTTATGTTCTGGATTAGAGGTAGCATGCTTACACTGGTCGAATCAGCAGTTGTAAAAAAGAATGTTACACACCAGTGTCTGTAACAATGGCTTCACCTATTTCTATTCAAATTGATAGACGAGTACTTTGTTGGAAAGAGTTTTTAGGGACAGACAAAACCCCCTCAACTTCCCCCGACATGTATTTGCATGAAAGACACAGGTTATCCATTGAAGGAATTGCCTTAATTTGTGAGCTTTTTCGATCGCACATACAGAAAGTGACATAAACAAATCACGCCCTTAGTGTACCGTATAACTTATGCATTCAAAGCCATTTTCTGCCAACAATCTTGTCTGGCTTTGGCAATAGCCGCTGTATTACTACAAGACATATATGTGTACTCATCGTATTTCAAACTATAATCTCTTGCTCCACAGAGAAAAAAATTATCTCGCTCTTTCCATGTTCTTCGTAATCGGTTATTCAGTGCTTACGTCACTATTTTATTTCCATGCGCTTGTGAACTAATCATAGCTTAAAGGGGCCATATTATGCCATTTTTAAACCATTGATTTTACTTAGTCCATTTTCAGGGGATTCTAAAAGATTCTGAATAAAACTTGAAGCATGTTTTGATGAGGGAACTACACTAAAAGATGCCAGGAATATCAGAAAAGTTGATTTTGCTTAACATATGGCTTGACAAAGAAAGTTAATGAGCTGCTTCATGGTACCAATTAAGCATGATCAAAAACCAATCAGGTAATACAGAAATTTTTAGGCCATGTTTTGGTACTGGCAACTGTACAATTAGGTTCAAATGGGTAAATGGTTGCAGTGTGATTGGTTGGGCAGTTGAACGGGTGCGCCTAAAAAACTGGCTAGTGCGTTTCTGTCTAGATACATGTGTTTTTAGAATGCTAGTTAAGAATGATAGAGCTTCTATGGAAGTGTTTTATATAATATATCACTATCTTGGGTGTAATAGCAGGGGCCTGCTTGATATTCATTGGACACAGTAGTAGATCAGACACTAAACCATGTCTGCTGTGGTCATATGGTATAGTAAGTACCTCGAGATGAGGTGTTTCTAGCACTGCTCTGTCAAATAACAGGTTGGGAGACATATTTCCACAGATTCCTGAAATGACCTGGGCAGCACCTTGATTTCTATTTTTGTGATAGATGAGAGCGAAAATAGTTTTTATAGAACTGTGAAATGTTGAATTTTGACCTTTAAATGTAGTTCTGTTACAATGTCGTAATTATAGCACAGCACATCATTTTATTTATGTTTCACTTGTCTCCTTGGGGCCGATGATATGAGGTTGACATAAATTATCATCCCATAGCCGCCAGTTACAATTGTAAATTTAATTTCAGATTAGAAGGTGTAATTATAATCAAGCCACTGAACTAATGTGTTACTGTGCAATGCTTCTGGTCATTTGTTCCTCTGCTCTATGACCGTGGATTGTGATTTTAACCCTATTCTTTACCTACTTCCCCTTCCCAGCTGCTGGGCAAATGATTGTTTAAACCACATCACAGTATCAGTATCATTCGGACAACTTAGCCACCAAGTTCATATTTTCTTCTTTGATTTTGGATGGTAACCTTAAGCAGAAAGCTAGGTTGAACCATTGAAGCATCTTTTATGTATAGTTTTAGGTACCGCTGATCAGTCATTTCCACATGGAGAGGTTCTAAATTATGCAGAGGGGAACTAGTTTGGAAGTCTGAACTTGATTTCATTTGCTCAATTTACCTTTTGTTATATGTTATTATTATTGAATAATTTTTATGAGTGGTTTTAATTTGTGTGAAGACTCTAATCATGTTTTTTGCTTTCTCACAATAATTATCAACAATGATTAAATAAGGTAGGAAACCAATATTTCTGTATTTGCATTGGCAGCAGTCCATTTTTATGGACAGAATCTCTAGGCCCAGCCAGGGACTGGAGGGGGTCAGGTTCAGGGGCCCGGTTCGGGGCCCTCAGGATTTTGTCTCTGCTGTTTACAGATGACGTTGTCCTGTTGGCTTCTTCGGGCATGGAAATGCAGTGTGTGCTGGGGCTGGGATGATCAGCACGTCTCCAAGTATGAGGCAATGGTTCTTGACTGGAAAGGGTGGCCTGCCCTCTCCAGGTTGGTGGAGAGCTCCCGCCTCAGGTGGAGGAGTTTGAGTATCTCGGGGTTCTGTTCACAAGTGAGGGGAGGGCGGAGCATGAGATCGGCGGACAGATAGGTGCAGCCTCTGCAGTGATGCGGTAGTTGTATTGGTCTGTCGTGGGAACGGAGCTAAAAGGCGAAGCTCTCGATTTACCAGTCTATCGATTTATCCCTACTCTCACCTATGGTCATGAGCTTTTTGGTCATGACCGAAAGGACAAGATCCCGGAAACAAGCAGCTGAAATGAGTTTCCTCCACCGGGTGGCTGGGCGCTCTGTCACATGGGAGGAGCTCAGAGTAGAGCCACTACTCCTCTACTTCGAGAGGAGTCAGCTTAGGTGGCTCGGGCATCCGTTCCGAGTGCCTGGGAACGCCTCGGGGTCCCTCCCAAGGAGCTAGAAGTGTTTGTGGAGAGGGAAGTCTGGGCGTCCCTGCTTAGTTCTTAGACAGCTGCCCCCGCGACAAGGCCCCGGATAAGTAGGAGAAGATGGATGGATGAATTGACATTGGCAGCAGATTTGTGAATAAAGGACTGATGTTTACACTGTTTTACTGTCAGAACATGACAAATACTTCTCAGACGGCTCAATTGAAGTAGATGACATGTCGATCATCTGGACCTGCCCTGAGTTCGAGAGCTTGGCTAGCGGGTATAAACATATGAACCCCTCTGGCTGGCAGGAATGAGCATATAGTTAATGGAGTACTAGAAGTGGGTGTTACCTCTAGAATAACTCCTCCCGAAAAATGTTTAAGGAAACTGTCCGATTAAGCAAAAACAAACAAATAAATGACAGATCCTATTAATATCTCTTGAATAAAAGAACTGAAACATTTGATATTTGAATTTCAAAGACTGTTTTAAGCATATTTTGTACTTTTATATAACACAACACAAATGTGCAGATTGCTTTGTGCAGTATACTACAAAAACAGTCACAAAACTAAATAAGGCATATTTTTAGTCAAGATTACAAAATGAATTTGTAAAACTCAGATTCCTGATCTGGGACTGCACCATATATCTGCAAAATTGTACTTTTTGAAGCATTCCATCTACCGTCCGTTTGCACTTTGTGTGTAGGCGGGAAATCACAGTAACGCTTTCGCCACGTTTTTTGAAAATGAGTGTATAATACATCGCTCGGAAGCATTAGCCCCTTTTTCACTGATGTTCCATGGTCCGACTCTACTAATATTTTGGGACTGCAATTCTTTTTGATATTGCTTGCTTTATTTAATAGAAAAAGTTTGTGGTGTTGCATGTTGTGTTTCCTGTTTTCACAACAATTTTCTGTGACTGATCTTGTTGAGGGCACTTCTTTTTCTTGTTTTTTCTTCCCTCAACTTGACTGATTTCTCAATGCTGTCCTGAACCGTACTTGTGTCTGCGTTGCACGCTGCACCACCTCATGAATATTATTGATTTCTTATAAACCTGTCTATATCATCTCATCAAAAAATGTACATAATTGTTCTCAAATTATCGTCCAGCCATAGTTTACACAAATCTGCATGTAACCCAGGGTGTAGATACCATGGTAGCTGCATGACACATGTTGAAGTATCTCTTTACCTTATGTGGGACTGATTTTCCTTAAGCTCAGTTTTGAAATTTTGTGCAGAAATATGCTTTTATTAAATTTTCATTGAAACAATAAATGGTTGATGTTGCCACCACTTCACGGAATGCTTATTTGATCTAGACCATTGGGTCTTTTGTATTAGACTTTGCTTGTCCTCCCTTTGCTTACATGGACTTTTTCAGGCAACACGATTAGCACCATTAAAAAAAGCTGAAGTTGTTTTAAACTGTACTATTTTCTTTACCTGGATCTTCCTTTTCAGTGTCAAAAACTAAAAAGTCGAATCTCCTCCATCTTTGAGCTATGTTACAACACTGCATGAAAGGTCATTTTTTTTTAAATCGATGATATGGGCACTTTAAATACATTCGATCATTTACCTTGTTTTGTGTCTTGAGAGTGCTTGGCCAAGTTCAAGTGTTAAATAAAGTAGCAGCACAACATATTCGCATACAAATATAAGTTTTCATCTACAATTGTTTCATTTTCATTTAATTTTATAGTTATTTTAGTCTCACTCCATTCCATTAGTTCTAAGGGATTTTCATGCCATCATTAAGAGTGTACGCCAGCTTTTACTACTCCTTTAATAATCAGAGGTTAATGGGAGGACAGTTTTCCTCTGCCGAGTTTAACAATCCGTCATGTGCCACATTGTGTCCACTCACAAACACATTGCCAGCATCTTCTCTACTCCTTGTCCTGCTATTCCATGTCTCATGTCCTCCTCCCTGCTTCTGTCTCTTTTAATTAATGCTCACTGTTTTTTTACTGAAGTACATGAGTCTTGTTGTTTGCCTGGAACAGAACTGAGGAGGCTCTGTTTACCAGCGCTCTGCATTGCTAACATGATTAAATAAGCTGATTAACTCAAAACAAGTCCGAGTTGAGGTCAGGGTTTGAAAAGAGGTCATGGTTTGTACTGGAGGTTTAGACCAGAACAATAAAGAGAATTTGTATAGACCAAGTAGCACACAAAGCAGGTGATACCGCAATTAAGTTTGAAGGAAAACATCATTAATTTAATAAAGTGTACAGTTGGAAAGAAGTGGTTCTAATGTTATTGATTCATTTATTTTTTTCATCAATGTTTCAGCACTGTGGCTGTGAATCAATGAAGGACATGATGGTCATGTTCTTCCAGGATACACATTTGGCCATTATAATTCTTTCTACGGGTCAATCTAATCAAACTCAGTTTAAAGGAAGGGTGAGTTAATAGTGTTGGGATGTGTTTAGAGGGGAAGGAGTTTAGGAGAAACCTGTGGGACAATGGCTTTTCAATGAAACCCATCTCTGCATATATTACCATGAACGATGGGCTGTCATTGTTCTCTAATGAAAGGAATGCTCAGTTATTCTAATGAAACGTGGGAAATGGGATCACTCTCCTTCTTTTACCTCTTTACTCTCTTCTCTCCATTCAATTTTGGAATGCAGCTGCTGCTGAGTGCATTCTGTCTGACTCTAGTGCCTTGAGTTTGTTAGAAACACAAGTGTTTGGCTCTTTGTGTCTGTGAATATGCATATGTGAGATATTGTTTATAAATGCATTGGTAACATTTTAAATATAACATATAAAAGGCCATTAACTGGATTTTTTTTCTTTTTGGTACAGTTCATGGAGATAATAATTAAAGTACTTTCTTCTGGGGTCCTCTGCAAATAGTGCAAAAATCTGTTCTTTGGAAGCTCTCGCAAACTCTGCTTAATGACTGGCCAATATTTGCACTTTCTTCTAGTGATCTGCTTCAAGCAGACTGCCAAATTAAGCAAGAGATAACATGAATTCTTTTTATTCCACAAAAATATATTGATAAATGTTCAAACTCAATAATGATATTTGATCAAAATTGGAATTGAGGATGTGTCAATGATTCTGGCAAAAACATATTTTATTTCATTAAAAATATTAAAATGTATTTAAATGATAAAAGTTTTGTAAACTTATGGAGCTGAGATTTTTTTAATTAAAAATTCATTCATTCAACTTCCACTCCTGCTTGTTCCCTTTCAGGGTCACTGGAGTCTGCCAGCACACTTCAGGCAAGAGGCAAGGGTCACCAGTCCATCACAGGGCAAAACACACATTCATTCTCACATTTACTTGAAATCCATGCAATCACAGCGAAACCATGCAACCTACACCCAGGAAGGCCACTGGCCTTGAACAGGCAACCTTCTACCTGAAAGGCCACACAGCTACCCACTGCACCCTCATTAGAAATTACCATTAAATTTACAAAGATTAAATCAAACTGCCAATAACACATGGATACAACACAAACTACCACTTTTGTTTTTAAAAGGGGTGCACATCAAAATAGTTATCTTAATAGTTTTACCATACACAAGAATCTTTTCACATTTTACATTTCTTATCATCGCTTCGAAAAAATTACAATAAGCACTATACTTTAAAGAATAAGAAATGTCTAGAACAATACAAACTTTTTTTACGAGTTTTTTAGTGATGGAACAAATCAGCTTACTTTCAATGGTTAGACTAGACATATTTTGATTTAATGCAACTTAAAAAAGTTTTTGTGTTAATTCAAAGTGAAACATTGTTCAGCTTACATGTAAAGATTAAGCTTAAAAAAACCTCACAGTTATAAAAAGTTAAAAAGTTAGTGGTGAGAACATGCTCAAACTGTGATCCACACTAAAAACAAATGAAGATGACAAAAACATACGTGCATCATAAATGATTAACACCAGTTACAGTATATTTGATGCCAAGAGTCAAAATCAAGCATTCTCCAAGTGTTCAGGTGATGTGTCCTCTGTTGTTTATATCCATGTGCATGTTCATTCCAACCAATCTAAAAGCAGTCGAGGAAACATGTACATGTACAATATATGACTATATTTTGAACTAGTGTGGATCAGAGCAATCAGTGGTGGGTGAATAAGGACCAAAACAACAGACGATTGCAACAATCTATCATTTTCTCCTCTTGGTTTGGACCAAATTAAATGAACCCTGAAATGTTTTCATCAGGTCATGTACATAATGTAACTAAAAGCTCCATTTATAACTTTTAGTTTTTTTTTTTGTTCCTAAATGATTCTTTCAAGGTTGCATTTAAATGCTACAGAAATCATATTTGGGGTGTTTACTGAATACTTCCTCTGTGTTTGGTATAAAGCAATATGGTAATAGTTTTTTGGACTCTTAAAACTCCCATTTGGATCTTAAAATAATGTCTCCGTCTGCGATGGACTGGCGACCTGTCCAGGGGATACCCCTGCCTCTCACCCAATGCAAACCCTTGTGACCCCAAAAACGGGAACAAGCGGGTTGGAAAATGAATAATGTCTCCATTACATATGTTAAAGTATGTTTATTTTAAGCAAAAGAGAACAAATCTTGGCGTGCACACTGCACAAATGGATAAAACCCATGTCCTGTAACAAAACTATGCATTGCTGCTGAATTTTGAAACAATAATAATGTAAAAGGAGACTCTTTTTAAAGAGTCTGACCTACTGGAATTAATTTTAGTTTTTCTGTCACTTTCTTACAGTTGTATCTGCTTTTTAATCAATGACTGTTTCATGCTGCATTATTAATTTTTTTCTAAGCTGTTAGATGGTGGGGAAATTTAGCCCTTACCGTATGTAGGTCAGGAGATTTAATAGGATCTCTTTCTATTGTGATGAAGTTCTTTGGTTAAACAAGTTCATGCACATGTGTTCAAGAGCACCCAAACTGCACAAAAGTAAGACTGATGTAATTTATCAAAAAATAAAACGTAAAGATTTTTGGAAATGTATGGAACTGTATTACTGCAAAATTTTTTTTTCCAAGATTCAGTCTCTAACAGTTCATGATATAAACTACAGGTCTCTTCAACTTTTTTTAAATACTCATTTGACCCAATGAAAGCAAGTCTGGTTGAATTTTTTTCCTTGACACAATACAGTAGTTTGTCAAGTAGATTACAAAATAAATATACTGTTTCTTTCATTGGAAAACAACCTTAAGGCCAAATTTTCAATCTGAAGTTTCGTGTGAGAACATGCCTCTAACGTGCCTCGAACAAAAGCTATGGGCACCAACAGGAGCGTATTCATCTGACCATCTGAGTGGTGCCAACAAAAAAAGAGTATTGGATCCGTTTTTCACAAGGAGAACGATAAATGAAAGCTGGCTCTTTTGATGACGTGAGATGGATGTAAAAGAGCCAGTTGGTGGTGCTCATGCCACATTTTCATGGCGACTTCGTACTTCATAGAAGAGCAGGAAGAAGAAGACGATGAAATCAGAGAACACATAGAAAAAAATCATGGATGTCAAGCTGCTTATAATTTATATTGTTATAATGTTTATACTGATCACAGGAAGCTGTTTGACAAATTTCCAGAAAGGTTACAAAAATGTGGAGAATGCCCTTCTCAGGCAGGGAGCGTCATTGCATCAATATTTCTTCGACCTAGGGGAAGATCACCCTACTGAGAAGCCATCCGAAGAATGGCTAATGCAAATCTCAATGCAGATCAGTGTGTAGAGGCCTTTTTACTGAGTATTATTATATATATTTTTTGGTGATATGGCTGTGGGATGGATTCACAAAATACTGCTTCTGCTTTAATCTTGCTAGGTACAATATCAGTCAGACTATGTGCACTGAGATTTTCAAAGCCTTTTGCATTAGTCCAGCATGTTCAGTACTGTAGTCAGTTCACCCCACTGCTTCCTTAGTCATAAAAATGCTTTAATGTGTTGCTTGAGGAGATCGACGTCAGCATCTTCAGGCTCTAGACAGGCTGTAATCATTGACTCTTCAATGTGCGCCCGTGTGAAAAGCAGCTCTGGGGGATTGGCTGCTAATTTTAGTTCTAGTATAGCCCAGATGCACCCTGTTCAGACTGATATTGAATTGCATCTGCCTGCATTCATGAGAAGCATGATTCTATGAGAAATAGAGTTTTATAGCAAATAGAATCGTTTTTAAATAACACCATCTCCTGATTTGTCTCCCTGATCAGCTCTTCTCTTTCAGTGTGTCATTTCTTTATAACTTATTTCTTTCAAAACTGGGTCCAGACTGATTTTAAACACTCAGCTCTGCGTAATGGTCTGAGGGACTTATACAGTGTCACTGTGAGCATATAACCTAACTGAAAGTGTTTTGGAGCATGCCTTTTTAAGTGTAATTAAAATACGTTGTTTTAACCGTCTCTGAACCAACTAACCATTGGAAGGACATCTCTTCAACAATGTTTGCAGGGATCTTGTGGAATTAGAGTCACAGAAATTATCTTGGGGAGTACAGAAATTAATATAATAATGCTGACCTAAGGCCTCGTTTATGACTGAAATCATAACCTATTTTTCAATTAGATTAGGTGGGATCATAATTAACCTTGTTGCCATGCCTCAATCCATCTCAAACCCCCAGTGGTAACAAAGCGGGGGCTGCCTACTCTGTCAGGGTGGAAGTTTGGTGGGCTGATGTTGATGAAAATCCTTGATAAGAGAAAGGCCTAGGATGTCCTCATGGTACAACTACTATCTCTCTTCTAGTCTGTACCCACCCTACGCTATTGAGTACTCGAGGTAGATTCTCAGCTGTCTAGACTGGAATCATCATCTATAATACATAATCAAGATCTATCAAGGACACAGATTTTGGCAGGGTAGGGGTATCCCAAGTTGGACATTGATAACAAGTCATCTGGTTGAAATTTTCAATCTTCTGGGATTCACCCTGACTCTGTTTGTACAAAAAGAACAAAAAGAAGAGGAGGGTTCCTCATTCCAGTGTTATAGTAGCTGAAAGGTTGTGGGTCCTGTGGGGTCCTGACAAATAGGGTTTTATGCATACACTTCCTGAAAGATGAATTGACTTCCATACGCTTTGTTCTGATGGATGTACAATTTGAGGTAATTTCCCAAGACTTGGATATTCCTCTCAGTCTGGCCATTAGTATAAGGGTGGTTGCTAGAAGAAAGCCACTGATGAACATCTAACCTCTGGAAGGCTTTCTAAAACTGGGAAAAGAACTGGGGACCAGTGTCCAATACAATTTCTTCTAGAATGCAGAAGTTGAGATAAACATGTTGGAAGGTTTTTTGGTAGTCTCAAAGGCAATAGGCAGTTGGGAATGCAATAAAAATGCAGGCTTTGGAGAATCTATCCACTGAAACAAAATTGCAGGCAGAGCCTACAGAGTTAGTTATTGCGGATTGTTGTCTATGTGTTTTAGACATTTCACAAACTAAGCAACCATGGACATACTGATAAGACCAAATGATTCTACAGCATATGCCGTCTTCCTTGGTGTCTAGACTTTAGAGTGGTGCAGCTGAAGAGTTTCATATAAACGCTATAGGATGTAGATCTTCTGGGCCACTATTGTAGCAGGTTCCTAGAGGGTGGAGTGTCCAAGGTGGGTAGTCTTCTAGAATGTCCCTCTAGGCAGAGTTGACCATGATGGAGACTAGTGAGATATTTTCTGGTTCAGATGTTTTGGATGGACTATGAATTTGAGAGTGAAGCTATACAACAGTAAAGGATTTAAGCAAAGGGCTATATGGGCATTAATCTTGTGGTAATCTATGTACCCTAAACTTTAAGGCCTGTGCACATCAATCCCAAACTAAGATTTGCTCGAATCTCCAGATAGCTTCTCAGCAGGGTGGTATTCGTCTGCGTCAAGGAAATATTGCCGAAGGTGGTAGTTGCGCTCTGACAGACGCAACAGAGGAGAATTCAAAGTACACATAGAAAAAATCATGTTGATCGCTTTATACTGTTGGTGCCTGATCACAAGGAGCTGTTTGTCAAAAATGTGGAGAAAAAAAGATTTGTGTTGAACAATTTCTTTCCTGTTTCCTTTACAAAGTCGCTATGAAAATGTGAGATGAGCGCCACCAAGTGGATCTTTTACCTCCTCTTCACGTCATCAAAGAGCCATCATTTAGAGGTCCGAATCCGATATGTAACTCCAAAACCCTTTTTGGTTGGAACTTTTTAATTTTGGCTGATTTTTGAAGGCACCCGTGGTTTGATAGCGAGGCGTGTCGAAGCACTAAACATCGCAACAAAAATTCAGATATAATCAGGTGTTTGTTGTGTTCTTCTGTTCTGAAGTTTCACAACAGTAAAAATATTTTTTTTGTTATTTATTACAGTGTATATTACTGAGAATTGTCTAATACAAAGCCATCAAAAGTATCTTAGAAAGTATCTTGTTTTTCATTTTGCAATTTGATTGCACAGTTGTAAATAGTTTATTCTGATGTGCACGTTTTTTTTGTCTTACTTTAGAAATTGGAGTGTATCTCAAAAACTAATCAATAAATACACTCAGAATAAATTTACTGTGGTTCAAAAGCATTTTGTGCAACATTTTTACAATTTATAGGGAGCTATCAAATGTCTGTATTTAGAAAAATATGTGAAGAAAAAACAATTTTTCATTTTTTTGTGTTTTTTTTGACACTTTCTTCAGTTAATATTGAACTAACCTCTATAAATATTATTAAACTCTAGGATATAAGGGTTATATTGATGTATGGAAATTTAAAATACTCCAAAAAATGGCCTCATCGTAGGTAAAAATGTAAAATATTGGTTCTATGGCAGGTCATAAAGGGTTAATTTGTTTTCAAAATGCTCTCAGGTCGTCTGATGCCGCACTTAGACCACAAACAATAAGTTCATTCAAAGTTGTCTCATCTATGCAGATAATTATTTTGCTGCAAAATAAACAGTCTGTTCTGTCTCAGAGAATTAATTAGGAACAATGAGCCACTGTCTGTTTTAAATGGAAATAAGCACATGCACATACACCGTGAAGCACTGAATGATATCTGAGCCAATTACGTCTCATGATCGGCCGTTTCGTCAACGAGGTCATGGTTGTAGGTTATCAGCCATTATGTTATATTTCTAGCCTCAAAATGCTCCTTAAATATGCATAATATCTTGCACCACTGATTCCTACAGGGATTTGTCTCATCAAAGCTATGGATTTTGTAAATAATGCCAGATGTGGAGCATGTCTCCCATTTGCACTCGTGTGTGGGTGGGTTTTGTGTATTAAGTTGTGCTATGCCCTCATTGTGCCAACCTCATGAACCTTCCCTGGCACTCAAACCCACAGCAACATGCCAGGAAATGGCTGCTTTGTTCACTAGAGGATGTCTCAACACTGAGTGCTGGCAGATTATGCACTCACATATCCAGAAAAGTCAAATGGTGACCATGTTCTTTTTACTCATAGAAGCTCAGATCATTGTGTAGCACATGCTGTGTTTATGTTGCCGTAGCAATGATTTGTCACTTCTTCTGGCTCTTTTTTGCTCCATTTGATTCATTCTTATTAGATAAATGTAGGGCTGAAACAACTAATCAACATAATGCATTATTCATTTCACTACTTGAAAACAAATCAAATTTTTTTTGGATTAGTTAAAGAGCATGTCATCATTTTGTTTATGATTTTGTTTATAATTAACATCAGTTAATTATTCGTTTTTTGAAGTCTCTAGCAAGAGGTTGAAATGCATCCAAGGTCGAAAAACACTTATTTTTACCACTTTTACCTTTTATTTTTACCAGATTTTTAAACTAATCAATAACGAATCATTTTAGGAATCATTCGTAAGAAACTCCTGTTCTTGGCGCAACCTGTGATGATTGGTAGTTCGAACCGTCAGCAGACAAGGAACCAAAGAACTCATTGAAATAATCATGGATATCGAGCAGATTGTACTGTTACAGGTGGCTGATCACAGGGAGCTGTTTGACAAAGCTGTTTGCTTTGTGAGTGCTACTGAGTGAGTCGTTTATGACACTCCAAAACTCTTATTTCTTCAGGACCACTCATTTAATCCGATGTACTGTTGGTGCCCATGGCTTTAGATCAAGTTGTGTCATTGCACAAAACTTCTCCACGATAATTCAGGCCAATATGTATAGGCCTTAATAATCCTAACGCTAATGTTCGACTGTTGTATTCTTTTTAATTTCCTGACATTTTGACAAGTGAGTCATCCAGAGAGACATGCATAGATGAAAGAAAATTGGTGCTGGAATTTTCCAGAATGTGTTTATTTTTTCATTATTTCATTTCAAAAAGCTAGTGCTGACCTTTCAAGAGTTTATTTTTTACTTCCGCTGGAAAAGGCTACAGCCATATCTGGCACATTACTGCTTTAAAATTCAGATTGATGGTTCACATATCAGTATAGAAAGTTTTTTTCCTGAATCCTGTTCCTGAATATTTTGACAGTGATGTTATTCTTCAAATAAGCTTAAAATTCTAATGAAGATTCTATTAAAATGCATTGCATCACTGCTTGCTTGTATTAGAATGTGCTCTTTTGGATCATAGTTTATTTCATGAACTCCTCCAGTTACTAATGCTATAATGAACTGCAGCAGTGCACAGATGGCTCTGGAAACGAAGACTTGGTCTACTCTCAATGAGTTTTTTTCTTCTTGAGTTTATTATCTTCAATTCGTTGAAAATTATTACATTAGCTTGAATCTGCTAGGGTCTTGTAGATCCAGACAGCCTGTGTTTTAATTTTACGGAACAGTTCACCCATGGAGGGCATCTGTTTCTGTATCTTCATTCTTCAATGAATGATGGTTATTACTCCCAACAATGAGTTCACAGGCAACATCTGTTTTTATTTAATCCATTATAACAAGCAATTTATGAACACTATAAGTAGCCCGACAGATAGGCCTGTCATGAAAACAAACTTTGCTCAGCGATTAATTGTCCTTGCATGTAACTATTGTCATGTGATGTTTTTGGTGTTTTTTTTCCTAAACGGTGTTTTAAATGTCTTTTGACAACAATAAAATACACAATATAATGTTATTTTTCACAAACAATAGTAAGTGCATAGTTGTTGACAAAACTATTCTGAAAGGTTATTCATTAAAGTCCTCATGGAAGTCATTGGCGCTTCAATATCTCCCATAGATGCAGCTGAATAGTGTGTCTCTTAATTCTGTGACGTGTCTATGCTCATCATGCTCATGAGATAGAACCGAGATGCCATGTTTTGATGATTCTGTTTCTGTCCAGTAGGAGGTGTTACTGAGTCGAGGACGAGCACAGAGAACAGATTTTTCATTTTTACATAAAGGCTGTTGACATGAGGAAAACTAGAGGCAAAAAGGCAGCATGAGCGAATGAGACGACACGGCCAGAGTTTAAATGAGACAGAAGGGAGAAAAGGTAAAGAGATGGGTGCTGAGAGAGTCATTCAACCACAGGAATGTCAAGAAAGATAAACAGATGGAGGTTAAGATTGGATGAAACAGAGAGGGAGATGAAAAAGAAATGGGAAGGCAACAGATGACGTCCACTTCAGGCTTCTTTCTTTTCAGTTACTGAGCTTCACTCAACACCTTCATCCCATTGTTTTAGGGAAATCAACAAACAAGGAGAAGGTAATTACCAATTTCTTTGTCTGGGTCTAAGAATATGTCATACAATTTTTTTCCTGCCTGTTTCCTTCAATGAAATAAAAAATAGACAGGTCCACTTTTATGACTTTCTATGTCCATTATCAGTCATTATTTGGTTTTGGTAATCGTCAACAACAGGTTGACCCAATACGCCAGGGAAAAATAAAATCTTCTCATATTATAAGTTCTATCTATGATGAGCCCGAGGCTCGAGCCCGGGTCTCTGGTGTGGTAGACCAGTGTTTTAATGTTCAGCCACAGGATCAGTTGGTGAACCCAATTGCCAAGGCACAAGGTCTAGTTCATAAAAAAGGTGTTTATTCTGGAAAATCCAAAACCATCAAAAAAAGCCAGGCAAAAATAACATAGGAAGTCTACAAGCTCAGTAAGTAACAACATAAAGTTCTCCGTAGAGCAAAGGGGACTTTAGCCAAAAGCACAATTAAATGAAAGTAATCACAAGAGGACTTACAGCAATAGCGAGAGCACATCAACTCAAAAACCAAGTGACTAGTGAAGACAAGAGAGCAGAATAAATAGGCTAGTTCTAACAAGACACAGCTGAACAGAATTAACTCAAAATGAACCCCAAGCCAAAAACTAGGGAAAATGGCGACATCTTGTGGAGAAAACAAATAATAGCTCAGAATATGACAGGACCCCCCCCTCTAGGGACGGCTCCTGACGTTCCCACTAAGACCACCCGAACTGCGAGCATGAAAATCCCGGATCAAGTTGGGGTCAAGGATGTCCTTAGCGGGAATCCAGGAGCGCTCCTCGGGACCATAACCCTCCCAGTCCACAAGATACTGTCGAGACCGTTGCACCTTCCGAACATCCAGTATCCTGCGGACTGTGTAGGCAGGCTTACCCCCGATGTTGCGAGGAGGAGGAGGGGATCTGTCAGAGGGAACAAAAGAAGAACACAACACAGGTTTTAGGAGGGACACATGAAAGGTGGGATTAATTTTAAATGACTTAGGAATTTCTAGTCGATAAGAAACTGGGTTTACTCTCCTGATAATTTTAAATGGCCCAATGTAGCGTTGGTTAAGCTTGCGAGACTCTATCCGAAGAGGAAGATTCCGAGTGGAGAGCCAAACCCTTTGACCAACTCGAAGGGAGGGGGCAGATCTGCGTCTACGGTTGGCCTGTCTCTGGTACTGGTTAGAGGTTTGGATGAGTTTACGGCGGACTACTCTCCATATCCTACGGCATCGATTAATATGCTGCTGTACAGAGGGAACCGCCACTTGAATTTCTTGCTCAGGGAACAGAGCAGGGGAGAATCCGAACTGGCACTCAAAGGGGGATAACCCAGTGGAGGATGAGCGGAGAGTGTTGTGGGCATATTCAGCCCAGAGGAGGTATGAGGACCATGATGAAGGGTTGTGACCCACCATGCACCTTAATGTGGTCTCGAGACTCTGGTTAATTCTTTCTGTTTGTCCATTAGACTCTGGGTGGAACCCAGAGGACAAACTAACAGATGCACCCAATGACTGGCAAAAGGATCTCCAGAACCGGGATGAGAACTGAGGACCCCGGTCCGAAACAATGTCCTGTGGAATTCCAAAGACTCGGAAAACATGAGAGGTAATGAGGTCTGCTGTTTCCTTAGCGGAGGGGAGTTTTGGTAAGGGAATGAAACGAGCCGCCTTGGAGAACCGGTCAACAATTACCAGAATAACAGTGTTACCATGGGAGGGTGGGAGACCGGTAATGAAGTCCATTGAGAGGTGGGACCATGGTCGGTGAGGAATAGGCAGAGGATGCAGAAGACCTTGGGGAGGGAGATGGGAGGTCTTTCCCCGGTTGCAAACAGAACAGGCATTAACCAAGGATATTACGTCCTTTTTAGCTGTAGGCCACCAGAAGTGTCTTTGCACAAAGTCCAAGGTGCGGGAAATACCTGGATGGCAGGTCAGCTGGGAGGAATGTGCCCACTGAAGAACTTGAGGACGAACAACCCTTGGAACATACAACCGGTTAGCTGGGCCGCCACCTGGGTCAGGATCTTGGATCTGAGCTTTACGGATGGCTGACTCAAACCCCCATCTAAGGGGTGCAAGAATCTTGGATTGGGGAATGATAGCTTCTGGGGTCCTTTTCTGGAGAGTGTTACTGTAAATTCGGGACAGAGCATCTGGCTTTAGGTTCTTAGATCCGGAACGGTACGATAGAATGAAGTCAAATCGGTTGAAGAAGAGGGACCACCGGGCTTGACGGGGAGTAAGGCGTTTAGCCTGCTGGATATACTCCAAGTTTTTGTGGTCAGTCAGTACTTGAAATGGATGCTTGGCACCCTCCAGCCAGTGCCTCCATTCCTCCAATGCCAGTTTTACGGCCAGCAGTTCTCGGTCTCCAACGTGATAATTACGTTCACAGGAACTGAGGCGGTGAGAAAGAAAAGCACATGGATGAAGACAGTTATCTCTCCCCTTCTGGGATAGCACAGCTCCCACTCCCACATCAGAGGCGTCGACTTCAACCACGAAGGGTAATTCTGGATTCGGGATCGTAAGGATGGGTGCAGAAGTAAATCTGCATTTGAGTTCCCTGAAGGCCACCTCAGCCTCTGGATTCCAGGAATTTCTGGCTGAACCCCCTTTGGTAAGAGCTGTCAGGGGAGCCACCACTGAGCTAAAGTTTTGAATAAATTTCCTATAGAAATTGGCAAATCCTATGAACCTCTGGACCTCCTTTACGGAGGTAGGAACTGGCCAGTCCAACACTGCCTGGACCTTCTTGGGATCCATCTGTACCTGCCCTGGTTTAATGATGAAGCCTAAGAACAAGACCTCAGTTGTAT